>CM062289.1:454748238-455348238 GCA_031216915.1 Pictodentalium vernedei
CTTTTCCACGAGTGAATCCTTGATCTCTTCCTTCGTGATCTGACGAGTCTTGATTCTCACGGCTTCTTTCATGGCATTACGTTTTCTCGCTCAATATCGTGAAGTATTCTCCGTGCGATATCCTACCGTCTTTCAACGCTATCGAGATCATTTCAGATATCGTGTCGCTCTTGGAGTTGGCCAAGACGCGAATCTTTTCGTGTTTCCTAGCTTTCAGATATAATTTCCTACTCAAAAAGTTTCCGAGCGTGCTAAACAATCCGGCGGCAAGAGCCACTCCTTCTACGGTCAACACGATCAGAATACCGACCACGGTCGACAACAATCCAATGCTGGCCACGTGTAAACCCATGGAAATTGTGATGAGTGTCGTGTCGACCGCGTTGACGAATTTCAGGAAACGCGAATACTTCTTAAGAGAATGGTGAGAATCTCTCTCTCGAGTCAGATACAATTGGATTCTACTAATTTGATCGATGCGATACCTCTCTCCTCTTTCTTTCTCATCTAGCGACGGCGCCGTTGGCAAAACGCCATTCGGCTTCTCATCCTCGTCATCATCTAACATCGGATACAATTTATTCCTGGTTCTCATTTTTATGTTTTTTTCTTTCTAATATTAGATAAAAAATTTTATGTGTGTATTTATTTTATTTTCTATTCTCCCTTATTTATATCAACGAGAAAACTTAGACGTATGCTTCATTCAGCAATAATTTCATGATGCATCCCTTGTCTTCTAAAGTCAGACTTCTACGCGCCAATTTCAGTTCTTCCGAAACTGTGGGCTTGTCTCGATCCTTACAGAAGACTAATCTCCTCCAAAACGTGATCACTTTGTCGAATCGAACGCGTTCGAACGCCGGTTCGAAATACTTGACGACCATATCTTCCCTTTCCATCGTCAGACACGAATGATTCTCGTGATCGAAGTCTAGATGATCCCGACATCCAACGCATTGTTCTAACAAGAGGCCACCTAGTTGCTCATTCACGCAGAATGCGTAGGCTCTCATCAGCATTTTTAAAAGAAACCTTGCTCTAATAGTCTTCTTCTTTTTTTCTTCTTTTTAGGACCAGCCTCCAACAACAGTTTGATGATTCTGCTGGTTTGGTTTCCCGGGGTGCGCACGGATTTGCCCTCGTGGAGGGTTTATAGATTTTGTTTCATAGTTATTTTCAAATGGCAGTCAATAGTGAGGGTGGTTTGCAATTTCTGAGACTGTAGGGGGTTAGTGTTTATAGTTTGATGGTAACTGTTAGATTGTTTTATCATTTGTCGGTTATATTTATATACTTTTTAGTTATGTTTAGTGGGGCAGTATAGTGGAGATAATGCTCCACTGACTGCTCCAGTTACACAGTTTTTAAATAAAAAAAAAGTTTTGCGACTTTTTACAAATTCCCTGTCTATATACACATATGTATATCTATTTTGTTTAGGCTTTTGGTTGGGAAGGGCTGCAGTTTTCACCCGGGTAATCCTCTGGCATGTCTCCACTACTGTTTCCTGTTTCGTCCTTATTTGAGTTAGTTTCTAGTGCTTCTTTGAATTTATTATAATTTTCTAAGGTGGCAGTTTTTTGTGGAAGATTGTTCCAGTCCTGTATTGTGCGTGGAAAGAAGGACCATTTACGTACATCAATGCGAGACTCAAGCACACAAAAAGCGTTGTGATGGGAATGGCGAATGGTACGATGTGACTTGTTTAGTCTAGATTTATGATCAATTGCTACAGTATTGTGTACAATTTTATGAAGCATTTGAAGTCTAGCATTTTTACGTCTTTCTTCAAGTGTTTTCCAGTTTAGGCTAGCTATCATGTCCGAGACACTTGATCTGTTGTGATGTCGGTTTGTCACATATCTTGCTGCACGCCTTTGAGTTTTTTTCAATTTTATTTATCTCATTTTTTGCATGTGGGTCCCACACTGTACTAGCATATTCGACCAATGGTCTAACTAGGGCTTTATGTGCTTGTTCTTTGATTTTAAGAGAGGCAATGTTTAAATTCCTCCTAAGGAAGCCAATGGTTTTATTGGCTTTATTGTAGATATTATTTATATGTATGTCCCAGTTTAGATCAGATTTTATTGTTAGGCCGAGGTATTTGATGGTGTCCATATGGCTGAGTATATGATTGTGTAGTGTATATGTATTTATTTGCTTGTATTTCTTGTTTGTTACTGAGAGGATGTTATACTTGTCAGGGTTGAATTGCATCAGCCACTTTGTTTCCCATCTCCCCATTTCTTGCAGGTCATTTTCGAGCTGTGCTTTTGAAGATGGTTTGTTTATGATGGTATATGCAAGTGTGTCATCTGCAAAGAGGCGGACTGTTGATTTTATTTTGTCCGGAAGGTCGTTTATGTAGTACAGGAAGAGACATGGGCCAAGGACTGACCCTTGTGGAACACCTGATTCTACTGGTATGGGGTCAGAAGTTTGCCCTTGCACAACAACGGATTGTGTTCTATTACTCAGCCAGTTTTGGATCCAATCACAGATCTTTTCGTGGATCCCGTAATATCTGAGTTTGTGTATAAGCAGACTGTAATTTACTTTGTCAAATGCTTTAGCAAAGTCCATAACGATGACATCAGTTTGAACTTTGTTTTTTATGTTTTCTGTAAGATCATCAACAAAATCGAGTAGTTGAATTTCACAGGATCTGGCTTTTCTAAAGCCATGTTGAAGGCGGTAAAAGATATTATTTGTTTCGCCATGTTTCATGAGGGCACTTGTAATTATATGTTCAAAGATTTTACAACAGATACATGTCAATGATATTGGTCTATAGTTTCCTGGTGATGAGCGTGAGCCTTTCTAAAGACAGGCGTAACTAGAGCCCTTTTCCAGTCTGATGGTACATTGCCCGTTTCAAGGCTTTTCTGGAAGATCATGTTGATCAAAATCGAATAGATAATAAAAAATACGTAAATCATGAACGCTTAGTCTGGGAAGCGTTCATGATTTACGTATTTTTTTTATTATCTATTCGATTTGCTATTTATTTTTTTAAATAACTATTTATTTTTTATTTTTTTCTCTCCTATATATATATCAATCACTTTTTTTATTTCCTCGCCTCAAAACCGATTCTATCACTATTCGCCCCACAAAACTCGCGAGGTGAATCGGTAAATCGTTTTCACCGATCAAATCGCACCCTAGACCGCGTCCGAAACGCAATCGCGAACGTGGTGTCCCAGAAACGGCAAACCGTCTTTTTTTCCATGTACCGGAGGCCCAAATCGGTCTTAAAACAAAATTTTAAAAAATCCTCGATGAGTAACGGCGCTTTACGCTCACTTTCACCGTTGGCGAACGTCGAGAAAACGTTTTGAGGTCGATTTTTTCTGTCCTAGAATCGGCAAATGGGGTTTCGCCGATCGGATCGCGCTTTAACCGTTCGAACAACCGTTGGCGAACGTCGGTGTCCCAGAATCGGCAAACAGCATTTTGAATCGGCAAAGTGTTTTTTGCTCGCGTTCACCAATGATGGATCGATAGTCTAATCCGCGATGGGAACGTAGAGAAAATTTATTTAAATTAGATTTTCTTAAAATTTCAAACATTTTTTCACTTCTGAGCGATGTGTCGAATCTACACGTTCGCCAACGGGTGTTTGAACGGTTAAAAGTGCGATCTGTGAGCCTCAAAAACAATAGCCGATTCTGGGACACCATGAAAAAACGACATTTTTGTACACGTGTACACGATTTAACACTGAATCCCTATGGCGGTACACGTACGTGTACGTGTACGTGTACAGTACATGTACAAAGTGTCCCAGAATCGGCCGTTTATACCTACTAACCAATGCAAACTTGAACAAGTAAACATATTATACCCAAGTTAATAAAATTGATACATTTGTTCCTGACGTGCAAGAAGGCTTTGCAATGCTTTAGCATTGCAAAGCCTTCTTGCACTCAAGGGATGAAATACTCCATCACCCATGCTAATCTGTTGATTATGGCATAAAACAAACCAAGAATATGAAGTTTTGATGGCAAAGATTTCATTATCAAAAAAAAAGAAAGAAAAAAACAAACAAACACCTGCCTGCAATTGTACAACATGGCCTGAGAAACAGAAGATTTACTTTGTGGGGGGGCCTTATTTGGATTTTTTTTTTTATCTCGTCACAATGTGTACCAAACAACAACCAAGGAGTGGAGTTTCCCAGCATTGAATACATTTATTTCTGTGAAATAGCATCCTTGTTGACTAAACGTTTTTGCTGGTGAAATCAGAGTTCATAAATTCAAATGACATGTTCTTAGTGGAAATTCCTCTTCATTGGTGTTTCTTCTCAACATGGCTGTCCATCTTAACAATATTAAGTCTCAAGTTACCATTGTAAAATTTCTTAACCTCTTTTTTTAGAACTGGTTAGTTTGGCAAGTTTGAGTTGAGAGGGTTAATTTTTTCGATAGGGTTCAAGTTTTTTTCTAATTTGCAATGAAAAAGAAGGAGGACACATTTGATTTTAAGAAATGTCTTAGGTGTTCAGTTTAATTTATTTGCATCATTACTTGTTTGGAATTTGTTTTTTTTCAGTAATTTCTAATATGAACACAGCAGGTTTTCATCCCTGAACTTTTTATTCTTTAACTTTTTGAACTCTGTTGACCCCAACAAAAATAAACACAATAACAAAGATGGCTGTTTCTTCAGAAGGCATGTATAGGGTTGCAATTATTTCTTTCAGTATTCCTACGAATGCATTTGGAACGGTATTAACCCCCTAGCTTTGAACTTTGTTGTTTTGAGCAGGTTCAGCCATAAATGTTTTTCATGAGAAATTGTTCTGTTTTCAGTTCCAGTACTAATGCCGTTGCAGACTTTCAGGAACCATTCATGCCTCGCATCTATTAGGTGAGTAAGTAGCATGTACTTATTCAGGTTCTATACCTCACAATCTTCATTTTGATGTATAACTTGTGTATATTTATTTGGAATTTATGGAATTTCAGACTTGGCATTGTCACAGTAAATTTTGTTTGCTATTTTTATTTCATTACTTATATGGGCCCTTAAATTGAAATATAATATTGAAATTATGTGTGTACTTACTGGGGGCAAATGAAGGATAGATGCTTATCGGTATCTAATACAGTTGAGATCAGATTTAGTATTTTTGCAATTTATGACTGTACAGCTAAGACAGAGTATACCCATGAAGAAGGTGTGGCCCGTGTGTGTGTGTGTGTGGGGGGGGGGGGGGCACTGCACGGGTATGATTGCAGGATATAATACTGATTTCACATTCTTATGTCCCAGTTTAATATTAATTAATAAACAGTATCAGCTATTAAATTAAAATATAATATGTGATTATATGTGTAACTACTAACAGCTAATTATTTATTTATATTTATTGGTGTTTAAGGTCACATACTTATGCACAATGGCTAATCATGACTGTGACAGTTTTACGGGTGCTGGAAGCCGGAGTACCCGGAGAGAACCACCAAGTAGCGACGAGCAGCTGTCAGCTCCCCAACATCGTAACTCCGCAATGCTGCACAGAGAGGGTTAGATTGGTTGAAGACATGCGCACCATCGACGTACAATACGCCTTAGTACACGGCGTCATCGTGCCTCCCGGTGGGCAATGGGGATTAAGTGCTTTGCCCAAGGACACAGCGCGGGAGTCCGAATCGATCGCTCAAACGGTCACCCATCAGAGGACTGACCGGGCTCGACGTTGCTTAACTTCGGTGGTCTAACGAGAACCGGTTACCGCAACGCCACCGCACCCCCACTAACAGCTAACAAAGGACAGATGCTTATTTTTATCTAATACAGTTGTGATCACATTGAGTAGTTTCGGCAATTTATGATAGTACTTATGATTGGACACTCTTCAGCCAAGAGTGAGTATAAGTAGTATGTAAGGTTGAGATCCGGCCTTTTTACCAGGACCTCGAGGTCAGACCTCGACCTCGAGGTCATTGACCTCGGTGCCCAAATCCATTAGACCTCCCCTATCCCCTCTCCACACTAGGCCTAGGTTATTTTTAGGCGCCCCCTCACCCTACCTGCCCTGTATGTACCCTATTTTTAGGCTATCCTTCCCCAAAGCCCATTTTAGGACCCTCTAAAGGGACCCTGGCTATGTATAGCCCATTTAGGCTTTCCCCACATTGTTTTGGCTTTCCCTGTATGTGCCCCCCCCCCCCCCCTTCCAAAAGCCCAGTCCCTCCACACCAAAGCCCTGGACTGTTCCTCCCTCCTTCCAAATGCTAGCCCAAAGCTGGGGGACTTTCAAACTGAGGTGTCCTTATGTGTACTAACAAAAGAGTGCCACCATCCCCTATCCCCTCCCTGTCCCTCCCATAACTTTATTTCTTGGTAAATATCTCTAAGGTAAATGTTGTCAAGGACATGTACATGTAACTACAATATTAATTTGAAGACTACCTGGTTTATTTAGACATGTCATAAAGGAATTATGATAGAGAACACCTGGTTTTTGTCCATGCATAGATAATGCTGATTAAGATAGAGGGAATCTTTGTTTATAAGATGATATGATAGTGTCACGTTGTATAGTTATGCAAATAGATAAGAGACAACTGGTATGTTTGATTATGTCATAGATAAAGGTATTGTAATAAAAGGCTCCTTTGTTTATAAGAAGCTTAATATGATAAAGACCATGTCACGTCGCAGGTGTTTGATAACCAAGTAAGATCGCGGCGGTGTCTTATTGGTTAAACAGTTGTCCAATCAGATCATTCCACACGTCGGTATGTTCCATAGGACCAATAGATAAGCGTGTTGTAAAATTATCCCACGCCAGAGTTCTCTGATTGGTCAAACTACTGTCCAATCAGATCGTGCCATGCAGTATTTTCTGCGTGGCGAATAGATGAGTGATCCGGAGTGTTGTAGTAAACTACTATAGCATGCTCAACTCATAGGTAAGCTGAAAAGGAATGAACAACTCTAAATTTTCTCTCTATTAAATTTTATTTTCACATAAAATCAGTTTTACAAGTAATTAATTGGCGTTACAATAGTCAAAATGGATTTGCAATCAGACTTACAAATTTACAAGTAATTTTTTCAAAGCGAAAATGGTTTTACAATCAATTAAAATGGATTTACAATCAGTGAAAATGGATTTTCAATACGTTTTTACAAATAATTTTACAATTTCACCATAAGTAATTTCTACAATAAGTAGTTTTACAATACGTTAACAGGTAAGCATACAATAAACATAATTAAATGTTCAGTAACTGTCTTTTGTCCCTGAAAAGGGTTAGTTTTTGTTGTTGTCGTTCTTCTGGACTTTCTCCAGTTATGATCCTAAGCTGTCTGCACATCCAGAAAACGTGTATTTTCTTAATAATGGATCAAACAGGTATTTTCGTTTCTCAATTACGAATTTTTCAGCTTCGTTCATTCCGTAACCCTGTCATCTCGAAGTCGCTGAGCAGTTTTTCTACTTTTTCCATAGACCGGATGTTGTCTGAAGTGCCTTACTCGACTCATTGCCTAATAATCTTCTACAGAGGGAATCTCTCGCGCTGTCTCTAAGAGCTTCCCTGGTCGCTTTGGGGGCCTCGTCTGTGGGCAAGCCATTTTCTATGTACGACACTTTCAATCTCTGAAATTTAGCTGTATTATCTCCATATGCTCTTATGATTAAAGTGTCTATCATGTTCGCTTCGCCATCTTCCTCTTCTGAATATTCACTTTCAGTGGTTGTATCACTATCGTCTGACTCTGAGTATGTGCTCTCGTTAGAATCAGACAAGTTATAATCTTCGTTTGACTGATTGCCTTCACCCGTCATCCCAAACCTCTTGAGGCAGTAACCGTCTTCGTGTCTTTTGCGTGTAAAGGCTCTTGAGAATGCTTTCCTACAGAATTTACAGTTGTGGCTCGGCATATCTTCTCTCTTTGAACGCTCTGAGAACACATGAGAACTGGGTGGACATCACGATTTATTAGACAGTGAAGAGTATCCTCAAATACGCGCATGCGTTCATCAGTTTTACATATGTGCACATCCGTTTTACATACGGGCACATCGGTTTTAAACATATACACATCCGTTTTACATACAATGAGGCAATGAGTCGAGTAATGCACTTCAAACAACAATAAAATTTAATAGAGAGAAAATTTAGAGTTGTTCATTCCTTTTCAGCTTACCTATGAGTTGAGCATGCTTATTTTTATCTAATACAGTCGCATGACTTCCCTAGCAACCAGGGCGCCCCCTTAGCAACGGGCTAATTACTGGTCCGATATTGACCAAATTCGGTATACGGACCCAAAATGCGTTGCAAATAAAAACAGACATATCAATGTTGACGTTTCGTGACTTCCCTAGCAACCAGAGCGCGCCCTTAGCAACGGGCTAACTACTGGGCCGATTTGGACCAAATTCGGTATACGGACCCAAAATGCATTGGACATGAAAACAGATAGATCAATGTTGACGCCACGTGACGCCACTAGCAACCAGAGCCCCCCCCCCCCCTTACCAACGGGCTAGCTACTGGGCCGATTTTGTCCAAATTCGGTATGCGGACCCAAAATGCATTGTAAAAACCCAGGAGCAGAGGATTAGCTGTTTCATAATTACACTCAGAATTATCTGTTGTGATAACTACAAACAATACCAGTACGCCGGTATTTTTTTCATTTCAGTGAAATTAATGAAAATGGCTTATTGAAATTGGCACATAAAGCTCTAGGCCTATTTACTTCAAATGACAAGTCTGTGCTGTCTTGTGAAGTGTGTATGTCTGTGCTGGCTTGTCTAGTTTGTGTGTCTGTGGGCAAATCGCCCAGAAACCTGGTCCAAATCGTCCACAAACATGACCGAATCGTCCAATAGTCTGGTCTGAATCGGCCAGAAATATGGTCAAAATCGTCCATAGATCTGGGGCCGAAACGTCCTATATAAAAATCTGGTCCGAATCATGAAACTACATTTGTGTGATACTCAGTCTTATTATCTTAAAGATGGCCTTTTCAGTAAAACTGCATTGACATATTATCGTCGTCCTTTCTTTGCACAGCACTGCTGCATTTTCTTGTTGTGGCTACTAACAGTTGGTAATAGTAACAATAAATGCTACACGATACTTGTGAATAAATAAAAATGAACACAGCAATTTCCGTAACTCCTCGGATAAATTCCGGAAAACAACGACGCCATAAATATATCTTCCAATCAAAGCAATGATAAAATTATCTTTCAATCAGAGCACTGGAAAATATCTTCCAATCAAAACGCAGATAAAAGTAGTTATCTCGAAATTTGGTTGGTCCTCTATTCTTTTACCAGTAAATGTAGGCCTACAGCACTTTAGGACTAATGCATCACTTTCGCTCGCTTTTAGGTTTGCCTAAATTTCATATTAGCGAAGCCGTTCGGAAGCGAACTCTATACGTTAACACGTGTAATTGAGTCAATTCTTCTGAAACTCCTCTACAGCTTTGATTTCAAAATTTGTGTCTCTGTGCTGCCATTTTGAAATCAACAGGATGTTTGTTCTCTGGAAGGAACGCCCGAGAAGAGACTTTATGAGAACGGTTCTTATTCGAGGAATCTTCCCACGAACAAAAAGGGACAATATAATTGTTTTCAAGGGAACATTCGGATACCAATTGGGTAAAGTGAGTGAACCATCAGTTGAGGCAAGTAACAGGGGAGGGGCGTGGTGGGTGAGATTGAGATATTCTCCCATAATACACCGGGAGTCAGACTAATTAACAATTTACTACATCACGTGGCGTTCCTAGCAACACGCAACACCCCTAGCAACAGGCGATCTATTGGACAGATTTTGACCAAAATTGATATATGGACCCATAATGCAATAAAGGTCCAAACCAAGGAGTCGATAATGATGTCAGTTTCTTTCCCTAGCAACGGGCGGCCTCTTGGGCCAATTTCGACCAAATTTGATATATGGATCCACAATGCACTAGGGATGCAAACAAAAGAATGGAAAATCGTGTCAGTTGGGTTCCCTAACAACCAACGTGCCTCCCTAGCAACGGGCGACCTACTGGGCCAATTTTGACTAAATTTCACTCGTGGACCCATAATGCATCAGGGATTTCAATCCAAGGAGTCGGTAATGATGTCAGCTTGTTTCTCTAGCAACCAACGTGCCTCCCTAGCAACGGACGACCTATTGGGCCAATTGGACCAAATTTGATATGTGAACTCATAATGCACTAGGAATCCAAACTAAGGAGTCAAAAATTATGTAAGTTGGTTTTCTTAGCAACCAACGGGCCTCCCTAGCAACGGGCGGCCTCTTGGGCCAATTTCGACCAAATTTGATATATGGACCCACAATGCACTAGGGATCCAAACAAAAGAATCGAAAATGGTGTCAGTGGGTTTCCCTAACAACCAACGGGCCTCCCTAGCAACGGGCGACCTACTGGGCCAATTTTGACTAAATTTGATACGTGGACCCTTAATGCACCAGTAATTCAAACCAAGGAGTCGGTAATGATGTCAGTTTGTTTCCCTAGCAACCAACGTGCCTCCCTAGCAACGGGCGACCTATTGGGCAAGTTTTGACCAAATTTGATATATGAACCTATAATGCACTAGGAATCCAGACCAAGGAGTCGGTAATGATGTCAGTTTGTTTCCCTAGAAACCAACGTGCCTCCCTAGCAACGAGCGACCTCTTGGGCCAATTTCGACCAAATTTGATATATGGAATCACAATGCACTAGGGATCCAAACCAAAGAATCGAAAATGGTGCCAGTTGGTTTCCCTAACAACCAACGTGCCTCCCTAGCAATGGGCGACCTACTGGGCCAATTTTGACTAAATTTGATATGTGGGGCCATAATGCATGAGGGATTCAAACCAAGGAGTCGCTAATGATGTCAGTTTGTTTCCCTAGCAACCAACGTGCCTCCCTAGCAACGGGCGACCTATTGGGTCAATTTTGACCAAATTCAATCTATGGACCCACAATGAACTAGGGATCTAAACCATGTTGGTTGACACGATTTTGGTGACTTGAAGTTGAATGAGACTACTTGCGCTGCTTTTAGGTAGCACCTATTTCATATTAATAACTTCATTGTTAAGCGTTAACTGCAACATGCCATCAATCTTGTAACAACAATGTAGTCGAATCCAAAAATATGACGTCATTTCGAACGAATGACGTCTCTTCGAAAATGACTTATCACAAGTGCCGTCGCTTTGGGAGTTTCTCTATCACCAAATGCCAGTGTTTACAATTGCATCATGCTGCCCATGTTATAGCGAACGCCCCCAGAACGGGCGAAGCCCGTTCGGAAGCGAGCTCTGTTGGTTAACACGTGTAAATGAGTCAATTCTTCTGAAACTCCTCTACAGCTTTGATGTCAAAATTTGTGTCTCCGGGCCGTCTGCCATTTTGAAATCAACAGGATGTTTGTTCACCGGAAGGAACGCCAGAGAAGAGACTTTACGAGAACGGCTCTTATTCGAGGAATCTTCCCAAGAACAAAAAGGGACAAAATAATTGTTTTCAAAGGAACATTTGGATACCAATTGGGTAAAGTGAGTGAACCATCAGTTGAGGGAAGTAACAGGGGAGAGGCGTGGGGGGGGGGGGGGTTATTGAGATAATCTCCCGTAATACACCGGGAGTCAGACTAATTTACAATTTACTACATCACGTGACGTCCCTAGCAACACGCAACATCCCTAGCAACAGGCGATCTATTGTATGATTTTGACCAAAATTGATATATGGACCCATAATGCAATAGGGGTCCAAACCAAGGAGTCGGTAACGATGTCAGTTTGTTTCCCTAGCAAAGAACGTGCCTCCCTAGCAACGGGCGGCCTCTTAGGCCAATTTCGACCAAATTTGATATATGGATCCACAATGCACTAGGGATGCAAACCAAAGAATCGAAAATGGTGTCAGTTGGTTTCCTTAACAACCAATGTGCCTCCTTGACAACGGGCGACCTACTGGGCCAGTTTTGACTAAATTTCACTCGTGGACCCACAATGCATCAGGGATTCAATCCAAGGAGTCGGTAATGATGTAAGTTTGTTTTCCTAGCAACCAACGTGCCTCCCTAGCAACGGACGACCTATTGGGCCAATTGGACCAAATTTGACATATGAACCCATAATGCACTGGGAATCCAAACCAAGGAGTCGAAAATTATGTCAGTTGGCTTCCCTAGCAACCAACGTGCCTCCCTAGCAACGGGCGGCCTCTTGGGCCAATTTCGACCAAATTTGATATATGGACCCACAGGGCAATAGCGATCCAAACAAAAGAATCGAAGATGGTGTCAGTTGGTTTCCCTAACATCCAACGTGCCTCCCTAGCAACGGGCGACCTACTGGGCCAATTTTGACTAAATTTGATATGTGGACCCTTAATGCACCAGGGATTCACACCAAGGAGTCGGTAATGATGTCAGTTTGTCTCCTAGCAACCAACGTGCCTCCATAGCAACGGTCGACCTATTGGGCAACTTTTGACCAAATTTGATATATGAACCCATAATGCACTAGGAATCCAAACCAAGGAGTCGGTAATGATGTCAGTTTGTTTCCCTAGAAACCAACGTGCCTCCCTAGCAACGAGCGGCCTCTTGGGCCAATTTCGATCAAATTTGATATATGGAACCTCAATGCTCTAGGGATCCAAACCAAAGAATCGGAAATGGTGTCAGTTGGTTTCCCTAACAACCAACGTGCCTACCTAGCAACGGGCGACCTACTGGGCCAATTTCGACTAAATTTGATACGTGGGGCCATAATGCATGCGGGATTCAAACCAAGGAGTCGCTAATGATGTTAGTTTGTTTCCCTAGCAACTAACGTGCCTCCTTAGCAACGGGCGACCTATTGGGTCAATTTTGACCAAATTCAATCCATGGACCCACAATGCACTAGGGATCTAAACCATGTTGGTTGACACGATTTTATTGCCTTGAAGCTGATTGAGACTACTTGCGCTCGCTTTTAGGCAGCACCTATTTCATATTAATTGTGTGAATTAATGGAATATAAATGCATGTTTCTCGGA
This sequence comes from Pictodentalium vernedei, assembly GCA_031216915.1. NCBI lineage: Eukaryota > Metazoa > Mollusca > Scaphopoda > Dentaliida > Dentaliidae > Pictodentalium > Pictodentalium vernedei. Next base: position 454,761,295 of record CM062289.1, read on the forward strand.
CGACGAAAGTTGATAGAATTAAGTGGAGTGAAACAATTTATTTTGAACTTGAGGCGGAGGCTCAGTGAGCTCGAGGAGTACTAAACTTGTGGAAATATAATTGATTGAAGTCATAACTCATATTCAGGATTCACTGAAGTGGCGAACAACACGTGAGTTTTTAATATTTCCGATTCTTTTGAATTCATTGTTAGGCTTTTCCCTCTGGAAAAGGCTATTGTTTTTCTACGGATTATTATTTTTTTATTTTTTTATTTTTTTTTTTTGAAGGAGGGGGGGGGGGGGGGGGTCCACACATTTTGTCCGTACGATTCGGGAGCCATTTTCGAACCGATTTTCACGAAATGTTGCACACGCATAGAGGGGCACAAAAACTAAAAATGTACCGAAGCGGAATTTTCGATTTAACCCTTACTTCGTCAGAATTGGCAAAAAACTGTCAAAATTTGGGTTTATCGGCACTTTCTCGAAACACGTCCTGTAGATTGTTTTCAAACATTCGTCATTGCTAAACCTGCCTGTGACACGACCTTTGATACACGCGACATATCAGGCGATGCATATGGTAACCCTCCATAAACCCTGCCAAACATCGAAATTTTGATGAAATAGGCCGGGTTCAGGCCCCCATTGCACACCCAAACAATACACGAGAGATAAGCATAACTTCTTTTATTGGAAGTGGAATTCACCGAGGATCATTTTTGTCTGTAACAATGGTGTTCAAAAAACCAAGCGTTAACCCGTTTTGGGCTGGCTAAACAGCAATACCCCCATAAAGCTAAAAAATTTATGTTTTCTGTGGATTTCTCTAAACGAGTCCTGTAGATTTTCAAGAAAAATTCATCACTCCCAGGCCTTGGTGTGACAATACAAGTTCCATGGACAAAATACTGCGGTGAGCATTTGTTAACCCTCCACAGGCTGCTAAAAGTGAGAATTGTGATAAAATGGACTGTTTTTGGACGCCAACAGCACCCATATGGGTACGCCACAAAGAAAAGTGCCTTCTTTTATCGAGCGCACAATCTATATGGAAACATTTTTGTAAGTAGTAAGGGTATTCAAAAGTCGAAGACTTAACTCATTTGGGGCAGACTAAAGAGAGAGACCCCTTAAAATCTTAAAATTCCCATTTTCTGTGGATTTCTCTAAATACATCCCGTAGGTTTTCAAAAAAAAATTGACTGCTCGCAGGTCTTTGTGTGACATTACAAGTTGCATGGACAAAATACTCCGGTGAGCGTTTATTAACCCTCTACAGGCTGCCAAGCATCGTAATGTGGTTGAAATGAGCTGTTTCCAGACACGCACAGCACCTAACGTGTACCTGAGAAATAAACATAAACTCATTTGTTGGAAGTGGAATTCACCGATGATCATTTTTGTAAGTAATAAGGGTATTCATAAAAACAAGCGTTAAGCAGTTTTGTGGTTGTTAATAGTGATACCCATCAAAAGCTTAAAAATTTATGTTTTCCCTGGATTTCTTTACAAACATTTGATAGGGTTTTCAAGAGAAAATGGCCATTGATAGGTTTTGGTTTCACATTACCAGTTGATTGGATAAATTATTTCGGTAAGCATTTGTTAACCCTCCATGGGCTGCTAAATGTCACAATTTTGAAAAAAATAGTCTGTTTTTGAACACCAAATACATCAAATGGGAATGCAACAGAGAAACGTAACTTCTTTTACCGGACGCAAAACTGACAGGGAAACATTTCTGTAAGTAGTAAGTGTATTCAAAAATCGAGGTCTTAACCCATTTCTGTCAAGTAAAGGAGATATACCCCTTAAAAGCTTAAATTCCAGTTTTCTGTGGATTTCTCAAAAAAAATTTTCAAGAGCAATTGACCATTCGCAGGTCTTCGAGTGACATTACAAGTTGCATGAACAAAATATTTCGGTAAGCATTTATTAACCCTCCAGATGCTGCCAAGCATAGACATTTGGAGAAAATGGGCTGTTCTTGGGCAACCATAGCACCAAATGTCTACCTGCAAGATAAACATAACCTCCTTCATTGGAAGTGGAATTCACCGTCGATCATTTTTGTAAGTAATGAAGGTATTCACAAAACCAAGCATTAACCCGTTTAGAGCAGGTTACAGAGCGATACCCCTCAAAAGGTTAAAAATTCGTGTTATCTGAGGATTTCTCTAAAAACATCTCGTAGATTTTCAAGACAAAATGGCCATTCTCAGATCTTAGGGTGACATTACAAGTTGCATGTACAAAATATTCCTGTAAGCATTTGTTAACCCTATGCAGGTTCTCAAACATCAAAATGTTGATAAAACAGGCTGTGTGTGCGTACCCACAGCACCCGAAGTTCCGAAGTTGGGAGGAGAGATCAAAATAAGTGGAAGTAGAATTCACTGAGAATTATTTTTGGAAGTAATAAGAGTAGTCAAAAACAACACTTAACCCGTTTTGGGCTGGATAAACAATGATACCCATGAAAAGCTTAAAATTCATGTTCTCCCAGGATTTCTCTGAAAACATCTTGTAGATTTTAAAGAAAAAATGGCCATTCACAGTTCTTGGTGTGACATTACAAGTTGCATGAATAAATATTCCTGTTAGCACTTGTTAACCCTCTACAAACTGCCAGACATCAATATTTTGGATACATTTGAGATAAAATGGACCATTTTTAAATTGACACAGCACTCAGTGGGTATGTGTCAAACAAACATAACTCCTTTTGTCCGTCATTGACTTGCTGGACGACGATATTGGCATTAACCCACTCCACCGTTAATGATGGTTTTTACCTAAACAATTTTTTATCAAACTGTGTCATTGAGACTACTATAACCGTGGGGGCGACCGTCGATATCTGATGTGAAACAATGGTATTCAACTGATGACTCGGAGACAAATTAAAGATGATAACAATTTAATAGCGAATCTGGTATTCCAAATATCTAACAGCAATCAACATTTAATAACCGGACTTGTTGGATATCCGAATAATTTTACAGCAATGGTTCATGGGATTTCCCAATAAAAAGAAGCAGAGTAACGTTTGGAAATCCAAACTATAACTGAATTCTTACTTGTGATCAAGGCTATATATACAATATAAGAAATGCGTCATGTCATAACGAGTTTACTTGATATAAAGATTAAAGTAAGCTTTCACTGGGTCTTAATGATATGCCTTATTAACTTAGTGAATAGAGCTTAAATAAACAATGGAGGAAAACAATGAATAGAGGCAACTTGTTAACAACTTCTGAAAGAGAGGCTTGCTGCCACACGACGATGAAGAAATATGCCAAGTTTGAATCAAATGAAATTAAATTGGACAAAATGCGAATAGTAGATTGTGAATGCAATATGATAACAGTAAATTTGTGTTTTGGATTCGAATGTGTTATCATGGTCTGTACACGCTCCGGTGATACTACTATACTCACCTTTCTCATAACATCAATGAAGGAACTTCTGTGAGACAGTTAAAAACAATTCATCAGACACTGTGGGGTCATGAAAGATCATGGAATCTCATCGGGAAAAGCCATGATTCTCCAGAATCATAAAGTCTAGTTTGCAGTTAAACTTGAAAACACACCCACTGAAGATGATATATTTGTTGGTAAGTTTGTGTCTACAGATGACGAAAAATGTTGAACGGACACGGAGCCAGCATTTGGTGTTGAGAAATTCCAATCGACGCTGATCAATGGAAGTGGAGCTTACATTTTCTTCGTTCTCTTGTCTTCAGGGAAAAACGTTCCGATAGTACCCGTGTTTTGCCCCAAAACTCCAGTACTATGACTTTTAGAAGGTGTCAAATTAACCAATCACGGCTGATGTTACAAACGTGAGGCATAATAATGTTCTCTATGACTTCTGCTTTTTCAGAATTATATGCAACAGCATTAGAGAGGTCTCTATAGTGTGTTTTTTTTGTTCGGAAACACTCTGTTTAATACAGCTCATTTCGTCTTTTATTGAAGTCATTTAAGTTTTTAAGTCTCGGATCTCCGATCTGATCCCATCAAACCCCTTGAAAAGCCTCTCGTCAAGATCCTGAATCAACTTTCTAAGATCATTATTAGAAATACTGGTAGATCGTGTGCTTGGTTTAGATAATAACGATGACGGCATCCTGATTATGTGTTAGAAGAGTCTGTAAAATTCGATCGATCGACCACTTCGAGAAAAAACGAAGAATCTACCGCGAAAATACATGACAGATGGAATCCATTCAAAAATTTAACCGAAGAATGCCCTCAAAGATCACGAAGACGTTCAAAGGTAACATCACGTCCCACATTGAAATTACTGGAATCACGTCGGCTCTCTAACGGTCGAACATAGATAGCATAATGAAATAACCAGAAGATTTTCTCCAATGTTGCATCGAACCTACTTCATATCCCGCCATTTTTTTTTCATTTATTACATTTAGGGTATCTAACCCTAAATAAAATTAATTTATTACAAGCGTTGTCGTTCGAGATTCGTCCCAACCCTTAATGTAATAATTTCTTCTATATTTAGCGTTGAGAGGGAAGCTAGATTCATTAACCCTTTACCTAACATGAAAAGCACACGACACTTGCAAAACAAATTCTTGAATGACTATTTTTTTCATTTTTTGTCTCAAAAACATAGGTTATGACCCCTCGTTGGAACGAGCTCGACGAGCTTGTTCCAACGAAGGGTCATAACCTATGTTTTTGAGACAAAAAATGAAAATATAATCAGAATTATTTGGCGAATTTCGTGAATAGCCATGTACAACTATTTCTATTCCCCTAGTTGCGCATGCGTGAAAAACAGAGCAATCTTCATTATCCAATTTACTGTAGAAGTCAATGGGAGAAAGCAATAAAACTTCATTTTTCATCCATATTTGCTTTTCAATAAAATTCGCGTACATATGGTCAAATAGTTTAGGGCATCCTCTTTAAAGTGATGTTTAATACTTATTGCTAGACAAACTTCTTCATGTTTCCATTTTTGTTTTATTTAAATATCTTATTTTATCTGTGTGCATTTCCTTATGAATTTATGAAAAAAGGCTGACTGGCGTAGCTTTAAAGTTAAAAATATATATTAACCATCAATAGCATGCATTCCGCGTACATCATTCGGAATAAAGTAAACTTTAAATTATTTGATTCTATAAAAATATTTCAATTATGGTTTTGTTTTAATGTTTCCATTTCACTTTGAAAATAGTGATTTTTATATTTATGCGATTTCAACAGACGATTCTCCACGGCTAATATTGTCTTCACTGACGTGAATGAAAGGACTTGAAAGGTCCATCATTTCTATTGACTCGTTAATATAAGTGTTTAATTTTTCATTGAACACAATGTATGTGATTTTAACAATTTAGAATTAATAACTTTGCTGACTGACGGTGTACAGGTTTAGAACAATTAGGTTAACTTGAAGTTGACAGCTAATTGGAAAAACTTTGATGTGGGTGTTGTTTTTTTTAACAATTACTCAATGTCAGGTTTCTAATTATTATAAAACCAGTACATCTTCATAGGTGATAGTTGACAGACTCCAAGATAGTGAATTAATGGTTGAGCTGAACGAACACCGATCCCTAAACAGAAAAACAAAATAAGTTTCCAGAAAAAAAAAAAAATATACAATATAACTAAACTGCGTAGAGTCAGTGAGGACTGCCTCGCTACTCATTGAGAACTTTAGGATAGAGTCTGTGAGGGCTGCCTCGCAACTCTGCTGAAGCGCGACTGAAATGCGTTTAATACGATCTATATAACAAAACCCTCCACATACTCCAGGACAGTGAATCAATGGCGAAGCTGAACGAACACCGAACCCTTTACAGAAAAAACAAAATAAGCCACAGTAAATTAAAATTCCTCAATAGAATTAAACTGCGTGGAGTCAGTGAGGATTGTCTCGCTACTCATTGAGATCTTTAGGATTGAGTCTGTGAGGATTGCCTCGCAACTCTGCGAGTGGGGAGTGGGCTCCGAAGAAACACACCCCTTACCCCATTCATAGCAACAATCACACAGCAGGTACAATATACAATAGCGGATACCTATCTTTCTCTCTACCTATAACTTTTCTAATTGAACATTCTCAAATTTTCTTGCAACACTCTTATCAAGAAGACGCATGGAAATGGTAGACAAAGCGTAGGAGGAATTGGTGCAACCTACCTTTCTGCAACATACACGAGAAACCACCAAACACCAGGCAAGGATTGAAACAGGCTTGTCTGGCTGGGGACGAGTGTACATTTTATATAAACATTTAAACAAAGATTTAACAGCCCTTTTAAGGGCTTGAGGGTGTGTGTCTGTGAGAGGGTGTTGTTGTTTTTTTTGGAGAGGGGGTGGGGGTGGGGAGGGAGGTCATTTGGAATTCCCGAAGGATAACCAGATACCTCATAATCACATACGGCATCCTATCTCCCATGAAGGCTTGATGGATGACTCCCAAAACGAAACTGCTGGAGCTTTCTCCACTCCATTTTTGTAACCGCTATGTTCATATACCGGGGCCGCTACCGAACCGGCGTTGCTGTTTGGTTTTCTTTTCTCTTCTCCCCTTAAATTTGCCATCGCACAACATTATACTCTGGCTCGCCACCATGGTGGGACTCAAACCTCTACTATCGCCGAGCTGGAACCGAATAGAGCCCACTCTCTAATAGTCTTAATGGCGTTGAGGGATTGAGTATTGACAATCTGTCACTCCAACGTAAACTGCCGGGAATTCTAATCGCATGTATACCCCCTCAGACCTCATTTGAGGCAATAGGAAACCTGGGCCTGTGTGATCCAAGTGAAATAAAATAATCCCACATCGTCCCTGCGCGCCTTCGTCGCGCTAAAACATTTCATTCATTTCGTGATAGTTGAATGAATTCAGTTCTTTCATAACTGAATATATAAACCTTGAGCCATGGCAGAGCGGTCACTCCGTCTTCATAAAAAAACTGCCTGGAAACAAATTATCCGAAGGAGAAAAATTATTAATGGCTCGCCGGGTTTACCCGGTGGTGCATTAACAAAAAAACTTGCGAGCGATTCATATGCTCTTTCTCAGATATTGAAAGTTGAGAGGAAAATCTACCTGTGGGTGTGCAGTTGTAGGTTTATTTTCCTGGATGGAAATTATAGTCTGTATAGGTCTTGTGGTAATACTATTTCTCCCCACTGTAAGTTTCCATTCGACAGAGGTGTTAACAAATGATTATATGGCTCACAATAAAGATGAATTACTTCTGTTTTGTAGGGCATTAAATAGTTATGATTGTGTGCCAGAATTAACGTGGCGAAGTCTGCTCATTCTGTGGTGACGCTGAGCACTATCCCATAAGACGGTGATCAGTACTTGGTCCGAGTCCACCATGGGTGGGAGTATGAGTGTCTGTAAGGATTAGCATGGCGAAGTCTGCTCATTCTGTGGTGGCGCTAAGTACCATCCCGCAAGACGGCGATCCTGCACTTAGTCCGAGTCCACCATGGGTGAGGGTGTGTAAGTATAAAAGTAACGAAGTCAGTTCATTATGTGGTTAAGCTAAGTACGATCCCGCAAGCCGGTACTTAGTCCGAGTCTACCATGAATGGGAGTATGAGTGTATGCAAGGTCTAGCGTGGAGAAGTCAGCTCCTCCTGTGGTAACGCTAGGTACTAATCCCGCACTTAGTCCGAGTCTACCATGGGTGGAGTATGAGTGCGTGCAAAAGCTTTTTGATGATTAATTAAACACGAATATAAAGTACCGGAGTGTGGATTCCCCCCCCCCCCCCCAGGAGTTGATTCTCCACTGAGCAAAAATGTACAATTTCTGATTAAAAGCATAAGAAATCTCAGCAAAGTTTCTGTTGATGGACCACCGGGTTAATTAGTATTTTTGATTTCTCAACAAAAATATTAGTAAGCCGCACTTTTGTGGCTTATATAGTATTGGGTAACTGACTCACTCAACATTATAGTAGTGCGCCGTTCAGGTTTATTACACAGGCGTAGCCATGGGGTCATTGGAGGGCCAATGCCCCTTAAATCACCCCCCAACAAACATGATCCAATGCAAGTTTCACATAATGTAAAGCCCACAAAAAAGTGCTACACATGCTACAATTTTTTCGACCTTAGAGCACTGGATTTTGCAAAATGTTCTTGGGGGAGGCCTTGTTATAACTAGGGTCATTATACTAGCCTTCCACTTTTCGGGAGAAAACTGGAAGGATGGGTAACGACAAGAGAGAGTCCTAGTTAGGACTAGGGGGGGGGGGGGGGGGCAAACATCATTGTTTGCCGACGCCCCCCCCCCCCCCCCCCAACAAAAATGATTTGGCTCCCAATTATAGAATCCTGGCTACGCCACTGGTCTATTATGGGCCTCATAGGGACTACCCCACTCCCGCAACCAACTCCCACATCAATTCAATATAGTCCAGTATTATTATCTACATACAAACACTTGGCTTGTGACTTTTTTTTATTTCCGACCAAAAATATTAATAAGTCACGTCGTTGTAGCTAGTATTATTGGTCGATTGACTCCCTACACATACATGTTACAAAAGTGCACCCTTGCTGCAGTAGTACATCCTTGTATGTTGCAGGCACCCGCAAACACCCCCGTCCCACCACCACACCGCGTACCACTCCATCAGTGTCCAAAAACGTGCTACAACAGTCTTTTGTTCTTATGTAAATACGTGTAAAAATATGTATGTTCTTTTTAAGATGTATACATAATTTTGTTGTTGATATTGTGCTAAGATATTTGTGCTTTAATTAGTGTGTGAAAAGAGAAAAAGTTGTTTATTTCCCATTTTACTACAACTTGTACGTTTTTTTTTCTAAATGATAGATTGATAAATTTCAGTGCAAGGTAACTATCTTTCTTGTTGTTACTGTATTAAGAGAATACGTAAAAAGGTTGCCTTTCTTACCTCGCATTTGCGGAGGAAATCATTCACTTTTGAGGCCAAATATATTTTTGAGCAAGTTCAGCAGCCACACACACTCACATGATTCTAGGGAGCCAATTTTTAGGGCAGCCAAAGTTGTAAAGTTGCACTGTGAAAATCGATTTTTTCGAGCGATGTTCATATTTTGGGGTGGCAATACAAACTTGCCTGAAAAAAATGAAACTGCCCTAAAAAATAGTTTTCTCGGGCTATAAAATTGTTCTCAAATGCATTTTACTCTACTATTGCAAACCAAGAATTCAAAAATTAAAATGTGAAGAACGCCACCCGAGCCCTCCCACTCCCAGTCCTCACATCCCCTTATTTAAGATTTGCGTGTGCTTTTGGAAGACAGTTGTTTGTAAATATTTACTTATTTGTTGTGTTTAAGTTTTTGAATTTTAATAATAAAAACATTTCACATCAAATTTTAGTCTTTGCTTTTCACTTTGTACATTTACAGTTCTGCAGATGACGCGACCGACAGCCAACTGTAAAGTTGTGAATTGCATTCAATTCCAAACATACAAGTATACCGAGATATGAATACGATGTGCAGGTAACGAATGGTCGCCGACTATTGGTAATCACATTTCGTTTTCATATTCCAATGTGCTTGTGCGTTCGAGACGTCTGTAAATTAATTACTTCATTGATGGGACACAGCGAGGTGCGAAGCTTTTCAGTTATTACCCGTGCAGTCAAGTGTGAAAAAAGGGGCGACAACTCGAAATTTAACGTCTGACTCGGGCAATAGAAATAGTTCAGTATGGCTACTCGCTTTTGGAAGTTACGTTGTGTAAAGGGTTAAAACTTTATAAAGGTAATAAATTTATTAACTTTGAGCTGAGTTGCAAGTAGCAGGGTAAGAAACTTTAAACATAAAAGCAAAAGTGGTTGAGCATCCACCACCATCTTTACACATCACTCCCCCCCCCCCCCCCCCCCTTAAATTTTTTTTTTCCGTTAACTTGGATCGAGTCTCTATTTTTAACTCAAATTGAACGAATATTGTGCGTTTTGCCCACCTAGTTAATACCACAAGAGTTGTAAAAAGCCTCCTACCCAGCAGCAGAGGTCCGTTTAAAGGCTTTTAGTTGACTACGGTGTATATTAGTTTCACTGTCAGCTGTAGACACAAAAACGAAGAACAAAATCAAAGCAAACGTGAAATGAAAAAAAAAACGTTAAAAACGTTAAACCCAAGGTAAAAGCAACCGACCCCCACAAAGAAAGATGAAAGAAATTATTCTGGATCAGCATATTGGGGTGCCATTTTGGATTTCTTTGTCGAAGCCTGCAGGACTAATTTATGCATTATTTTTCTTGAAACTCAGAAGAAAGACAAATCTCGAGTGTCGTCTCATTGGTGGAGGCTTGTCGCTGGTTAGACTTTTGTTTACGTCAATTGTTTTGGTGCGAATGTTTGGGGGTGGGTGGGGGGAGGGGTCTGCTAGTTTCGGATATTCCTGTATGCGGCAAACGTGACCCTCTCTGAAAAAACCCTAGTCTCCATACTCGCCCCAGGGACAGCGACCCTACCCATGAAACACGATCTCCTCTCCTCCAAGAGGTCTTAGCATCCCTCAAGCTCGAAGAGTAGTTCGAGAGGTCTGTCGTTGATGATCATTGGAGATCACCGATGAATAGGTGCATGATGACAAGTGGTCGTGGGACACCCGCTATTCATTTAGTGATCACAAAATCCCAGATGAGCAGACGAATCGTTCGAGGAGTCACTCACTGGGAGCACACCTCGATCATTCGCTCGCTCGATAGGCACCCGTCGTTCGAGGAGTCTCTCCTTGAGGGACTCCTCCATGGCATTCCTGTTCCTGCTATGAGAATTTTGAGATATGGTATGGGGTAATGAACGGCACTCTCACCTATATGGAGGGACACAGGCTATTCACACGACCCTAACGACGTTTAGTCACTCAGTTCTGTGGACAGCGGTGAACATCGTCGTGACGTCGCGCGCTCATTGTGACGTTATCAATGCCAAAGCTGCACTAACAGCTTTCCAGACGAACTTTGATGCCTAAGTTTTCCCGTTTACACAAAACCTGCATTAAGAGGCCACACCCAGCCTGTGATGCCAGCTATGCGAACCGTTCATAGCCAGGAGATTGGTTCTGGCCGATGAATCTATAGCGGCTGTGTCAGCTGGAAGCGATAGGATGTTCGGGGTATGGGGAAAATGCCATGAGATTCGACAAACAAGGGTCGTAAATCAGTCTTACATAGCATGATTTAGTGCATATTTATTTTCACAGAGAACGTCCCCACCTCACCCAATCTCTAGACTCTATACGACTACTTACCCCTTCAGGTCGACCTGGGCCACGAAACTTGCTTGGAGTCGTAGGTCAGGTAGGTCTGAGATGGTAAGTAGTCTTACAGATACGTGGTTCCATCGCTCTACCTATGAGATTGGGAAGGAGTAATAATACAGGACCCAACACACCAGGGAGGGTTAGCGAGGGTTAGCGAGGGTTATACAGCCCCTTAGTCGGCGAAGCCTGCATCCTCTGTCGAGGAACTCTCCTTCTTTATTGTATGGTTTCTTGCCTACACTCTAGCCTCTGTATGACTGCTATATACTGCAATACTCAATATCGAGGCACGGGTTCCAATCTTTTGGGGAGGCGCAGTAGATGACCGTCTTACAGAGTAGTATATACAAAGACTAGTATATACCTAGACATCTCCCGAACCCCCACTGTCGGGGAGGTCAGTTCCCACTGTCGGGGAAATGCCAGCTCAACCACTGCAACCCACCGATAACAGAGGGGGTGATAGGGCCCTTGGTGATACCCCCCCCCCCCACACACACACACACGCACACAAACAAACACACACTTCAGTTCTGTCCCTTTAGTCACTTGTTAGGCCTCCCAAAATGTACCTATACTCCACCCCTCCACCTCACCCCGTATGCTTTTTTTGCAACGCTATCACGTATTGTAATCGTAATTTCATGTCTGAGGCGCAACATAGCCTCTGTGAAACGACTATATAGTGCCCTTCGTCCACCTTGTGGCATGCACCTCGGGCTGAGGAAGCAGCAGTATATAACCTTCTGACAGACTAGTGTTTATCTAACCCCTTCTCGTGGATGTCAGTCCTCACTGTCGGGGAAATGCTAGCGACACCACAGCAACTAAAAATAATACGGTGGGTGATTAGGCCGTTGAGGTTCTCCCCACTTCTGTGTTTGTACCTCCAGCCACTTATTGGGCCTCACAAAACGTATCTGTACCCCCACCCGAAGTCCTTTGTTCAGTGTTATCACATATTGCGATTTTATGTCTGGGACTCAGCATAGCCTTTGTAAGATGGTTGTATACTCCTTACCCCAGACCCAGGGAAATTCGTTGCAATGACCTGCTGCTTAAATTTATCCTGTTAATCTCTGAAATAGTGTTATGAATTTCTTGAGGTGACAAACCATTTCAAAATAGAGCTGGGCTATTTCACGCACGTCCGTCATTCTCAATAGTAATATCACGACAATGAATAATGACTATGCCGGTATCTGACAGACCAATGGCCCACCCCCGCCTATGAGACGACACTCTGGATTGGTCGAGCGATAAACCGATATATCAGGATAATAACATTATAACACGATATATCAGGATACTAACCTAAGTGGGGGTGGCGTTCCAGAAGCTACAGCGTCATTGACACTTTCGTTATATTTGGCGTTGAGATGCAAGATGTATTCCAACCCCATCTGTAATAAATTTATTACATTTAGCGTTGAGATGCAATATTAATTCCAACCCCACTTGTACTAAATTTATTACTTTTAGCGTTGAGATGCAAGATGCCTTCCAAACCCATCTGTAATAAATTTCACTGTGGATAAACCGTACACTAGACTTTTCGGAAGCCGCGATCGTCTGAGCGAGGCTTTTCTATTTTCATCGGAAAGTTTTTCATATTCGCGCTTTGATCAGCAAGCGAAGAAATCGAAAATAAACAGCCTGGTCAAATTTGAGTTCCGGGAAAGGTACGTACTTACTGCATTTAGATGTTTAACACTCGCACATGGCGTCGTAGGTTCGAGAGGTTCGTTTTATGAGTAAAAAGCTTAACTTGATCACTTTAACAAATTGATTTCTGGCAGAAATTGTCCCCTTCAAACTAACTTTTGGTGGTCTTCTGTCATCTAAGAGAAACATTTCAGTGCATCGGAACATAGTCAAGTATATTGTCTACACGTTCCAATATCGTTTGTTTGTGATAGTACAACGCAACTGTGAACAAATGGCAATTTACTCAATGACTCCACGTTAAACTGACTGTACGTCTCGCCGTGTACGGTATCGATCGGTAGCCGCTCCAAAACGTACAGTAACCAGCACATCTGCACGTTCATCAATTTCTCTAGAATAAAATATTATACTTTAGAAATATGTGCCTATGTGGTGATTTAAGTACAATTACTTGGATCCCATGCAGGGTCTCATCTCTGTGTCAGTATTTTAAGAAAGGGATTTGTAATGCGTCATGTTTATGTTAGAATATTTGCGCATCGCGCTGTCATTGCGAGCGCCGAAGTCACGAACCAATACGCGTAGGCCTGGGTTTCTTCCCCAGTAATTGTTTTAAATTAAGAATCCCCAGGTATCTACCCGGGGAAGTATTAGAGGTCCTAATTTGTCTTCCCTTGAACCAGTTTTTTCGTTAATTAACTTATTAGGTAAAAGTGACTGAATTTCGTGTACTCCCTATGACTATAACAGCTATACTTGTAGTATAAAAAATTTGTCAGCACAACCACAAATATACGCAACGATTTTGATGGGATGGTGCAATGGGATGGGAGGAGATGGGGCGGCATGATGGTGTGGGAGAGGTTCTTAAGGTAGGAGGGAGTATAGTACGTCTTACCTTTTTGCGTGTTCTTACCACCGGAACACCAGACGACAGTATAACATATTCCATTCGTTTTGATGACATCTACCCTTTACATCCACCAATAAATCGGGCTATTATATACTATTGTTTTGGTTTACTGAGAAAAAGCCGAAATACTTTGGGTTATAGAGTAAGCTTGGTTTTGCGGTTTTATTCTTTGCAAATTTCGGTAAGCGTTTGAACAATATTCAATCAAGTCAAAGTGAGTCTTGCATGACACCTTCACTATTGTTTTTTTACACAGGAGGTGATGGAAAAAATAATCAGCCCCACAGTGGAGACGGAGGAGGTGGAGAGATCAGCAGTGATGTGGCACAGCTGTGGTGACTGCCCATACACCACAAAGTTTGCTTCAAATTTAAAGAGACATCGCAAGGTGCATACTACAGTTGATTCCAGTTTTTGTCATTCGGAAAATACATTCCTCTGTGATAGATGTGGGAAATGTGTTAAGACTAAGTATGGTCTTGAGCATCACATCAAGGCACACGATGGTGTCTTCAAGTACAAATGTACTGTGTGCGAAAAGGGGTACAACGGACTATGGAACTTCAGGGGGCACCTGGCATCCCACAACCCTAATAAACAACATAAGTGTACATCCTGCCCATCTGCTTTTACACATAAAGGAGACCTCATCAGAAAGAAAAGCATAGTGCCTCGGGTGCCACTTGCGAAAATTACGTATGTGATCAGTGAGGCACCCAGTATTCATCTAAGAAAGTTTTAGATGAACATTCAAAGGGAATACACGGGTCTAGGGTATATTCCCGTGGGACGTGTGATAAACGGTTTCGCTGGAGAAGTTCGTTGGCTTTCCACATGTCGTTGAAACACAAATAAACAGCCTACTCATCAGACTGACTACAAGATTTTGTATACGTGCCCTATACACATGTCACATTGTGATTGCAGTGAGCCATGAAACTCATGATGACACAATCAACTTGTAGGATGATCCATGGACTTTCTCGCGAACTGTATCGCGGGAAAAACCTCCTTTATTTTATAAGTTGATTGGACCGTCAGCTGTCACATGACGTATTGTAATCACAAAGTCAGGTTACTTTCGGAAATCGTATTCTCCCAATTAGATAGACTAAGATTCCCGATACGTGGAATCAGGAATTTCTCCATGGGAACCGGTTGTCTCAACATGTCTATTAGGACATGATTTGAACGTGGAGAGCTATAATCAGTTATGTGATATATTAATAGGTTGCGAACTTTGTTGTTGGTCTAGAGAGGGTGTGTGTGTACAATGGTTCTCTTCATGTGTGTCGTTGTCCTCCAACCTTAAACTATCACACACATGTGCTTTCTACTCCCATGCAAAGTGGCGTAAAACCCCAATTAATCTTAAGATACGTCTAAAGCATTGAAAATAAACTTATTTTTCATTTTTAATCTCACATCTTCAAAGTATCCATTACCGAGGGAGTAACTTCACCATCACAGCTAGACGTACAGATATTTTGCGACTGGCGATCAATGACTTATTCAGCTAGACGTACAGTAAAAAGAAACAGAGGTTTCTGGAAAATGGTATCTTTTTCAAGAATCTAGCCGATATTTGAGACTATATTGTATCACTACTTGTTGCAAATATATCAGACTTTCTTTTTAGGCACTGGAATGTTTCCATTCGTTGGCGGAAAAATGAAAAAAATGACACTGAAGTGGGAAATTTATGTCCAAAATCAGTTTTTCGAAATGATCAAGCGCTGTTTTTTCCATAAAAACAAACATCTGTGGCCGAATACGTTATCCATGAGCGTCAAATGTGTTATCGCATTAAATATAAACATTTTGGGGGCAACTTCGCGCATTGAAACTGAAGATTTGCGTTTTTATCTTACCTCTGAGTACACCGACGGCGAAAACTTCCCGATAAAAATAGAAACACCTCGCCTCAACGATCGCGGCTTCCGAAAACGTCTCCTGTACGGTTTATCCACTGTGAATTTATTACATTTAGCGTTGAGATGCAATATTAATTCCAACCTCATCTCTAATAAATTTATTACATTTAGCGTTGAGATGCAAGATGCATTCCAATCCTATCTGTAGCAAATTTATTACATTTTGCGTTGAGATGCAAGATGCATTCCAACCCCATCTGTAATACATTTATTACATTTAGTGTCGTATTACATTTAAATATATTACATTTAGTGGCGTATTGCATTTAGGGCCGAGCACAAACAAACCAGTAAACATAATTGAAGATCAAGTCCTTAACGTCTATAGCCGGTAGCCGGTGTGAATTATGGGCTTATTTCATTTGGTGTTGAGTTGCAAAATGCATTCAAATCGTAACGATAAAGAGTTTATTACAATGTCGTGGAAGTATAAAATGCATCAAACACAGTAATTTTATAAACACTGAGGGAACTCGATTCATCAACCGTTTTAGCAATCTTTTCTGCCCGGTCGCGAAAATAGTACGAGCTCTGTACATAATACGTCAATTTATTACATTTAGCGTTAAGATGAAAGATGCATTCCGACCCCATCTGTAAAAAAAATTGTTACATTTAGCGTTGAGATGGAAGATGTATTCTAACTTTATTTATAATAAATTTAATTACATTTAGCGTTGAGATGCAAGATGCAATCTAACCCTATTTGTAATAAATTTATTACATTTAGCGTTGAGATGGAAGATGTATTCCAACCACATTTGTAATAAATTTATTACATTTAGTGTCGTATTGCATTTAAGGGAACACAGCATATAATAATAATAATAATAACACTTTGACCAGCCGCTGATTTGTCGCGGTTCTCGGACGAGAAGGCCATGGTTACCCCTGTACTCCCAACTGCCTCCCTATTCCCACGCTTCTCCTCTCCTCCCAACACTCAGAGACGAACTGCTTGATGATATCCCTTGTCCCATTCTTCCCAATCTCTCCGATTAGCATATTAACCCTCTCCTTTGAGTCTCCCCCTAACCACATGTCCTTCATTCTCCCATCCCACTTCCCCATTATACTCCCAGTGAATCTCATTCTTTTAGGCTGATACTTTGGGCATTCAAGAAGAAAGTGTTCCAGGGTCTCCACCATGTCCAAGTTACACATCTGGCACTCCCTTTCACCGTCTTTCCCAATTTTTCCCCTCAGCTCCAGGGATCGCGACCTCAGCTTGAACAACAGTGACCCCCCAAAGGTGCCATCAAGGTACTCTTCAAAACCTGGCTTCTCTTTATCACGCAGGCCACCCAAAGACCTCTTTGATTTGACCCCCTCTCGCCAATTACGGTTACAATCTTCCATGACTCTTTCTCTGACGATTTTTTTACCCTGGTTTGCCCCAACGTCCAGGTCCGAGATCTCCAATGAGTAGTTCTCTACTAGCTCCCTCATTTGGACCATCCACCCCGTTTTGATATTTGAGTTGAAAATTCTCAGGAACATTACTTTACACCATCGGCTGTCGGGGAGATTTACCAAATAATTAAGATAACCGAGCTTCAACAGGTCTATCCTGTCCTTGATCCTCATCCACCCAAGCTCACCCCTGATTGCTTCTAGCGCTGCGGCATTACTCGACCCCGTTATCCATTGGTCTGCATCGTTCTGCAGGATTTCCAAGCTCTTTACGGCCGTCTGGTTTAGGGGTACCACTTCCGTACCGTATGTTATACTTGGCAGCCCCACCATTTCCCAAATGGTTTTCCCCACGAAAACCTTATTGAAACTGTTTTTCCCTATAAGTTTCATTTGGTTAAGGATTCGCTTCCCCTTCAAATCAATTTATTTGTGTGGTTCCGGTAGATGCCTCTTCCTGTAATGTTTATATTTACCCCCAAATACTCGTAATCACCCGTCTCTCCCACATTGAGAAGTTTGCTGCTCCCTTCCGGAATGCAGAACTCACCCACTCTCCACCTTCGTGTGGGGTCCACTTTGCGGCCCACAGGTATAACTTTGCTCTTGCTTTCATTAAGTTCGAGTCTCCATTTGCTCCCATATTTCCCAACAATTCCCAGCATTTTCGTTAGCCCCTCTTCGCTCTCTGACACTAGAACCATATCGTCTGCAAAAAATAGCCCTGGGATCTTCACGTCACCAACTGCTACCCCTACCTCGCTACGCAGGAGTTCATCTCCTAAGCCTTTGATGTGCAATGCAAACAGGATCGGCGAAAGGATACACCCCTGTTTTAGGCCTATCTCCATAGGCACACGTTTCGTTGTAATGTTTCCCAGGCTAAGTTCACTCTGTACATCTTGATATAATGCTTTCATAATTCCAACAAACTCGCCTCCTAAGCCCATAGCCTCCAGCTTGCGCCACATACCTTCCCTCCATACTCTATCGTATGCCTTCTTGATATCCAAAAAGGCCATAAACATCTTTTTCTTTTTTGCTTTCGCGGATTCTATCATTTGGGATAGTGTGAAAAGATGGTCAGTAACTCTCCTTCCCTTCCTGAAGCCATTCTGGATTTCTCCCAAAAAACCCTTCTCCTCAATTACCTCCTCTAGTCTCCCATAAAGGACTTTACAGAAAACCTTTCCAATGTTGCTACTGACAGAGATCCCTCGATAGTTATCCAAAACGTCTTTTTCCCCCTTTTTGTGAATAAATGTCACTTTACTTTCTCTCCTCTCCTTTGGGACCTCTTGATTTTCTATGGCTAGATTGAATAGGGCAGTTAGGCTTTCCACGAGTTCCTCTCCCCCTTTTTTGATAAACTCGTTAGGAATTTCGTCCACCCCTCCCGCTTTTCCATTCCTCAATTTTGAGATCACCCTTCGCACCTCCTCAGTTTTGATTTCGCTGCACACGAAGTCCGAGAGATTTTCCTCGACCTGGTTCGGACACTCCGGTGGGTTCCCCATGCCCCATCGCTTATCGTTTACCTTTTCCCAGTGCTTGACTAGTTCTAATGCGATTTGATCTCGCTCTTCTGTAACTCTGCCATCTACTTTAATGCTCTGTTGGTTATTCCCTTTGTTACGTTTGTTCACCCATTTCCAAAATACGCTCGTACTCGACCCCCCTGTCGTTCTTATCGTCCTAATAAGACTGCTATTTCGCACTCTCCGGTTGTCGTCTTTTATCTTGTTTACTTTATTTCGTGCTTGTTGGTATTCTTCCTTTGCTACCATGGCCTCATTGCTTTCCACCCCCTTAAGTTTTCTACTTCTCCTGTATGCAGCACATTTAGCTTTTCTAACCTTTATGGCCCTTTTCAGTTCTTCGTTCACTCTGTACCCAAGTTCCCGTGTTGGCACCCTAATCTTTCCTACACTTTCCTTCCCTGCCTCACATTTAGCGTTGAGATGGAAGATGTATTCCAACCACATCTGTAATAAATTTATTACATTTAGTGTCGTATTGCATTTAAGGGAACACAGCATATTGAGTGTGTTCACTGGTGTGTATAGAGTAGCCCAACCTAACAGGAGCTAGACTTTACTCTGAACAAAGTAATTAATAACGAACAGCATTGTGAATGGCTTGTGTTGCTGAAGGGTGGGTTGATTAATCAAACTTAACAATTCAAGTGGACTAATATAAAACATATGCGCTGGGAGGAAAAACCAAAGATCACAGAACACAGAACCGACAAAAGGCAGTAACCACACTGTTGCGTCTCCACCTAGCTAGTCTGTCCACCCAGCATAACAACCGTTAACAACACCAATGGTCCCACCAACCACGGAAACTGCCACCTGACCCAGGTCTTCATGCCACTGATACAACCCCGGGATAACCATCATTGATATGGTCAACCCTCTCGAACCACAGTCACCTATCTACGAAAGAACCTGCATGACCAGTGTACAACTGACCGATTTTCATGTGCGCGCGCAAGATGGCGAATGCAACTAACAACCACGCCTTCAAAATGTGTCTTATGCTATTCACTCCCCAGCGCATCCCGCTCCTCGCCCAGAGACGCAACAAGTCACATCATAACAAAACATACAAAACATACAGAACAGAGGCACCCGTTAGGGGATTGAAAAACAGCTGCACCGTACATGCTGGGAGGAAGAATGAAAGATCGGAGATAACAGTACCAATTAACAATAGTAACCATCCTTTCTGTGGCTTAATTGCCCAGCGTGTCCACCAAAAATAGCAACCCAACCCGATGACTTAACCATCCTCGAACGTCAGGGTTGGGGCGAATACATTGTAAATGTATTGAATACGAATACGAATACTTTGAAATTTTATGAATACGAATACGAGTACAAATACACAAATTTCAAATGTATTTGAATACGAATACGAATACTTTACAATGTATTCACAAATACAAATATGAATACTTGAATACTTTTCAAAATTATTTCTTGTAAATGGATGATAATTTGATCATTCTTATTGGGATTAAGGGTATAAGGGATTATAGATGAAGAATTAGTTTTTCAGAGGGTGGATCTCTTAATCCTTTAGAATCCAATCAACAGACATAAGTTGGTATTAATGACAAACAAACAAAAAAAAGAGTGTAAAATCCCCTTACACAAAGCCCCCCCCCCTCCTCCTCTCCCCCCTACACCAAAATTTTTCGAACACTTCTATGTAAAAATTACAGATCAAGAATATCAATTCTTATCATTTTTTCTATATGACATTTTAACGTTTTGTCTGAAGAACATAGTTTATGACCCCTCATTGGAATGAGCTCTTTTTAAATATATATCGTCATATACATACTATGAACGCCAATTTTTTTTCTATTTTTTCAGGATTTCTTTTCTTCTAAACTGCATCTTATGACCCCAAAGTAGGGTCATAAGATGCAGTTTGGAAGGAAAAAATGGAAAAATAAAATCATTAAATAGGGAACTGTGAGAAATTAACACAATTCTTTGGTATTTTTTAAAGTTTTTTCTTCTAAACTGCATTTTATGACCCCCAATAATGTCTATTAATTGTGGCTAATTGTGGCCTCTTTGCTTCATGTCTTTTATTAATATTTAAACATACATTGCTGCTGAGAAAAAAAAAAACTGTCCAGGCCCAGTGCTATTCACAAAAATCAATTAAACATTTACTACTCTATTGGGAAAATTTTGTAATTCAAACACAATAATTTTACAGATCTATCAATCTACACCTTATTTCTACTATGGTGCGCGGACAAAATCCCATCGGACAAAATCCCATCCGGACAATATCCCAGATTTTTTACCCGGACGAAATCCCAGCGGACAAAATCCCAGGTATGGGCGGACAAAACACCAGGCAATATTTTTTCACAAAAAAGCGGACAAAATACCAGGTAGTATTTTTTTCTGGCAAAAGCGGACAAAATGCCAGGAAATATTTTTGATTTACAAAAACAGTGTTTTGGTTGTTGTTTTACTCAAACTTCTCACTTTGTTTTAAACTGCCTGTCCGCCTATTTTTTCACCAATGAAACTTCAATCATGCCAGTTCTCAAACTTCTCACTTTGTTTTAAACCGCCTGTTCATCACTCAAATTTCCATCATTCCGCCTACTCGCTTTGTGTTAACCCGCCTGTTTTTTTAGCGAAGATATATAACACAAATCCGTTGGACAGAATAATCATAAATATAAAAATAGCAAAAACAGACACTATAGCAATGCGCTTAAAAGATCTGCAAAGCAAATCTCTAAATAGACTTCAAGACAGCGAATTAATAATAGAACTCAATGCGCATCGCGTCCTCAATAGGAAAACTAAATAATCTGGGGCATGTCAATCGAAAGGGTTAAAGATTACATCATTGTGATGGGGTGAGCCAGACATTCTGTGACCTAAATTTAGAACTGGCTGCGGGTGACACGATACGCACGAAAGCTTGCCTCTGTTACCAGTGGGAGTTGCAAACAGCGAGGAAAATCTCCACCTGCTGCCGGGTCTCCCCTCCCTGAGATATAAATCTCGGGGAAAAAATGCTGGCTTCCCCATCTAAAAGGACGGAAAAGTTGTAAATTAAAAACCGAATTGCTCTAATTTCCAGCTCTCTATCTTTTCTACCTCCTCTATCTCATCAGACACACGACCAAACTGAATGACAAACTATGAGGGATTGAAACAATCCTCAAGCAAAGATGTGCAGAAAACCTAACAAACCAAGGCAAGGATTGAAACAATCTTGCCAGCAAACAGCCCTTTTAAGGGCTTTTTTGTGTGGGTGGAGGGGGGGGGGGGGGGTGTTGGAGGTCATTTGGAATTCCCGAAGGATAACCAGATACCTCAAAATCACATACGGCATCCTATCTCCCAGAAGGCTTGATGGATGACTCCAGGTTTTTTCAAACTAAACTGTTGGAGCTTTCTCCATTCCTTTTTTGTAACCGCTATGGTCATATACCGGGGCCGCTACCAAACCGGCGTTGCTGTTTGGTTTTCTTTTTTCTTTTTCCCTTAAAATTGCCATCGCACAACATTATATTCTGACTCGCCACCATGGTGGGACTCAAACCTCTACCATCGCCAAGCTGGAACCGATTAGACCCCACTCTCGAATAGTCTTAATGGCGTTGAGGGTTTGATCTTTGACAATCTATCACTCCAATGAAAACTGCCGGGAATTCTAACCGCGTGCATACCCCTTCAGACCCCATTTGAGGCAATAGGACAGCTATGCCTGTGTTATCCAAGATCCAAGTGAAATAAAATAAGGCTAACCGAGTCGCAAGGGATTTGTAAATCCCACATCGTCCCTGCGCGCCTTCGGTGCGCTAAAACCTTTCATTCATTCAGAATAATCATATCAGATTTGAAGTCCAGTATGGAAGTGATAAAAAGCCAGAAAGGTGGCCTTAAACTTTGTTATGATGGTTTTCTCTACACAAAAAAAATATAAAAGTAAGAACAGCATCCGATGGGAATGTAGCAAACGTGTTGCCTTTCAATGTAATGGTGCACTCACAACGGACCTAGAAATGTTAACAGCATTTAATTCCAAAGAACACAGCCATGAAGCTGATATAGCCGACGTTGAGACATGTAAACTCAGACTTACGCTGAAGTCTAATGCTAGAAAGCAAAAATCCAAAACCAATCGTTTACTTACAGAAGCGCTTCTTCAAACAACAAATGATGTACGTGAGAAAATCGGAAATCCTGAAAGTATTCGTCGAGACATCAGACGTCAAAAACAAGGATCGCGGCCATCAGAATCCAAAACTCTACATGAACTCAATATAAGTGGAGAATGGACAACTACAGCTGGAATTGAACCTGAACAATTTGTTTGTTACGACAATGGGTCTGATGTGAACAGAATTGTAATATTCGCATCAGATGCTGGACTTCGCTTGCTCGCTAGAAGTGATCAATGGCATATGGATGGAACATTTTCGATGGCACCAAAAATATTCAAGCAAGTTTATGTGATTCGTGTGCCGTTGGCTGATTCTGCTGTTTCGTGTGTTTATGCGTTATTGCCCGGTAAAATACAGGCCATATACGAGAAAATGTTGCAAGCAATACAAAGTCAGTGTGTAGATCGGGGTTTTGATTTAGATCCGCAGGTTATTAGTCTGTGTGAAACACACAGACTATTGTTTTTGCACGGTTTCTTTTTCTTTTTCTTTTTTTCTTCTTCTTTTTTTTTTTTTTTTTTCTTCTTCTTCTTCTTCTTCTTCTTCTTTTTCTTCTTCTTCTTCTTCTTCTTCTTCTTCTTCTTCTTCTTCTTCTTCTTCTGTCTTCTGTCTTCTCATCACTTTTTTGTCCGCAAGACCGCAAGATAACTCGAAAACGAATTTCCCTATCTCGTTGATTTTTGGCATGCTGATAGACAGCCACAAGTTCTCGGTCACCTATGTTTTTCAGATTCCTGGGGTATCAGGGGTGCCTGTAGGGGTGTTTTGAAAGTGGGTCACGCCCATATCTCAGGCGTGGTATGACCTACAGACCTGGAACCAACACCAAATGAGTCGACACTCGACGGAGGTTCAAAATATGGGTCAAGGTCACGGAGGTCATCTAGGGGTCATTGAGTGCATTTTTCAGAATAGCTGGAAATCACATTTTCTGACCCCCTAAAGCATTCCTGACGGACACACATGCATTTTGACGTGAAAAAAGTGGGCGTGGCCAAATTTTTTGAAAGTGGGTCACGCCCATATCTCAGGCATGGCATGACGTATGGACCTGGGACCAACACGAAATGAGTCGACACTTGATGCAGATTCAAAATATGGGTCAAGGTCACAGAGGTCACCTAGGGGTCATTGAGTGCATTTTTCAGAATTGCTGGAAACCATATTTTTTGACCCCCTAAAGCATTCCTGACGTACACACATGCTTTTTGATGTAAAAAAAGTGGGCGTGGCCAAATTTTTTGAAAGTGGGTCACGCCCATATCTCAAGCGTGGTATGACCTACGGACCTGGGACCAACACCAAATGAGTCGACACTCGATGTAGGTTCAAAATATGGGTCAAGGTCACGGAGGTCAACTAGGGGTCATTGAGTGCATTTTTCAGAATTGCTGGAAATCACATTTTTGACCCCCTAAACTATTTCTGACGTACACACATGCATTTTGACGTAAAAAAAAGTGGGCGTGGCCAAAATTTTTGAAAGTGGGTCATGTCCATATCTCAGGCGTGGTATGACGTATGGACCTGGGACCAACACCAAATGAGTCGACACTTGATGGAGATTCAAAATATGTGTCAAGGTCACAGAGGTCACCTAGGGGTCATTGAGTGCATTTTTCAGAATTGCTGGAAATCACATTTTTTGACCTCTAAAGTATTCCTGACGTACACACATGCATTTTTACATTAAAAAAAGTGGGCGTGGCCAAAATTTTTGAAAGTGGGTCACTCCCATATCTCAGGCATGGTATGACCTACAGACCTGGGACCAACACCAAATGAGTTGACACTTGATGGAGATTCAAAATATGGGTCAAGGTCACAGAGGTCACCTAGGGGTCATTGAGTGCATTTTTCAGAATTGCTGGAAACCATATTTTTTGACCACCTAAAGCATTCCTGACGTACACACATGCTTTTTGATGTAAAAAAGTGGGCGTGGCCAAATTTTTTGAAAGTGGGTTACGCCCATATCTCAAGCGTGGTATGACCTACGGACCTGGCACCAACACCAAATGAGTCGACACTCGATGTAGGTTCAAAATATGGGTCAAGGTCACGGAGGTCAACTAGGGGTCATTGAGTGCATTTTTCAGAATTGCTGGAAATCACATTTTTGACTCCCTAAACTATTTCTGACGTACACACATGCATTTTGACGTAAAAAAAAGTGGGCGTGGCCAAAATTTTTGAAAGTGGGTCATGTCCATATCTCAGGCGTGGTATGACGTATGGACCTGGGACCAACACCAAATGAGTCGACACTTGATGGAGATTCAAAATATGTGTCAAGGTCACAGAGGTCACCTAGGGGTCATTGAATGCCTTTTTCAGAATTGCTGGAAATCACATTTTTTGACCTCTAAAGTATTCCTGACGTACACACATGCATTTTTACATTAAAAAAAGTGGGCGTGGCCAAAATTTTTGAAAGTGGGTCACTCCCATATCTCAGGCATGGTATGACCTACAGACCTGGGACCAACACCAAATGAGTCGATACTCGATGGAGGTTCAAAATATGGGTCAAGGTCACGGAGGTCAACTAGGGGTCATTGAGTGCATTTTTCAGAATTGCTGGAAATCACATTTTTTGACCCCTAAACTATTTCTTACATACACACATGCATTTTGACGTAACAAAAAGTGGGCGTGGCCAAAATTTTTGAAAGTGGGTCATGCCCATATCTCAGGCGTGGTATGACGTATGGACCAGGGACCAACACCAAATGAGTTGACACTTGATGGAGATTCAAAATATGGGTCAAGGTCACAGAGGTCACCTAGGGGTCATTGAGTGCTTTTTCAGAATTGCTGGAAATCACATTTTTTTTACCCTTAAAGTATTCCTGACATACACACATGCATTTTTACGTAAAAAAGTGGGCGTGGCCAAAATTTTGAACATGGGTCACTCCCATATCTCAGGCATGTTATGACCTACAGACCTGGGACCAACACCAAATGAGTCGATACTCGATGGAGGTTCAAAATATGGGTAAAGGTCGCGGAGGTCAACTAGGGTCATTGAGTGCATTTTTCAGAATTGCTGGAAATCACATTTTTTTCAGTATGGCCCAGTAGGCCACAGGGTTTTCACAGCTTCCAATTTCCTGATACAGTAAATTCTCCCCAAGCAATATGATGTTATGTTCACACTGGAGACTATGTAAACACCAGTGGAATAAGCTGTCAAAATGAAATCTGACTTTGTCATCATTATGGGATGTTAGTTCCTGAAACTAAATTGAGAGAAACCCTTTGCCTTGCAAGGAAATAAATTGTAAATTATTCAGTTCACTGCTTTTAACCCTCTCCAGACATCTATGTGGATTGCACATATTTTATTTCAGGCAGAATAAAGTTAACCCTTTCCATAAAACTGTACTGAATAATTGTTGAAACCTATCTTATTCAGTTCAATGCTTTTAACCCCTCTCAAGACTTCAATGTGGATTGCACATATTTTATTTCAGGCAGAATAAAGTTAACCCTTTTAATAAAATTGCACTGAAAAATTGTTGAAACCTATCACAAAACTGTCAGGGTGCCGGTAACAATGCAATACTGGCATGGTCGACTGTACTGTTAACTGTGTTCGTGCTATGACTGTTTAAAACTAATTTGTTAGAGGAGTTCTATAGTCTTTCACTGCGCTCATCTCGGCCTCACCGAAAGTACAGAAACCTTTGGTGTCAAAGTGCCATTAAGAGAATGTCTCTGATTTGTGCCGTTCCATCCCTCCGGAGAGCAAAAGCAGGTACTGTCAGCTGAGAAACTTAATGTTTTTCGCTTTATTTTCTTAACATTTAATTCTATGTGGAATGGGACACCTTTTCAGTGTGCCTTCCAAAGTAAGGGATTCTTAACCCTTTAGCGAACATAACAGCGAAAACAGGTCAACATTATTCACAGAAACGTCTATTCAGTTTTAATTGCCTTTTCATTTCTGCTTGAAAAAACATAGCTTATGACCCTTTATTGGATTGAGCTCATTTTTTAAAGGATTATTTATTTATTGGCGTTTAATGTCACATATTTCTGCACAGTGGCTAATCATGACCACGAAAGTTGTTTAGGTGGAGGAAGTCGGGGTACCCGGGAAGAACCACCGGGCAACAACGAGCAACTGTCAGATCCCCCACATACTAACTCTACGCAAGCAGGGTTAGCATTGGTTGAAGACGGGTGCACAATCGATGTGCAGTACGTTTTAGAACACATCGCCACCATGCACCCACGTGGGCAATGGGGTGAAGTGGCTTGCCCAAGGACAGAGTGAGGACCTCACGCCTTGCAGCCTGCACCTCTGCCAACTGAACCAATGCGCCCCCATTTAAAGGATTAAAATGGAGTATTTAAAGGGAATATTTTAACCCTCTGAAGATCCTAGTATGGGGGCATTATTCAGAAAGACTGGGAAATGCATTTTATTACATCTTAATGCATTTCTAAAGTTTATGAGTGTATTTCATCACTAAAATTAGTGGGCAGAGACAAAAATATCCATTTCTGATTCGTGTATCAAACCCTTTGAATGCTGGTCACATATATGCCATTTCTGGTTTCTTATAAAAATGTTCCGATTCCTGTATGAATATTTTCTACCCCCTTCATTTTGTCTTGACGATAACTCAAAAACAAATCATCTGTCCTGGGGGCGCGGTGGCTGAGTTAGTAGAGGTGCAGGCTGCAAGCCGAGAGGTCCTCGGTTCGAATCCCACCTGCGGCAACCACGTTGTGTCCTTGGGCAAGACAATTCACCCCCATTGCCCACGTGGGGGCACGGTGACACTGTGTATTAAGGCGTACTGCACGTCGATGGTGCACCTGTCTTCAACCAATGCTAATCCTGCTTGTGTGGAATTAGTATGTTGGAAAACTAACAGTTGCTCGCCGTTGCTTGGTGGTTCTCTCCGGGTACTACGGCTTCCCCCACCCGTAAAACTGTCGTGGTCCTGATTAGCCATTATGCAGAAATATGTGACCTTACACACTAATAAATAAATAAATAATCTGTCCTGGGGCTGTTTGGCATACTGGTAGCCTGTCACAAGTACTGGCCCAGCTATGTTATCAGGGAACCTTTGGGAGTAGTCCATTGGGCCACGGAGTTTTTTATACCCCCTAATTTCTTTGTAACAGAAAAGCATCATAAAGAAATAGCTGTTTATATTTATATACACAAGAGAATAATGTAAACAGTCAAATTAGAGAGAAGTTGCTATAGATGACAGCCTGACACATATTTACTCTTATCAGCTGTCAGATCAGAATTAAATTCCATCCCCAAACCAAGTTGAAAGAAACCCTTTGAGTGGCAAGAAAATTTGTTTATTATACAGATCTATCTTACAACACTTGATTAATTGTAGTTGAATAAATAACCCTTCACCTTTCATTGCATCTTTTATTTTTTTTTTTCATTCTCAATCATAACTCAAGATCAACAGGTTTCTGGCCGAGTGGTAAGCGGCTCTCTCGAAACACTTATCACAATTATGAATTAATGAAATGGAATATTTAAATGGTCTGTCTTTAACCCTCTTCATACTTCACCGCGAAGATCAAACAACATAATTTAACTTATGACGGTAGAACCTTTTGCACGCTTCCTGCCATATTGCCACTCTTTACGCAAATGGCATGATTCAATATTCCACCATCTTATTTTAAGTATGCCTTGTTTAGGGCACTAGATGCTCTTAAGGGTAGGCCTTTAAACGAGCTCTTAGGGCTTTTAAGTTTTTTATGGCACTATCCCCAATATAGAGTCTATGCACCCTTTGTCGGCACGATAACTCAAATACGAATCGTCCTATCTCTTCGTTTTGGCATGCTAGTTACCAACAACCAGTTTGCACTCATCTTTGTTTTTTCAGCTAGTTTGAGGCCTTGTGTGTGATACAGTAGGCTGACTGCCTTAGAGGCTTCTAAATCATAATAAATATTTGCTATCATCGCCCAAAAATGACAGATCTGAAGTTGGTGGAGCCATTTCTTTAAAGTAGGTGTATACATGGGACTATACCAACTGATTTAAAAATTGCTGGAGGTTCAATATATGGGCCGCCTGAAAGAGGTCACCAAGGTCATCCAGTGCATATTATTCAGAAAGACCGGGGAATGCATTTCATTACACCTTAATGCATTTCAAAAGTTCATGAACGTATTTCATCAATCAGCTTGGTGGGCAGAGCCAAAAATGTCCACTTCTGATTCGTGTATCAAACCCTTTAAATGTTGGTCACATATATGCCTTTTCTGGTTTCTTATAAAAAAAAATGTTCTGATTGATGTATGAATATCTGTAAATACTATTAACGAAAATCCATTTCTGATTTGTTTGAAAATAATTTACTCCTGAAAATAAGCCTCCATAAATTCTCCTTCTGTATAGTTTATTCCTGATACTTTAACCCTTTTCACACAGACTTGAATTTACTGGGTGCAGTAAATTCTGTTTCTCTAGTTGTAACTGATTTTGAATCTGCAGTTCGTCAAGCAGTTCATAGCTCGTTCGGGGATCTCTATTTTCTACCTTAAAAATACCAGTCGTCATTAACATTAATTCTTGGTAAGCTCTCCCAGTTAACAACTATCCGAGTCCAAAACCATTGGCCAGCGACGCCAGAGAAGCTGTGAAGAAGTTGTGAATTGGTAACAAAACACCAACCTTTGAAAATAGCACTGGAAAAACAATAAACCTTGGCCAGTTACGGTAGAACTGTTCTCAATTTTTAATCTTATCAAAACATACTGCCTTCATTATTAGAAGTGTCACAGTATTGCATATTTTTTATCATAAATTAGTATAAACACACCTGGCTTAACCTATAGTTATTGTTGTTCTTTATACTTATTATCGCTGGTATTGTTATAATAAATCACTAGTTACTTTGAAGAACATAGTTAGTGCTTATATTAATTCTGCTGTTAATGTTAATATTATTGATATTAAGAAATAAAAGTAGTGTGTAGTCGGCCGCATTACCCCTAATAGGGATTGATCTAAACCCTCTCAAATGCCTTGATTGGGGGGCCTTAACCCCTGGGAATAGTCAGGAGGGGTCACTAGTTGTATGGCCTTGGCACTCGTGAGCTGTTGTGTTTATTGTGGTTGATTGATTGATTGATTCTTTATTTTACAATAAACATACACATAACAGTCTGCAAGAATAATGATAACAATGTGAAATGAAAACACATATGTATACTGTGGGGAATAACATAGCCAGATTAGCTGACGGTCATGTTATTCCCAGTATAAATTGTATTACAACATAGTACTGGACATTGTAGGAGCATAAAATACTTTGACTCATATATCTGAGACTGAATATCACTTAGGGACTTAAAAAATAATATGGATCTTGGTGGCTGCTGCACGTTTCGGGCACCTCAGCACGCCCCTTGTTTCAATCACTGACCAGGACAGTATAGTCTATCCCAGATGCTACTTGAGCTGAACCTGGTAGGGAGAAATATTGTGTTTCTCGGGCCATTTTGTACAATTGCAGGCAGAAATATTGCGACGGGCTGGAAAGACACTTGGGTATCACACGAACTAATTGTGGTTTGTTAATTTAACCGCCGAATCTGTACGAGGTTTGCATTGATATACTGGTACACTAGTATATTGGTAAACTAGTTGCAAGAATTTCGCTAGGATTTTTTTTCCCGAGTTTTGATGTTCCCCAAAAGTGTGGAAGAGGGGAAGGGGCTCCTCTACGTCTGTTATTGGCCGGGCCACTCCGAATAGCTCATACTTTGAATTTTTGTGCGAATCATTTTGTACTCCGTTTATGTCATACTTTTGCTTGTTGCGGTAAGCGCCAACACGTTTTAAACACATATATTTTATAAACACTAAGGAGAATATGTTCACCAATTTCGGTTACCTTTTCCTGCCCGGTCGCGGAAATTGGCAGAGCTAAAAAAAACCGGTATAAACAGAACTGAATACCAAGTCCTAAACGGCTACCACCGGTGTGAATAATGGCCTTGATTCATTTGGTGTTGAGACGCAAGGGCTGAGATTCATAAAGAAAGTCTAACGAAAGTCTAAGGTAGACTGCCGTCCAATGCTGCTTCAGCGAGGTCAACGATTTAAACAGTATTCATAACAGCTGTCTAACGCTTGACAATGTCTAAGCTTAGACGTAACAGAGCAGTTTTAGACTAAAATCCTATACAAACTTGAGGGCATGTCCAAGTGGAAGTCTAACTTTATGCACACATTTTTATAACACCTTCACTGTGATACTTTCAACACAAAGAGGCAAATGAGTGTCCTTGTTTGAGAAATTGACGAAATGGCACGAGAGGAGGATGGCTACGTCATTCGACCACCACGATATTTTCGGATAGGACTAACCCTCTAGAGATGTTTAATGACGGGAAATATCTTAGGAGATTCCGGCTGACGGGAGAGACAACTGCAGGTCTCATATCCGATATGGCTGATGATTTGCAGAGAGAAACTTTGCGGACTCACACTGTACCAGTTACCATCCATGTTCGTGCGGGTCTGCGTTTTGTTGCTACCGGATCACTCCAGGAAGTTAATGGTGACTTACATGGATTGTCAAAACCGACAGTCCGCCGCATTATTGCGGGTGTTATCCGGGCTATTTGTTGGGGGAAAGGGCACCTTGTACGGTTTCCC
Source organism: Pictodentalium vernedei (assembly GCA_031216915.1). NCBI lineage: Eukaryota > Metazoa > Mollusca > Scaphopoda > Dentaliida > Dentaliidae > Pictodentalium > Pictodentalium vernedei. The sequence goes on from CM062289.1 coordinate 454,792,887, forward strand.
AGGACGCGAGCAGAGATCCACAGCTGTATGGATGGAATAGAAAGGATGGGAGAGATGCTGGAATTTTGGGGTGCATTGATGAGACGCATATACCCATATCGAACCCAGGTGGCCCACATTCTGAGCGTTTTGTGAATCGGAAATGGGGTGCATAGCCTGAATTGTCAAATGGTCTGTCATTACAACATGCGATTCATGGATGTTGTTAGTAGGTGGTATGGTTATTCTCATGACTCCAGAATCTTCCAGGGCGGGGACCTCAATGTCGTAGGGATTATTATTGCTTTTTCGGGCTACCAGTGTACCAGATACATACTAACACCTTTGAGGAACGCTAGACAGAAACGAAACGCAAATACAACAAGGTACTAAAGTCGACAAGAAGCTTGATAGAACGTGCCTTCTGAGTATATAAGAAACGTTTTTTTCTGTATTACTTACGCGTGTGTAACCTATCAAAAATAAATATCTCATTAACGATGCCATTAACTGCCGATATACCCTCTTCCTCCTCCTCCTCCCCACCCCTCCTCCTTCGCCTCCCCTCTCTCGTCTTCATCTGGTTGTCCATAAACTCCTTCTAGATCAATAAACCGATTTTCATTAAATTTCGCAGAAATGCTATTTAATGGTGTAAGAGGAAAATAAGGTCATTTAATTTAGGGTAACACCACCAGGAATGAAGATCTCCAAGTACAGGTATTTGATATAAGTCGCGGAGACAGACGCTTCGCGGTCTTTCCACACTGAAGGAAACGGGGGAGAAGGAGGAGGAGGTTTAACTCGATATATTATTATAATTATATAGATAATGTGACAATTCCATGTCTGTCCTTAAACTCTCTGGCAAATTAACTGATGTTAATGCAAGAGGGCAGAAATACTTCTTATTGGCTGTTCGGTTCCATACTACCCCTTCCACACCATGCTAGAGTCATCCCGAACCCGTTCTCCATGGAGCTAACTGCAACATTTATACAAGAAATATGCACAAAAATACAGTGCTTGCGAAAACGACCGCGAAGCGTCTCCGAGACACCCCACCTGACACCACCCCACCCCACCCCAGTCAGTCACACACACACAAACATACCCCCACACACACTCCCTAACGCACTCCCTAACGCACGCACGCACGCACGCAGTCCCTAACGCACTCCCTAACGCACTCATTAACGCACTCCCTAACGCACGCACGCACGCACGCACGCACGCACGCACGCACGCACGCACGCACGCACGCACGCACGCACGCACGCACGCACGCACGCACGCACGCACGCACGCACGCACGCACGCACGCACGCACGCACGCACGCACGCACGCACGCACGCACGCACGCACGCACGCACGCACGCACGCACGCACGCGCGGAAAGGCCGGGGAACACCCGCTTCCTCAAGTCTGTTAACCAAAAACTATCATATCACACATTATTATATACTAATTTTTAGTGTATTTTCAGAGAAAGACGAGTCTTGTTACACGAGGCCTTAGACATTGTTTGTGAATATTAATTAAATCCAATTTGTAGACTTGTCTTAGTAGACTAGTTTATCGAAATTTAGACTACAGTCAACCCTAGACATGTCTATAGTAAGACTTTGTTTATGAATCTCAACCAAGATGTATTCCAATCCAAACGGTAAAAAGTTTATTACAATTGTCGTGCTTCAAACACAGTAATTTTATAAACACTGAGGGAACTCGATTCATCTTTCGTTTTAGAAATCATTTTTACCGAAAATAGTACGAGCTCTGCACATAAGCTGTATTGAATACAAAGTCCTCGTCAGCTGATAGCGGTGTGAGTTACCAGTTTATTAAATTTAGAGTTGAGATGCAAAATGCATTCTAACCCTATTTGTAATAAATTTATTACATTTAGCGTTGAGATTCTCAAAATGGATTCTAACCCTATTTGTAATAAATTTATTACATTTTGCGTTGAGTTGCAAAATGCATTCTAACCCCATCTCTAATAAATTTATTACATTTAGTGTTGTATTACATTTAGGGTTGGCACAAGGCATCACAGTCCGAAGGAATCAGCATGCCTTGATGATGCGGTTCAAAAAACCTTTATACAACGCAGACGATATGAAAATTTATTATTTTAAATCAAATTTTTCCACAAATAATTTCTACAAAGCAATATCACGTGACCACTCATTGGAACAAGCTCGTCGAGCTCGTTCCAATTAGGGGTCACATGATATAGTTTTGTTAAAATTTTTGAAAATTATTTTTTCAACTGCTGAATTTGTATTGCGCTGGCACATGCGGACGATTCCTTGGGTAAAGCGATATATTATTCATTTGGAGCTACAGTTAAAAAAAACTCAAGATATCTTGAAAATTAAATTGTGAGTAAATAAATAATGACGATAAACCGATATTTTTGTAATTACACCGGTATTCAATCGATATTGGTTTGAATACCGGTATATATCAGTTTATCGATATACCGTGCAGCCCTAATTCACTGGTATAATAGAAGTTTTCTCCATATTATGATGTTAACCCTTTACCTTACATGAAAATGAGATAGCACTTTTGAATAACTAATTTCTTTTCATTTTTTGCGTCAAAAACAGAGCTATGACTTCACCCTCACTGGAATGAGCTGAACGAGCCCATTCCAATGAGGGGTCATAAGCTATGTTTTTGATGCAACATTGAATGGCAATTTTGGTGAATGGTGCTAGCCGGTTTTGGCCGTTACATTCAGTGAATGATTAATAGAAGCTTTCTCCGTATTATGATGTTAACCCTATACCTTACATGAAATGAAGATACCACTTTTTGTAACTAATTTCTTTTCATTTTTTGCGTCAAAAACATAGCCATGAGCCACCTCCCCACACTTTTTTGAGCTGAACGAGCGCATTCCAATAAGGGGTCATAAGCTATGTTTTTGACGCAAAAAAAAATGCAAAAATAATGAACATGGAATGGCAATTTTGTTGAATAGTGCTAGCCAGTTCTGGCCGTTACAATGAGTGAGTGATTAAAAACGTTAAAAAACAATTTCTTCATTCACAGAGTAGTTTGGAACATAAATTTGGAGGGGTGGGGGGGGGGGCGGTTGAAATGGAAAAGGTAACAAAGTTGCAGATGTGAATGAATGGCTTTCGGACACAGCTACCAATATAGTAGTCTGAAACTAGTGTTAGTTTAGTTTAAACATATTTTATTTGCCATAAATTTGCAAAAAGGATTGGAGTACAAGTTATACAACTTATATTAACTCCTATCCATAAATACAACAGAAAAAAACAATACATAGATGCGGCTACAATATATATTGATTGGTTCACAAATGAATAGGGATTTACACTATTTACAATTGAAATGTAAGTTGTTGAAACAGGCAGCCATGTACGTAATAGGGTCTCGACACAGGGAATACATAAGGCTGGACACTGTTGACTTTCTCTACGAAAGCTCTTGGATGGCAAGTTAATGAGTGAGGGATATGACGTTTATAGAACGTCTCGTCTGGTGCAAGAGAGAGAGGCTGGTCGAGAATTTAATGACTCAATTGAAGCGGCCACTAGCTAGGATGAACGCTTGGGTTTTCAGAATGATATATTCGTTTTGTTTTGTTGTCAGTGTGGGTTTACCATACAAGCGATCGGTTTCGGATAATATATCAAATCTCGAAGAGAATCGAGTAGTGTAATCCTGGGGTCAGAGTGTCGAGGGCCCACCAGGGGATAGTGATGAGCATTTTCACATGGATTACCACACATACACTTTGGAGTGACCAGAATATAGTTTTGGAACTTTGGGCACAGCTACCAATATAGTAGTCTGATACTAGTGTTGTCAGGGTCCCCATGTTATAGCATAAAACTACGTTAACAATTATCCCTCTACCACCCATACTGAACCCCTTAGCTGATAAGAAAGTTAATAGCATACACTCTCAGTTTCCTATGATTTGTTTTAGTACTGCAGCACTCATGGCCCACTGAGTTGTTTTTCTGTTTAACAACCCTGTCCTGGCTCGTCTCACTATATTGTTCATTGTATGTCAGTCAGTATTCCTACGTACATGTGGACTTTCAAAATATGTGAAGGCAGGTCTGTCTGTCTGTCCATCAAACAAAGTGTCGGTTTGCTTTTCATTTGCCCAGTTCTACATTTTCAACAACTGGCAACTGATTACCCTCCCCCCTACCCCCCCCCCCCCCCAACACACACACACACTCACACACATACACAAATATATACCACTCAAAGTTTGCTAAGCACCAAATATTTGACACATGGTCCCCAGTGTTTACATTAGCTCTCTTGACAGGCAGACTTTTCGTGACAGTCTTGGAAAGCATATACCCCTTGATTTTCATGATGTTTTCGTGTACTGTCTACATGTACATGACATGTGTAGGGTATTCAATCTTCATTTCAGCACAAACCCTTGTGATTTAATGATTGAATATGGTAAATGCAAATGTAAGAAGACATTTGTCTGAAGCAGAAATGTGGCGGGCAGTAGGGATGGTGGAGTAAGGGGCTACTCATCGTCAGGTTGGTGAAGCCCTTTGTGTGCACCATACAATGATCACCAGAGCCTGGACAAAATTGCAGCAGTAAGACGACATGGTGGTGGCAGAGACAGGGCAACATTTGCTGCTGAAGACCGGTTTTTGATCATTCAGGCCCGTAGGAACCGCTTTGCCTCAGCAACCCAGCTTCGCAGTGACCTTCAGAATGCATCCAGGGTAAATGTTTCGACGCAGACTATCCGGGCAAGGTTGCACGAGAACCACAGCCAGACACGATATGAATTGGCCATGGACCACGTTGGATGGACCAGAGAAGATTGGCGACCTGTCCTTTTTACAGATGAGTCAAAGTACTGCCTAGACCACACGGATAGGCGTTCTAGGGTATGGAGAAGACCAGGAGAGAGATTCCATGCAGCCAACATTGCTGAGCATGACCGCTATGGTGGAGGGTCAATCGTGGTCTGGGCTGCATCAGCTGGGATGGACGCACAGAGATCTGTGTCCTTGAACGTGGTACATTGACTACACAACGGTATACTGATGAGATCCTGGATGTCCACGTCAGATTGTATGCAGGTGCAGTGGGTGATAGATTCATTCTGATGGACGATAATGCCCGTCCTCATGTTGCTCATGATGTCGGGGAGTACCGACAGAGGGAGGGGATTGAGTATATGGACTGGCCAGCAAGATCTCCTGACCTCTATCCAATCGAACATGTCTGGAATGAGTTGCAGCTTGCAATTTCAGCCCGTCCATTCCAGCCAAGAAGTGTCCAGAAACTTGGTGCCATGCTGGTCCAAGAATGGAACAACATCCCACAAAGGACCTGAATGGGAGCATGGGAAGGCCTTGTCGAGCTGTAATTAACAGTAATGGATCTCATACTCGATATTGAATTCATACCAATTCGCTACGTCAACTTTTTGGCAAATTGAATAATTTCCTCTTTTACCAATAATATTAATTTTCCATGGTTATCGTACTGAAGCTAAAAAACAATGTCAAGTACAAATAAAATCTTAATTTCTGTACTTAAATCATTAAGGATATAATTAAATATAAAATATATGCACTTTCCATTACAATATTTCAACTAAAACGCAAAACAGGTAGTTGGATATACTTGGTGCTTAGCAAATTTTGAGTAGTATATTAAGCATCAAAGAGCACTATAATCTTCGATCAAATATCATCCTCACTGGATACTATGTAAATGTGTATTTTCCCTAATTACATTCTTTTTATCAGAATGGTGCCAGTAGGGATTAAATCCAGTTGATTTAAAAACTATCACAAGCCATTTGACACAGTTTGGACACCTTTACTTAAAAGAACAAATTTCCTATGTTTTTGACTCAGTAGAAGTCAGAAGTCAAAGTAGAAGTCAAAAGTTGAATTCTCATGTAGAAATGACTCTTTTGTCACATGAAAGAGGTAAAATGTATCTTTGATGGGATTGGGGTTGATTAAGGAAATACATAATTTGGCTTCCGATTCTGATTTAATTATTATTTTGAGAGATTATTTCACATTTAAACATTCGTTGGGGTACCACGCACCTTACAATACTTTTTTATTGTTTTGAAAAGTACACCTTGTCATTGTCAGCAATATACGGCAGCGTAGAACCGCCACATCATAGTATATTTCCAGGGATTCCTAATCTGTTAAAACAGATTACTAATCTGTTTTTACAGATTACTAATCTGTTTAAACAGATTACTAATCTGTTTTTACAGATTAACTAATCTGTTTTTTACAGATTACTAATCTGTTTAAACAGATTACTAATCTGTTTTTACAGATTACTAATCTGTTTAAACATATTACTAATCTGTTTAAACAGATTACTAATCTGTTTATACAGATTAAGTAATCTGTATTTACAGATTACTAATCTGTTTAAACAGATTACTAATCTGTTTTTACAGTTTACTTAATTTGTATTTACAGATTACTAATCTGTTTAAACAGATTAACTAATCTGTATTTACAGATTACTAATCTGTTTAAACAGATTACTAATCTGTTTTTACAGATTACTAATCTGTTTTTACAGATTAACTAATCTGTATTTACAGATTACTAATCTGTTTAAGATCTCAATGAGTAAGATCTCAATGAGTAGCGAGGCAATCCCCACTGACTCCATGCAGTTTAATTCTATTGAGTAATTTTAATTTACTGTGGCTTATCTTGTTTTTCTGTTAAGGGTTCGGTGTTCGTTCAGCTTCACCATTGATTCACTATCCTGGAGTATGTAGAGAGTTTTGTTATATAATTATCTTATTAAACGCATTTCAGTCGCGCTTCGGCAGAGTTGCGAGGCAGTCCTCACAGACTCTTTCTTGAAGTTACCAATGAGTAGCGAGGCAATCCTTACTGACTACACGCAATTTAGTTATATTATATAATTTTATTTTTTTTTTTTTCTGGAAACTTATTTTGTTTTTCTGTTAAGGGATCGGTGTTCGTTCAGATCAACCATTAATTCACTAACTTGGAGTCTGTTGAGGGGTTTTGATTTGTAGGTCTTTTAATCGCGTATCAATAGTTTCTATTTTTGCTAGCTCGTGAAGTTCCTTTATCGGTGTCCATTTGGGTTTGCATAGTGCCACACGCAGGGCATAATTTTGAACCCGTTGTAGTTTTTCAATGTTGGTTTTATTCAGGTCACTCGTTATTATGGCCCCATACTCTAGTACTGGGCGTATATATGATTTGTAAAGCCCGATGAGAACTTCTTTATTGGCTCCCCAATTTTTACCTCTAATCATTTTCAGGAAATTTATGCGTTTAGTGTCTTTGGCAGTGACTGAGTTTACGTGATTGTTTAGATTGAGACTGCTATCCAAGGTGAATCCCAGAAAATTTGCCTCATTGCTAGCTTCAAGTTTGTGGTTGTAAAGCTTAAGCTCAATATTAGGGACAGCTTTTTTCCTTTGCTTTTTATAGAATATGATTCTTTGTATGTTCGTGGCATTTAGCTTGATGCGCCACAGAGCGCACCAGTCTTGCAGGTCGCGGATGGTATCCTGCAGGCGGTTTTGTATTATGTTTCGAGGCTTACTGGCCGTCCACATTCCTTTGTCGTCTGAGAATTGAGATAGTTCAGCATGGTTCTTCCCTACTTTGTCAATGTCATTCACATATATTATACATAGAAGCGGGCTGAGGACCGAACCCTGTGGAGTGCCCGCTTCGAGTTTTATCTCGTCTCACACTTCGCGGTTGACCCTCACTTTGATTTTTCGATCAGATAAAAATGATGATATGATCCTTAGAATTTGGGTAGGTAGCCCCATTTTAGCTAGTTTGTATCTCATGCCATTGTGCCAGACAGAGTCGAACGCTTTTTCTACGTCGAGTAATAGCGCGGTTCCTATTTCATTTTGACTGAACGCCGTTTTCATATAATCCACCAGTCTTTAAACATGCTCGATTCCCTCCCTTTGGCTTCTGTATGACCTTTGCCACTTATTGAAAAAGCTGATTGATTCGAGATGGCTGTGGAGTCTAGTCATGAGAATCCGTAATTAGCAGATTAGTAAATACAGATTAGTAATCTGTAAATGCAGATTAATTAATCTGTTTTTACAGATTAGTAATCTGTTTAAACAGATTAGTAATCTGTAAATACAGATTAGTTAATCTGTAAAAACAGATTAGTAATCTGCTTAAACAGATTAGTAATCTGTAAAAACAGATTAGTTAATCTGTAAAAAACAGATTAGTAATCTGTTTAAACAGATTAGTAATCTGTAAATACAGATTAGTTAATCTGTTTAAACAGATTAGTAATCTGTAAATACAGCTTAAGTAAACTGTAAAAACAGATTAGTAATCTGTTTAAACAGATTAGTAATCTGTAAAAACAGATTTGTAATCTGTTTAAACAGATTAGTAATCTGTAAAAACAGATTAGTAATCTGTAAAAACAGATTAGTAATCTGTTTAAACAGATTAGGAATCCCTGGAAATATACTATGATGTGGCGGTTCTACGCTGACGTAGCAATAAGCGATATATATTGCAAGCAAATTCACATCTTGAGCAAGTGTAGCCTCCAGAGCACACTACAGCCTACAGCAAATGCCAAATAACAACCTATTTTACCCTACATGTACACATGTATTAACAAATGTTATTAAACCATGGTTCCTCATCATAGTACTCGGGGCAGAGGGGTTCTAATCTTCCAACTCCTTCCAAATCACCATTCAAACCAACAGCTAGAAAACTCATATTGCACTTCTATTTACTGATATTTGTCCGTATTATGCTATTAACCCTTTACTTAACATGAAAAGCTCATGATAGTAGGCGATAAATGCCGATTCTGGACCACTTTGTACATGTACCGTACACGTACATGGTACATTTACTGTTATAGGATTCAGTGTTAAATCGCGTGCACGTATACAAAAAATGTCGTTTTTTCATGGTGGTCCAGAATCGGCCATTGTTTTTGAGGCTCACAGATCGCACTTTTCACGTTCAAATACCCGTTGGCGAACGCGTACATTCGACACGTCGCTCAAAAAAGTGAAAAATGTATGAAATTGTACAGAAAAATTTTCTTAAAAATTTTTGTCGACGTTCCCATCGTGGATTAGACCTTCAATCTATCATTGGTGAACGCGAGCAAAAAACGCTTTGCCGGTTCTAGACCAGCATCAAAAAACGGTTTGCCGATTCTGGACCAGTAGCCCAGAATCGGCAAACCGTTTTTGAGGCTCACAATAGAGTCGACTATAAGATTAAATTCGATAAATTCTATCATAATAGACAATCATGGTTTTTGTTTCGGTGTGAATGAAAAGGTTTTCGTTCAAAAGAGTCGACTATAAAATTGAATCTGTTATAATAGACATTCATGTTTTGTTTCGGTGTGAATGAAAGGTTTTCGTTCAACGGATGACATTGAAAAAATTGAGTTTTAGAAAATTAGAATCGATGGAAAAATCGTTTGTTTACGTTTTGTCACTGCAAATTTTGTGAAATAAATCTTAATAAAACACTTTGCAGAATTTGTTTCATTCAAATAAAAATAGTAAGGAAATAAAAAAGTGATTGATATATATATAGGAGAGAAAAAAAAATAGTTATTTAAAAAAATAAATATATCAAATCGAATAGATAATAAAAATACATAAATCATGAACGCTTCCCAGACTATTAGAGCAAGGTTTCTTTTAAAAATGCTAATGAGAGCCTACGCATTCTGTGTGAACGAACAACTAGGTCGCCTCTTGTTAGAACGATGCGTCGGATGTCGGGATCACCTAGACTTCGATTATGAGAATCATTCGTGTCTGACGATGGAAAGGGAAGATATGGTCGTCAAGTATTTCGAACCGGCGTTCGAACGTGTTCAAATCGACGAAGTGATCACGTTTTGGAAGAGATTACTCTCCTGTAAGGATCGAGACAAACCCACAGTTTCAGAAGAACTGAAATTGGCGCGTAGAAGTCTGACTTTAAAAGACAAGGGAGGCATCATGAAATTATTGTTCAATGAACCATACGTCTAAGTTTTCTCGGTGATATAAATAAGGGAGAATAGAAAATAAAAATAAATACACACATAAATTTTTTATGTAATATTAGAAAGAAAAAAACACAAAAATGACAACCAGAAATAAATTGTATCCGACGTTAGATGACGACGAGGATGAGAATCCGAACGGCGTTTTGCCGACGACACCGTCGCTAGAAGAAAAAGAAAGAGGAGAGAGGTATCGCATTGATCAGATCAGTAGAATCAAATTGTATCTGACTCGAGAGAGAGATTCTCGCCGTTCTCTCAAGAAGAAGTATTCGCGTTTCCTGAAATTCGTCAACGCGGTTGACACGACACTCATCACGATTTCCATGGGTTTACACGCGGCCGGCATCGGATTGTTGTCGACCACGGTCGGCATTCCGATCATGTTGACCGCAGAAGGAGTGGCTCTCGCCGCCAGATTGTTTAGCACGCTCGGAAACTTTTTGAGTAGGAAATTATATCTGAAGGCGAGGAAACACGAAGAGATTCGCGTCTTGGCCGACTCCAAGATCGACACGATATCCGAAATGATTTCGATGGCGTTGAAAGATGGTAGGATATCGGACAGAGAATACTTCACGATATTGAGCGAGAAAACGAAATACAATGCCATGAAAGAAGCTGTGAGAATCAAGACTCGTCAGATCATGAAGGAAGAGATGAAGGATTCTCTCGTGGAAAAGGGGAGGAATGAGGCTAGGGAGGAATTCAGTCAGTAAGATGATAGAACTCAAGAGCAGCGATTGAAAAAAAATATATATAATAAGAACAGAGTTTTTAAAAAAAGAAATATTAAATTTATATATAAAATAAAAACGAAATTAATTTAAATAACTCTCAAAAAATGTATTGCGTAAAGTGTAAGAGAGTTACTGAGACGAGTTATTCACAAGAAGTACGAACTAAAAATGACAGACAGATGCTTCACGGAATTTGCGACATGTGTGGTTCTATCAAGACTCGATTCGTGAAAAAAAAGAACACGAGCAAAGGTAAAGGCATCATGAATGGAATGATCAATAATCTATCTTTCGAAATGCATCTGCCTGGTCACAGTTTCACGGGACCTGGAACGAAATTGAACAAGAGACTCAACGCCGATCTGACTCCTAAATCTTGGAGCAAACCTGTGAATAGGGTGGACGCGGCCGTGTATGATCACGATCTATGCTACGCCGGACATCCCGACACCAAGACTCGCAACGATGTCCGCGATAAAAACATGTTGGCGAAATTGAGAGGTATATGGAATCCGACCAGGAGAGAGAAGATAGAACGTTCGCTGGTCGGCAATTTGATCGGTGCGAAACGTCGATTCGAATGGGGCATTAAAAAAAAAGCGCATCTGAAAAGAAGAAGAAACGATTATTGACAAGTGAATTGGCTGAGGAGTTACACAAACCCATTGTGCGCAAATTTCGAAAGAGAAGGGTGTTCGTGAAGGGTTTGGATGATATTTGGTCTGCCGACTTGGTCGACATGAGATCGTTTTCGAGGTGGAACGAGGGTGTCAAATATCTATTGACGGTCATCGACGTGTTTTCCAAATATGGTTGGATCAGAGCTTTGAAGAATAAATCGGGACCTTGCGTCGCCGAGGCTCTGAAGAGCGTGTTCGACTCGTCTTCTCGAAAACCGAATAAATTGTGGGTGGATAAGGAGAAGGAATTCTACAACAAGCACGTTCGTCGATTGGTCGACCTCTACTCGATCGAAAACGAAGAGAAAGCTAGTGTGGTGAAACGTTGGAATCGAACGGTGAAGGAAAAGATCCATAGATACTTCACGGCGAATTCAACCAAGAAATACATGTACGCTCTGAACGGTCTGGTCAAAGATTACAGCAACACACGACACAGATCGATCAAGATGACTCCCGTGGAAGCTAGCGATCCTCGAAACGAAAAACGGGTCTACGCCAAACTATATCCTGAGAGATCTAAGATCAGGAAGAAGTCTAGAATGCCAAAGTTTGCGGTCGGTGATCGAGTGAGAATCTACGCTTATAAGAAGCACTTCGAAAAGGGTTATACTCCTCGATGGACCTCGGAAATCTTCGTGATAATCAAAATATTTCACACCGATCCGGTGACTTACGAAATCGAAGCTTTTGATGGAGAAGAGATTATCGGAAAGTTTTATGAAAAACAATTGCGGAAGACGAAGTTTTAATAAAAATTTTTTTTTTATTTACACTCTTTAACATTTCTTGTTCACATATATATATAGGAGAGAAAAATAATAATAAAAAATAATTAAAACTATTTTTAGATAAAAAAGCAAGCTAATTAATAAACAAAAAACAAAAACCCTTCAAAAATGGCAAATATACTAGATATAGCACAAAGCATAGTGAAAGATGAAAGAATATGAGGTTCGCGAATATGAACCGGTAACCGGAATGAGTTTGAACAATGTGGGAGAGATAAGAATCAACACCGAAACTCAAGTTCTATTCGTACATCCTAGCGAAAGTTACATAGTGGTGCAGTGACGTCTCACCAAGGAAGATGGGAGCGACTAGGTCGACGACGATACGTTTACTCTAGCCAATAATGGCATCATGCATCTATTCAGTAATATAAAATACATGCTATCTGGACAAGAGATAGAATCTGTGCTTCATCCTGGTCAGGCCACCAGGATGTTCGGACTCTTGACGTATCCAGATGATTTTCGAAATCCAGAGGACTTATTATGTTGTGGGTGAAAGACACCGTCGGCCCTGCTAACGCCGGCCCCGCCTTGATATTCGACTACGCCACCAAGACGTCCAGACCTAAAGGAACGTTTTCGTTCAGGATACCTTTGAAACACATCTTCGGATTCGCGGACGATTACAACAAGATCATGTACGGATTCAAACACAATCTGACGTTGATTCGAAAGGGAAACGATGACGCAATAGTGAGATTCCCTGTGACCGATGCGGGTAAGTTAACTCTACACTAGATATCGTGACTCGTTCCGCACGTAGAGCCTTCGATCGTGGAAAAAGCGCGTCTCTACAAGATCATAGAATCCAAGAGTAAAATACCCGTGGGATTTAGAATGAGACACTGCGACACGGCTAGCATTCCGCTCTCCACGAATCACTTCGATTGGAGATTGATGGTGAAATCCGCTTCCGAGAGACTGCGTTTCATCGTGGTTGCGTTTCAGACCAATAGGCACGGGTCTCAGGAAAAGAATGCGTCGCTGTTCGATCACTGCCATTTGAGAAACATGCAAATGTTTCTGAACGCCACGAGATATCCAGCAATCGATTACAATGTGTCGTTTGACAAGAACGATTTCTGCAGACTGTACGGCGACGCCGCTGATTTTAGAAAGAAGTATCACGGTCTAGACGAATTGATGAGCAACCCTAACATATCTCCCGGCGAATACAAATCGATGTATCCCATGTTCGTGTTCGACGTCAGTAAACAGAGTGAACGACTTAAGAGTAGCGTCTTAGACATTCAGGTCAAGATGCAATTCGATAGGAACGTGCCGAGAAAAACCGAAGCCTTCGCCCTGGTCCTGTCAGACGGAGAATTACAATTCGAATCGGATGGAAATAAGATGTCGATCATTCGATGAGAGACCTGTGTGAAAAAATTAAAAACAAAATAGAAAAAAGTAATGAGTAATTATTAAAAAACAAAAAAAAAAACAAAAAAAAAAATAAAAGTAATGAGATCCAGAGAGATTGAACATCTTTCTAAATCTCATTACTTTTTTTTTGTTTTAATAATCACAAATTATTTTTTTTAATTAATTATTTCCACGCGTTCACTGTTTGTTCAAAGGATCTAGTTCGATGAGTAGTCTCACCACGGAAGTGGCGGCTTCGGGATTATTGGTTTTTGTAACGAAATTAATCCTGTCTCCGGCGTTCACTTTGAGAGGCGTGCCGAACATGCTAACATTCGCTTGTTGATTCTCAGTCTTTTCGATGCTGTATTTCTTATCGCTCTCTACTCCATTCACCACGAGATTGACGACCACTCTGTTATTCAAGGAAGCCAGACTCATTCGAATGATTTCACCTCCTAACGGCATGGGATATCCCACCTGACCATGTTTCGATCCGCTACCTCCGTTTCCGAAAGACCACTCAATTGTCTAGCGTATTTGGCTCTTTCCACCACTGAAATCAGGGTGCAGGCATCCGTCATGTTCAAGGGATCCGGTAGATTCGTGAGCGCGTGTCCGCCCATGTCTAGTTTACTTTCCATGATGTCGCCCTTTCTCCAGACCGAGTTCTCGTCCACGTACTTCCTGCTGACTGCGCTGGTATCGAATTCGGGATCGTGATCGAGACCAAATAAATTCTCACCGTTTATGTTGATACCACCCTCCATGGTTCCGCCAGATTGTTTGTTCAGGTAGAGATCGTCCACTTGCGATTCTACATATTCTTGTGATCATATCACGGCAGAATCTACGTAGCCCTTGTTGACTGCAGTTGAGTCCGCATCCGTGTCATCGACCTTCGACAGATTCAATATCTTGTTGAATCCCGCATTCAGATCCGATTTTATTTCTCATCTGTCAGACTTTCTCTGTTCCAGACCTACGTAGTGTTTGGTCGCCACGTCTTTGGGATTCGTGGGAGTGGCCACGTTCATTATCTTGTTAGAATTGGCGTTCAATTCCGAGTGCATCGTTTTCTGAACGTATCTATTTCTCAGATGTTCGCTGAATCGCGTGTGAGTCGTCAGCATATTTCTTGGTCGTGGCATCGCTGGGATCTTTGGGATTCACGATGTTCACCAAACGTTTAGATTTCAGATCGATATTGTCGGTCATGGCTTTATCCATGTAATTATCTAGCATGATTCATTCAAAATCCGCATTCCCCCTGTCGATGTATTTTTTAGTCACAGCATCTGCGAGATCTATCATCTCGGGAAGATTGTAGAGCTTCCTATCGTTCATGTTCAAAGGTTCCTCTCGAGATTCGTAACTCCGAATGTAACGTTCGTCCAAGATGGCAACGTCGTAACCATCGCCGACTTCGAGCGTCTTCCTCTTCTTTTTGGGTTGACTTTCGTCGTCACTTCTACCAAATTTATCGACTGGCATGTTGTTTTGAGGTTTTTGTTTTAAAAATATATTTCAAATGCAGTTTATTAAAAATGAATTATTTCACTTATTTTTATTTTTCGTTTTTATTCGATTAAAAATTTTTTATATAATTTTTTTACCTTTATATATACTAGAAAAAAAATCTCTCTCTAATGTAAATCATTGAGAATGTCTTGAAACCGATCTCCTTCAGACCATCTCTTGAGAACCTAGAGACACAGGTGACCGCAAAACACTTGATCTGGCGATTGTACTCGTTCCGTGTTGTAACGAACCATCGATTTGTTGAAATAGTTCTTTATTTCTTTTGGCGGTGAGATTCCATAGCTGTCGAAATAATAATTCTTTTTTCTTCCCATTCTTGAACCACGCCACCCAGTGAGTGCCTTCACCCGATAATTCGTCTAGATTTAAAATTCCGCATTCCGATTGTCAAGGTCTTCTCTTCGGCAAGGCATCTCTGGAAAACACACCTAGAAAATCTTTGATTTTCAAATCCTTTGCCGCATTTGACAGATCGATGTTGGATAGGGGTTCCTTAGGAAAGACGACACCTTCTACAGATATCTCTATTTTCTTATTCATAAATGCGTATATTTTTTTTTTAAAATTCATTTATTTTATTATAATTCACTAAAATGACGTTATTTTTTTATTTTTTTCCTTTTCTTTTTAAACTAACTCTCTCGACTTCCATAATATTGAATCCGTCTAATTCCTCGACTTCCATAGTCTTGAATCTGTCTAATTCCTCTTGATTTTTTGGAATCCTATCATCCTTAATCATATCTGGAATCTTATCATCCTCAATCATATCTGAAATCCTATCGTCTAAAATTAGATCCAAAGTCCAATGTCCGAGTGCTAAAGTGCTTATTTTATTGTCTAACACGAATCTCGTCATCAGCCATCAGAAAAATCTTGTTGACTATTTCGGTATACAAGTTGTGATTTTCGCTTCGAATCGATTTCATAGTCTTATACACCGGACCACTTCCTAACAGACAATCTTTATACTCTTGGAAAGATATGTTTTTCTTCACCACGCACGCTTTAACTCCTTTGCACTTCTTGATCTCTTCATCTTCTAGATGATAAGCATACAGTTTAGGTCTCTAGCCCACGAATTCGAGGATTTGTTTACCACCACTCTCGTCCTTTAATTTACCTAACACCTTCTTGTTGTCATTCGATTGAATGTTGGATTGGTGATCGATGGGATAATTGCTCATGTCGAACCACGTGGCCACGTCCGGAGATATATCTTGGGAGATATCTTTCGTCTATATCTTGTAAACTAAACTGTCCATGTCAGTGAACAGTAGTTTGGCTTTATCACCAAATTTTCGTTTGACATAATCGTAGTGAAACTTGTACATCAATCTCTTGCTGATATCTAAGATGATTGGTCTGAGATAATACGGTTTGTCGAACTTCAGGTGTGTCTTTTGCATGTGAATGGCCACTAAATTTTTGTTGAATATGGTTCGGTGTTTGTAATTGGGTTTCGCCACTAATTTTTTAGCTCTTTTCTGAGACGAGACGAGTCGAATGTTGGTTCTCTTCCTGATGTTTTCCATCAATTTACCGTACACACAGTTGTTCATGAGTTTGAAGAAATCTTTTTTCGAAATCGTTCTCGGCTCAAATTCTGAGATTCGTCTTGAGATCGATGTATTTTTTCATACAAGGCTCTTTGTTGAATCGAATGATGTGATGTATGTCGACTAATTTTATCCCGTAATTGACGTATTGTTTCAAATTCTCACTGTAGATGACGTAGTTCCGTTTGTTAAATAAATTGGGAATGAGTTTTTCCTCGTCTCCTTCGTTCGGTTTCATTCATTCGGGAGCCAGCAGATAATCATTGTGTAGATCATGTAATTCTTCCGGATAGTTCAAATCGACTTCTAAAATGCAAGGATAGTCTCTCCATTTTTGCATCTCTTCCGGTTCCGTTACCCATTCGAAATATCTAATTGGTAAAGGATGACTCATAGCCCAACCATACAGATTATTAGTGTCCCGATACTGTATGTATTTATTCGACCATTTCGAATCGAAACCTTCTTTCATGTAGAGATTGTTAGCTTCAGAATTTTGCATCTCTTCCGGTTCCGTTACCCATTCGAAATTTCTAATCGGTAAAGGATGACTCATAGCCCAACCATACAGATTATTAGTGTCCCGATACTGTATTTATTTGGTTGATCATTTCGAATCGAAACCTTCTTTCATGTAGGGATTGTTAGCCTCAGAATGTCTGTGGGAGATCATCGAGATGCCACCTCTCGCAGCCCTTTCGAACATGAGCAACATGTCCACGTCGGATAATAATTCCAATTGGACTTCGGTGGTCTTCAACAGAGCATCCCACGCCAGACCGGGTGCGGTGAAATACCAAGCGGGATCCAGATCGTAATTTCGACAACAGACGTCTCGAAAATTTTCGAACACGTCTGCCAAGAGTAGAAGGTCGGTCTTCAGATAGAGATCGTGACAATCTCTCATGGGTTTCATATCGAATGATTTCCACACGTTTTTAGCGTGTTCGTAATTCTCGTCGGAAATGTCGGATTCGTATAATTTCGAATAAAAATCTTCTTTCAAGGGTAGTGCTGTGTCGTCGAATCTCTTTAGATCGTTCATGTAATCGTAAGGATAGACTCCTTTCCTCAACATAATGTCTACTCGTTCTCCGAAATGTTCGCTCGTGATTTTAAATTTATCCTTGCTCATGTTATCGACTAATTTTTCCAGAGCGGTTGACATAAATTTAAAACTTCCGATGAAACGTATGCCTTTACGAATGAATTTCGTCTTTTCTTTCAATGTCTCTCCATCGATTACTATTTTCTTCTCCATGAGTTTCCATTTCATGAAGGAAATGTATCTTTCTTCACTGTTTGCGATGCAATTTAATTCTTTGTGGGAGGTACCATGATTTTTCACGAACAGATGACTGTCATAACCCGAGAGATTGTGAAATATCACCGGATAGAAAACGGCGTCTTGGTATTTTAAATTACACTTGCTGTGAGCCAGACCATGATACAGACCCGTGTAATGATCGTGGTCTCTGACCTTCTTATTTTTCTCGTCGAACGATTGTCTGCATATGTGACATTCAGTGGCTCTGTTATTTTCGTCCTGCTGCTCTCGCGTGATGATCATTTTCGCAGGTGTTTTGAATTTATCGTATAACATTTGAATTTTCGATTCTAACTCTTCCACAAACCTTTGAGCCACGTCGTCGTCTTCGCACTGTTTTGTGTAGGTGAAGGGACCCATGTCGTGTTGCGAGTCAAAAGCTCATTTCACGTAAATGCAATAACCCGAAGGCGTGTGTTTTTGATATCTTTTGACGTAACTTCGAAGAGCGTTGGTTTGGCAGGAACTCATTTTCACGGTGAAGCCTTCAAAATCGGCGTACACGACAAATGGTACTTTTAACCTTCTATTGCAATTTTCAAACTTCATGATGGTGTTGGGTTTGGGCAGTTCGACGATGACACCTTGATTTTCATTGCAATATTCCTGATGTTTCGCTAACGATTTTTTGCTGTGAAACGCGTTCATGCAGTTGCAACATAAACATATCTTATGTTCATGTTTATTATTTTGTCTCGACAGTAATCAGCTCGGATTTTTAACCCAACAATAATGACGATTGTCACCATTCGAAATCAATAATAAAATAATCGTCTTTTCTCTTTCGAGATACAAAGTCTGTCTGAGAGGATAGATCATTCGTTTTTCATCATCGTATCCCAAGACATTCACTGCTAAAGTGGGATTTTGAGCCTCGAAACGTTCGATATGTTTTAACTATGTTGGAAAAGTCACTCTGGTCCAATCAAGATTTTTAGAAGTATCCTCGTAACAAGAAACTCTATCGGAGTGCATTTTGACAGGGTATAAAGCAGAGGTGACTGCCCATTTAAAACACTGATCATCTTTATTTCTCACGTTGACCACGGAGTGTTTCTTAGCTAAGAAATACGGTAATTCCATGTAGGAAGACCCTTTGAACAAATCGTTTTTAGTTATATGAATTTCGAGTTTCAACACCTCATCGAACGTCCAATTACTACCTTCATGTTGATAATTCGCGAGAGACGTCAACATCTTGTCTTTCATCTTTTCGAAAACGTCCTATAAATCTGAACCTCAAAGTATGGGTTTGACATTAGATCTGAAATATGCATTTTTCACGATGCTCTCACCAGACTTCACGTCGATTTTATTCATCACGCAATGGAGTATCATCTTAATTTTTCATCCCACGTTCATGTGTTTGTGAAACAAATCCAATACTTTTTTCTTCACTCATTCCATGAACAATTTCGGATCGATTTTCTTGAACGAGGGGACCATATCGAAAGTTTTAAGAATGCCTTTGATTGCACTCTCCTGTTCTACGGGCTTCGATTGGAATATTTCTGTGACGAGTCATGCTACATATTCTTCACCTTTCCCTTCGTTGATTGCTCATCGAATTTTGCTTGATATATCTCGTTTGTCTAGATTCTGAAGTGCATCACTTGTTTTAGTTTTAGTTTTTTTTTCTTTTCTTTTGAAACTTGAAGTTCTTCAACGGCTTTTCGTTTAGTCATCTTCAGTAGGTGATAAATGAGAATACGAGCTCACCTGTACATGTATGTGTACATGTACACGTACACCTGCATAGGATTTAGTGTTAAAATCGTGTACGTGTACAAGATTTTAACGGTTTTTTAGGGTGATACCGAATTTTTTTAACACTGAATTGTATCCTAGACGCGCGTAGTTTTACATACACGTACATGTACCGTTTTGATTGAAATCTGCAGATGAGTTTTCCCCCATAGGATTCAGTGTTAAATTGCGAGCGAAAAAACGTTTTGAGAATTCGAACTCATCGTCTTTCCGATTCTAACAATCTGCGTCCGTACACGATTTTAACACTGAAACCCTATGGAGAGTGTTAAATTGCGAGCAAAAAAACGTTTTGAGAATTCGAACTCATCGTCTTGCCGATTCTAACAATCCGCGTCTGCACATGATTTTAACACTGAAACCCTATGGAGGCATACACGGAGATCCACTTGCGGATTTTAGGTCAGAAATCGACTCGCGTGAAGAGGTTGAGTTCGAACTCTCAAACCCACTGTCACGTTTCTCGAAGTGAGATTAGCGCACATTATTGCGAGGTGATCTTGTTGAGCACTTGATGGAAATGTTTTGAACGAAGAGTGTTGTCAGCGTGTTAGAAATTTGCAAACCCGCTGTCACGTCTTCCTGAAGTAAAAACTAATACATGTTATCGTTATGACTGAACGAGGTTTTTGTTCAAAAAGAGTCGATTATGAATATGGTCTGTATTTTTGACATTCGTGTTTTGTCTTGATGTGACGAAGAGAAATTGAGTTTGGAGGATATTGTTCGAAAGAGTCTATAAAAATATGATCTGTAATAGATATTCGTGTTTTTTCGTTCAAAAGAGTCAAACACTTAGCGGAATGTTTAAAATGCATTTTCCACTCAATTAGGTTTTGAGTGGTAAAATTTTTAATATATTCATGATAGCAATCAGAGAGAGATTTGAAAATGAATAAGTTCTCAGCGTTAAAATTAGTTTTCTTTTGTGTGTTGAAACTGTTTTAACAGTCATTAAAGGGATTCTCTCTTAATTCGACACTGAGTGAATGGTTGTTTGATGTGTGAATGGAAATCTTTTGACAAAATGTAAAAACTACTGTCAAAATGCGTTAAATCAGAAACCGGTTTGTCATGTACTGTTTAAACGTATTTTTTAAACTTCTCCAATTCAATTAACAGTCAGTTGAGATGTGAATATTTTCAGATTATTATATTAAAGACGGAAAGATTTTTATTACCTAAAAACATAAAAATATAATTAAACATTTAATTTTTGAAAATAATAAAACAATTAAAAACGAAAGATGTTTTTACAGATGGATCCTAGGCGCCGAGATCTAATTTTAGGCGAGTATGAACGTGCTAAGAAGGGGATTCAGTCAGCTGATAGAAGCAGACGTCTTTGTGAGATGGAACTCAAACGCGAAGCCACAAAAATATTTAAACCCGTGACGGAGGGTCAAGAGCGAAGCAGGAAGGAGATAGTCGAAGAATTGAGACCCATAAAGGAAAGTTCTTTGAGAATGGGTTCGTTGCCCGGTAGTTTTGGAAATCGGTATTCCGTTCAATCTACACCGGATTACGTTCCCACGGGAATTCAAACAGATTTTAGCGAGAGCGACGATACAGCTTCGACTATCACCACTAGTAGCGTCGCTTTGTCTGATGATGATGGCGGTAAGAGAGATCAGTTTTATGGATTTTATAAGGATTCGGAGGGAAGGATTTTTGTAGGAGACACAGAAGTAGATATTGGCGATGATGAATTGATCGTGGGTGCGAACAGATACGAATTGACTGATGGACTGCGCAGACTGCTCCTTTACGACAAGCGTAGCGATTACACGGATCAGGATTTCGACAATTACGGTGACATGTTGGTTCAGACCCACACCATGAAGAGAAATAACGACGCCAGAGAGACAAGACCCAAAGCCAACAGAGGTTGCAAGTGGACGAAAGTGGTGAAACCCATATGGGATATGAACAAGAAGTTCTTCGAATCGGTGACTGGCAAAGGGATGAAAACCACTTTTCTTCCGAGCGATTCTGACGCTCTGTCTCAGAGATTGAGTTTGTTGATGGCGAGCAGACGGTCTGGTAACACAGGAGTAGATAATCAGATAGTTACTATGTCTGACGAATTGTTAAGACAGAAGGTTTTGAATAAAAACCACTATAAAAGGCTGATGAACGAATTGAAGGATTGATGTGTATATAATAAGTAGAGAGAAACAAACAAACAAACAAAAATAAAACAGTAAATTTTTACACTAGAATACTAAAAGTATTTAAAACAACAAAACGATTTACCAGTGAAAAAACAAAAATATATCAAAAAAATAAAATATGTTGGTGATAAAGAACAGGGGATACGTCAGAACTTATGTTCAAGGCGGTTCTGGCATCGTCGATTCTATAATGCGAGCGTTCACGAGCGATGCGGGTAGAAAACTCGCATCGACCGCGTTTGAGGTCGGTAAGAAGACGGCTTTGGATGCTGGTAAGAAAGCCGCTTCCGAAGCCAGTGGTAGGATAGCTTCTGTGGTTGGCAAGAGGGCAGCCGACGCGTTGATCGACAAGTTGATCAGTCCGCCGGCGAAGCGAGCTGCGTTAGAGCGAACGCCAAAAAGTTGGAAAGATTTTAAGGATGCTGTGGTACCCATACAAGATTTAGCCAAAATGACGAGTGGATCCGGATTGAAGAGAAGTCGCGACGGTGCGATATAAATAAATAATAACATTAAAACTGAGTTTGAAAAACATAAAAAATTTGCGTTTGAAAAGAATCTAAAATAACAAACAAAAAAAATAAAACAAAGATGAACATTAAAGATATGTCTTGGAACGACGTCGCGACCAAGAGGTCGAATAACGAGTTCTTTCCCAAAAGCAAAAGAGGCTTGATAGTGGGAAAATCGAATTGTGGAAAGACCAATCTGTTGATGAATCTGTTGTCCCGACCCGACTGGTTGGATTACGACAGATTGTTCGTGTTTGGCAAGAGCTTGTTTCAACCCGAATACAGATTGCTTCGAGAGTGCATGAATCGTAGATTGCCCAAGGACGTCATAGCCAGAATCTTTGAGAGTAGGGAGGAATTCGACAAGAGCGAAGCTCCACTTTCGACCATTTTGGACGGTGCGGCGATGGAGTTGATGAAGAGAAATGCATCTTCGAACGTCGAGTGTCGATTTTATGAGAACGCTAGCGTCGTTCCGGATCCTAGAGATCTGAAATCGGAAGATAAGAATCTCATGATTTTCGACGATCTGCTTTTGGAGAGACAGAACTGATGCGAATCGTATTACGTTAGGGGTCGACACAGCAACGTGGACTGTTTCTACCTGTCGCAGAATTATTTTCGATTGCCCAGACAGACGATAAGGGAGAACGCTAATTTTCTATGTCTCTTTCGCCAAGATCTCAAGAATCTCAATCACATCTACGGCGATCACGACGCAAACGACATGAGCGCGGCGGAATTCGGGAGATTCTGCAAGAGGGTTTGGGATGGTGGACTTTACAATTTCGTCGTGATCGATTTGACAAGCGAATTTAATCGCGGAAAATATCGGTGCGGATTCGACAAATTTTATGTTTCTGATGATAATAATAAGATAGAGCGTGAAAATAAAATTTAGAAAATAATAAATCTTCAAATAATTAGTTTTGAATAAAAAAAATAAAATTAAATATAATGTTCGAACATGGAGAATTGTTAGAACGGATAGCCGAGAATACGGCTGCAAAACAGTCCATTCAAATCGTGATGAGTGGCGATTCGACTCGATTCGCTACAAAATTCGAACCTTCCATCGAATTGAATAGAGAGAAAAGATACGAGATGGCGTTGGTGAATCTGGAGACTTATTATTCCTTTCCCAACGTCACCGAAAAGAATAACTCGTTCAAGTATTCCAACGGAGTGGATTGGTTGGAGATTCGAATTCCCAAAGGGAGTTACGACATAGTCGATTTGAACAATTACATTCAGACGTGAATGAAGACGGATGGAAAGGGAAGCAACAAGATCAGACTCGCTCCCAATCCTAATACCTTACAGACGATGTTGGATTTGGAAGATAATTTTCGAGTGGATTTCAACACGGACGATTCTATAGGCAAGATGTTGGGTTTCGATCGAAAGATGTATCGAGGCCACGCGGCATCTGAAAATACGGTCGACATTCTCGCAGTCAATAGCATTCTGGTGAACGTGGACGTGAATGCTGGAAGCTACGTGAATGGTAGCGCTCAAGCGACGATCTATTCCTTCTTTTCAAACGTGTCGCCGGGTTATAAGATCGTGGAGCGACCTCGAAATTTAGTTTATCTACCAGTGATTTTAGACACGTTGTATAGTCTCAAAACCACGTTGACGGATCAAAATGGTGAACTGTTAGATCTTCGCGGAGAGAGAGTGACGATACGATTTCACATAAGAGAAATATAAAAGCAAAAAAGAATTGTGTATATATATAGATAACAAAAATAAAATAAACGCAATATTAATTTTACAAAATTATTTTAATATAATTATTAAACAAGAAACAATTGAAGTAAATATATTTTAAAAAACAGAATTATGACACAATACGTGCTTAAAAAAGTGAACATATCCACAGGACAGAGGAAGAAACCTAAGAGAGCGTTAACAACTCGAGGCGAGGCGGTGAGATTCAAATTCACTCACGAAGATCTGACGAGAGGCGGTCAGGATTCGATCGCCTGGACCACAAGTCAAATCAAAAGGATGGAGAAAGCGATTCACGATGGAAGAGGGTTGGCGGTGAGATTGAGTCCCGCTCAACTGAGATACAATTTGAGAATGAAAGGCGGTTTCCTACCGCTATTGGCAGGAATCGTCGCAAAAGCATTACCCTTCGCCGCAAAGGCACTACCCTTTCTCGGAAAGGCTCTCGACGTGGGAGCTCTCACGGGACTCGCTAGTTCGGCGGTTGAGAAATTAATGGGTGGCAGAGGACTGTTCTTGAAGTAGGGAGGAGCCGTGTGTCGCGTCCACGTAGACGACAGCGGTAAAGGATTGTATCTAGAACCCGTTAGAGGTGGCAACTCTCTGAGAGGAAACGGTCTCTATCTGAAGAGTGGACAGAACGTGGAGCGACTCGGCAAGGGTTTGTTGCTCGGTGAGAATTCGCCGTTTAAGAATATACCGATTTTGAATATGTTATTATAATATAAAATTGTATAAAAAAGGTGGAGAAATAATTTTATCATCAGGATGACAAGGTGGAGAATTTATCACCTGGATGAAAAGGTGGAGAAACAATTTGATGATAATGACAAATATCGCAAGACAGAGAGCAAAAAAATAAAAAAAATGGTTAGATGCTAATGATGGATATCTAAGGAAAGAACTAATGAAAGAGATAGATAAAGTGCGGGATAGACGGTTGAGAATGAGACGCTTTCCACCGTCACCACTACCTTCTGAAGAGAATATTTATTTATTTATTTATTTATTTATTGGTGTTTAAGGTCACATACTTATGCACAGTGGCTAATCGTGACCGTGACAGTTTTACGGGTGGAGGAAGCCGGAGTACCCAGAGAGAACCACCAAGCAACGACGAGCAGCTGTCAGCTCCCCAACATCGTAACTCTGAAGTCTGCACCGCAGCACAGGCAGGGTTAGATTGGTTGAAGACATGCACACCATCGACGTGCAGTACGCCTCAGTACACAGCGTCATCGTGCCCCCATGTAGGCAATCGTGGTGAAGTGTCTTGCCCAAGGACACAACGCGGCTGCCGCAGGAGGGATTCGAACCGAGGACCTCTCGGCTTGCAGCCTGCACCTCTCTCAACTGAGCCATCGCGCCCCCTTCTGAAGAGAATCGTGATGATGCGATTGTTACCAAGAGATGCACAGCATTCGTTCATAATTATGATTCGGATAAACAAAAATGTTGTTATAAACGTATCATATCACAAAGAAAAAGAAAAGAAGAAAAAGAAGAAGAATCGATGCTGAAAATTGAGAAAAAAGGAAACGTTATTATAATATATGGTAATAGTGAAGAAGAAGGAAAACAAAAAAAAAATGAGATCTAAAGATGATCTCATTACTTTTTTTTTTTTTTATTTTTCTTCGCTATCATCAATCTCTCTATTGTTTATATTTCCAAGCTCGTTATTAGCATGTTGACACTCATGTTTTCAAGATGATCTCATCACGTTTTTTCTTTCTTCTTTGCAAAAAAAAATAAAATCAATCTCTCTATTGTTTATATTTCCAAGTCCATTATTAGCATGTTGACACTCGTGTCTTCTCCTTTTTTGAAAACGTGTTGAATGTTTATCTTTACTCTTTTGAGTTTTTTTACATCGGTCAACTCGCTCTCACCACCCAATTTCTCCATGAGTTTGAATGAGATGTTTGGAAATATGTAATTTACATAGGGCAACGACAAATCGTCCTTGTCGAATTCTCTATCTTCAGCGATGACGATGTTCTGCAGATCTCTTTGGTACTCATAATTCAAATCGAGCGTAGCTTCGTCCAATTTCAGAGGCATCTTATATTTGTCGTATTTATGCTCTAAGCCCTTCGTCTTGACCTCGTTCAATTCGATGGGATCGTGTCGTTGTAATCTATACATTTTATGACCGAATTTCTTATACGTTTCGACTCGTTTCAATTTCAATTCGCATCTTTTAGGTGTTGTTGTCCTCATGATCGATTATTTAGTTTTTTGTTTTTACGAATTCTTTCAAATAATGTATATTTTAAATTTTGTATTTTAATCTTTAATGTGAAAAATTTTTTTTGTAAAAGTTTTTTTCTCTTTATAACATGCGTCTGCTTCGCGGAAATTTGTTTTGAACCTCGTGCAAGACTTCGTGTAAAAGTCGTAAGAGTTCTATTTGTCTTGAACCTTCTTTTTTAATAGTTCGAATGACATTGTCGATTAATTTTTGTTCACTAATAATAATACGATTCGATTTTCTATCACAAATCGTATCGTTTTCTTTCAAAACGCGTAAATATAAATTACGATTTTTTTCTTCTTGGTTTTTTGTGAATAACGACTTATTAAACAACGCCGACGTTTATGTCGAGATTCCGTCATGGATGTTGTTGTCATGATCGATTATTTAGTTTTTTTGTTTTACGAATTCTTGCAAATAATGTATATTTTAAATTTTGTATTTTAATAATTTGTTTAAAAAGTTTTTTTTTGCTCTTTATATATATATAAAAAAGTTGTTTTTTTTTAATTTTAATTTCTTTAATGTGAAACAAATTATCATTAAATACAAAAATTCAACAAAAAAAAATATTCTTACAAACTAAATTTTGAGGTAAAAACAATGATCAAGTCCGAACATCCGAATTATAGTTTAGAACGTGCAAGACTTCAAACTTCAAAGACTTTAAAAATTGGCATTAAGAAAAAATTGAATTTAAAAAAAATCTTTTTTTTTTTATATAAAGAGTAAAAACAAAACTTTTTAAACAAATTATTTAAATACAAAATTCAGAAAAAAATATATTCTTACAAAATGAAACAAACAGATAAAAAAAAATTGGAAAATTTAAATGAGAAAACCATACCTCAGTTAAACGAGATTTGTAAACTATTAAAAATTTCACATTTCAGAAATCATAGAACTAAATCAAAAAAGATTGAAGTCATACAGAAACATTTGCGAAACGATTGAAAGGCAAACAAAATGCCGATAGCAACGACGTCAAAAAATGCATCGGTTGTGAAAAATGAGAAGAAGAAGAAAAAGATAGTAAAAGGAATCGAAATGCCGATAGCAATGACGTCAAAAAATGCATCGGTTGTGAAAAATGAGAAGAAGAAAAAGATAGTAAAAGGAATCGAAATGCCGACGTCAAAAAAAACCGAAAACGTTTCGATTGTGAAAAAATAAGAAGATGACTAAACGAAAAGCTGTTGAAGAACTTCAAGTTTCCAAAGAAAAGAAAAGAAAAACTAAAACGAAAACGAGTGATGCACATCAGATTCTAGGCAAACGAGATATATCGAACGAACTTCGACGAGCAATAGACGAAGGGAAAGGAGAAGAATATCTAGCGCGACTCGCCGCAGAACTATTTCAATCCAAGTCCATGGAACGGGAGAGTGTGATCAAAGGCTTTTTTAAAACTTTTGACATGGTTCCCTCGTTGAAGAAAATGGATCCGAAATTGTTCATGGAATGGGTGAAAAAAAAGGTATTGGATTTGTTTCACAAATACATGAACATGGGACTAAAAATTAAGATGATACTCCATTGCGTGATGAATAAAATCGACGTGAAGTCCGGCAAGAGCATCGTGAAAAATGCATATTTCAGATCTAACGTCGAACCCGTATTTCGAGGTTCAGATTATCGGACATTTTCGAAAAGATGAAAGACAAGATGTTGACGTCTCTCGCGAATTATCAACATGAAGGTAGTAATTGGACGTTCGATGAGGTGTTGAAACCCGAAATTCACATAACTAAAAACGATTTGTTGAAAGGGTCTTCCTACGTGAAATTACCGTATTTCCTCGCTAAGAAATACGCCGTGATCAACGTGAAAAATAACGATGATCAGTGTTTTAAATGGGCAGTCACCTCCGCTTTATACCCTGTCAAAATAAACTCCGATAGAGTTTCTCAGTACGAGGAAACTTCTAAAAATCTCGATTGGACCGGAGTGACTTTTCCAATGCAGTTAAAACACATCGAATGTTTCGAGGCACAAAATCCCAACGTAGCGGTGAACGTCTTGGGATACCACAACGAAAA
Organism: Pictodentalium vernedei; assembly: GCA_031216915.1. NCBI lineage: Eukaryota > Metazoa > Mollusca > Scaphopoda > Dentaliida > Dentaliidae > Pictodentalium > Pictodentalium vernedei. The sequence continues at coordinate 454,821,449 of CM062289.1, forward strand.
ACGAAAGATCCATCCTCTCAGACTGACTTCGTATCTTGGAAGAGAAAAGACGATTATTTTATTATTGATTTCGAATGGTGACAATCGTCATTATTGTTGGGTTAAACATCCGAGTCGATTTCTGTCGAAACAAAATAATAATCATAACGCAAAGATATCTTTATGTTACAATTGCATGAACGTGTTTCACAGCGAAGACTCGTTGGCAAAACATCAGGAGTATTGCAATGAAAATCAAGGTGTCATCGTCGAAATGCCCAAACCCAACACCATCGTGAAGTTTGAAAATCACAATAGAAGGTTAAAAGTACCATTCGTTGTGTACGCCGATTTCGAATGTTTCACCACAAAAATGAGTTCCTGTCAACCCAACGCTCTTCGAAGTTACGTCGAAAGATATCAAAAACACATACCTTCAGGCTATTGCATTTACGTGAAATGTGCTTTCGACTCGCAACATGACATGGGTCCCTTCACCTACATGAAACAGTATGAAGACGACGACGTGGCTCAAAGGTTCATGGAAGAGTTAGAATGGAAACTTCAAATGTTATACGACAAATTCAAAACTCCAGCAGAAATAATCATCACGCGAGAGCAGCAGGACGAAAATAACAGAGCCACCGAATGTCACATATGCAGACAATCGTTCGACGAGAATTCGACGGAAAATAAGAAGGTCAGAGACCACGATCATTACACGGGTCTATATCATGGTCCGGCTCACAGCAAGTGTAATTTAAAATATCAAGATGCCGTTTTCTATCCGGTGATGTTTCACAATCTCTCGGGTTACGACAGTCATCTGTTTGTGAAAAATCTCAGCACCTCACACGAAGAATTAAATTGCATCGCGAACAGTGAAGAAAGATACATTTCCTTCACAGAATGGAAGCTCATGGAGGAGAAAAGAGTAATCAACGAAGAGACGTTGGAGGAAAAAACGAAATTCATTCGTAGAGCCATACGTTTCATCGACAGTTTTAAATTCATGTCAACTGTTCTGGAAAAATTAGACGATAACATGAGCAAGGATAAATTTAAAATCATGAGCGAACATTTCGAAGAACGAGTAGACATCATGTTGAGGAAAGGAGTCTATCCTTACGATTACATGAACGATCTAAAGAGATTCGAAGACACCGCACTACCTTTGAAAGAAGATTTTTATTCGAAATTATACGAATCCGACATTTCCGACGAGAATTACGAACACGCTAAAAATGTGTGGAAATCATTCGATATGAAAACCATGAGAGATTATCACGATCTCTATCTGAAGACCGACGTTCTACTCTTGGCAGACGTGTTTGAAAATTTTCGAGACGTCTGTTGTCGAAATTACGATCTGGATCCCGCTTGGTATTTCACCGCACCCGGTCTGGCGTGGGACGCTCTGTTGAAGACCACTGAAGTCCAATTGGAATTATTATCCGATGTGGACATGTTGCTCATGTTCGAAAGCGCTGTGAGAGGTGGCATCTCGATGATCTCCCACAGACATTCAGAGGCTAACAATCCCTACATGAAAGAAGGTTTCGATTCGAAACGATTGACTAAATACATACAGTATTGGGACGCCAATAATCTGTATGGTTGGGCTATGAGTCATCCTTTACCGATTGGAAAGTTCGAATGGGTGAAGGAACCGGAAGAGATGCAAAAATGGAGAGACTATCCTTGCATTTTAGAAGTTGATTTGTACTATCCGAAAGAATTACACGATCTACACAATGATTATCCGCTGGCTCCTGAATGAATGGAACCGAACGAGGGAGATGAGGAAAAACTCATTCCCAATTTATTTAACAAACGTAACTATGTCGTCTACAGCGAGAATTTGAAACAATACGTCGATTACGCGATGAAATTAGTCGACATACATCGCATCTTTCGATTCGACGAAGAGCCTTGGATGAAAAAATACATCGATCTCAACACGAATCTCAGAATTCGAGCTGAGAATGATTTCGAAAAAGATTTCTTCAAACTAATGAACAACTGCGTGTACGGTAAATCGATGGAAAACATCAGGAAGAGAACTGACATTCGACTCGTCACATCTGAGAAAAGGGCTAAAACATTAGTGGTGAAACCCAATTACAAACACCGAACCATATTCGACAAAAATCTAGTGGCCGTTCACATGCAAAAGACGCACCTGAAGTTTGACAAACTGTATTATCTCAGATCGATCATCTTAGATGTCAGCAAGCGATTGATGTACGAGTTTCACTATGATTACGTCAAACGAAAATTTGGTGATAAAGCCAAACTACTGTTCACCGACATGGACAGTTTAGTTTATGAGATAGAGACGAAAGACGTCTACCGAGATATATCTCCAGACGTGGCCGAGTGGTTCGACACGAGCAATTATCCCGTCGATCACCCATCCAACATTCAATCAAACGACAACAAGAAGGTGTTGGGTAAATTTAAGGACGAGAGCGGCGGTAAACAAATTGTCGAATTCGTGGGCTTGAGACCCAAACTGTATGCTTATCGTCTAGAAGATGAAGAGATCAAGAAGTGCAAAGGAGTTAAAGCATGCGTGGTGAAGAAAAACATCTCTTTCCAAGAGTATAAAGATTGTCTGTTAGGAAGTGGTCCGGTGTATAAGACTATGAAATCGATTCGAAGCGAAAATCACGACTTGTATACCGAAATAGTCAACAAGATATCGCTGACGGCCTACGATGATAAGAGATTCATATTAGATGATAAAATAAGCCCTTTGGCACTCGGACATTGGACTGTGGATCTAACTATAGATGATATGAATGTGGATGATTGGATTCCAGATACGATTGTGGATGATAAGATTCCAGATATGATTGTGGATGATAGGATTCCAGAAAATCAAGAGGAATTAGACGGATTCAAAATTATAGAAATCGATAGTAACATCGAGAGTCCAGAAAATCAAGAGGAATTAGATGGATTCAAAATTATAGAATACGATAGAGACATCGAGAATGTTAGTTTAAAAAAAAGAGTAAAAAACAAAAAAAAATAACGTCATTTTTTTGTGAATTATAATAAAAATAAATAAATAAAAAAAATATATATGCATTTATGAATAAGAAAATAAAGATATCCGTAGAAGGTGTCGTCTTACCTAACGAACCCCTATCCAACATCGATCTGTTGAATGCGGCAAAGGATTTGAAAATCAAAGATTTTCTAGGCGTGTTTTCCAGAGATGCTTTGCCGAAGAGAAGACCTCGACAATTGGAATGCGGAATTTTAAATCTAGATGATTCATCGGGTGAAGGCACTCACTGGGTGGTGTGGATCAAGAACGGGAAGAAGAAAAATTATTATTTCGACAGCTACGGAATCTCGCCGCCAAAAGAAATAAAGAACTATTTCAACAAATCGATGGTTCGTTACAACACAGAACAAGTGCAATCACCAGATCAAGTGTTTTGCGGTCACCTGTGTCTCTACATTCTCAAGAGATGGTCTGAAGGACATTGATTTCAAGACATTCTCAATGACTTACATTAGAGATTTTTTTTTATAGTATATATAAAGATAAAAAAATTATTTTAAAACAATTTTAATCGAATAAAAACTAAAAATAAAATAACATAGTTCATTTTTAATAAACTGCATTTGAACATATTTTTCTAAAAACAAAAAATCCCATAACAACATGCCAGTCGATAAATTTGGTAGAAGTGATGACGAAAAAGTCAACCCAAGAAAGAAGAGGAAGACGTTCGAAGTCGACGATGGTTACGACGTTGCCAACTTGGATGAATGTTATGTTCGGAGATACGAACTTCGAGAAGAACCTTTGAACATGAACGATAAGAAGCTCTACAATCTTCCTGAGCCGATAGATCTCGCAGATGCTGCGACTAAAAAATACGGTGACAGGGGGAACGCCGATTTCGAACAAATCATGCTAGATAATTACGTGGATAAAACCATGACCGACGATCTCGATCTGAAATCCAAACGTTTGGTGAACGTCGCGAATCCCATAGATCCCACCGATGCCGCGACCAAGAAATACGCGGACGACTCTCACGCGAGATTCAGCGAACACCTGAGAAATAGATACGTTCAGAAAACGATGCACTCGGAATTGAACGCCAATTATAACAAGATAATTAATGTGGCCACTCCCACAAATCCCAAGGATGTGGCGACCAAACACTACATAGATCTGGAACAGAAAAAGTCTGATGGACGAGAAATGAAATCGGATCTGAATGCGGGATTCAACAAGATATTGAATCTGTCAAAGATCAACGACACGGATGCGAACTCAACTGCAGTCAACAAGGGCTACGTGGATTCTGCCGTGATACGATCGCAAGAATACCTAGAATCACAAGTGGACGATCTCTACCTGAACAAACAATCTGGCGGAACCATGGAGGGTTGTATCGACATGAACGGTAAGAATTTATTCGGACTCAGTCACGATCCCGAATTCGATTCCAGCGCGGTCAGCAGAAAGTACGTGGATGACAACTCGGTCTGGAGAAAGGGTGACATCATGGAAGGTAAACTAGACATGGGTGGACACGCACTCACGAATCTACCGGATCCCGTGAACATGACGGATGCCTGCGCCCTGATTTTGGTGGTGGAGAAAGTTAAATATGCTAGACAATTGATCACTGTGTGGGCTGAAGAGGTCGACGCCTTAGATGAGGGAAAAGCTGAGTGGTCTTTCGGAAATGGACGTAGCAGATCGAAACATGGTCAGGTGGGATATCCCATGCCGTTGGGAGGTGAAATCCTTCGAATGAGTCTGGCTTCCTCGGATTTGAATAACAGAGCGGTCGTCAATCTCATGGTGAATGGTGTGGAGAGCGATAAGAGATACAGCGTCGAAAAGACTGAGAATCAACACGCGAATGTTAGCACGTTCGGCACGCCTCTCAAAGTGAACGCCGGAGACAGGATTAATTTCGTTACGAAAACCAATAATCCTGAAGCCGCCACTTCCGTGGTGAGTCTACTGATTGAACTAGTTCCTTTGAACAAACAGTGAATGCACGAAAATAATGAATTAAAAAAATAATGTGTGATTATTAAAAACAAAGAAACCAAAAAAAAGTAATGACATTTAGAAAGATGTTCAATCTCTCTAGATCACATTACTTTATTTTTTTTTGTTTTTTTGTTTTTAATAATTACTCATTACTTCTTTTTTTTTTTGTTTTTTATTTTTTTTCACACTCGTCTCTCATCGAATGATCGACATCTTATTTCCGTCCGATTCGAATTGTAATTCTCTGTCCGACAGGACCAGGGCGAAGGCTTCGGTTTTTCTCAGCACGTTCCTATCGAATTGCATCTTGATCTGAATGTCTAAGACGCTACTCTTGAGTCATTCACTCTGTTTACTGACGTCGAATACGAACATGGGATACATCGACTTGTATTCGCCGGGAGACATGTTGGGGTTGCTCATCAATTCGTCTCGACCGTGATACTTCTTTCTAAAATCAGCGGCGTCACCGTACAGTCTGCAGAAATCGTTCTTGTCGAACAACGCATTGTAATCGATTGCTGGATATCTCGTGGCGTTCAGAAACACTTGCATGTTTCTCAAATGGCAGTGATCGAACAGCGATGCATTCTTTTCCTGAGACCCGTCCCTATCTGTCTGAAACACAACCATGATAAAACGCGGTCTCTCGGAAGCGGATTTCACCATCAATCTCCAATCGAAGTGATTCGTGGAGGTAGGAATGCTAGCCGTTTCACACTGTCTCATTCTAAATCCCACGGGTAATTTACTCTTGGATTCTATGATCTTGTAGAGACGCGCTTTCTCCACGATCGAAGGCTCCACGTGTGGAACGAACCACGATATCTTGTGTAGAGTTATCTTACCCGGTCGCAGTGAGTCTCACTATTGCGTTGTCGTTTCCTTTTCGAATCAACGTCAGATTGTGTTTGAATCTGTACATGATCTTGTTGTAATCGTCTGCAAATCCGAAGATGTGTTTCAAAGGTATCCTGAACGAAAACGTTCCTTTAGGTTTGGACGCCTTGACGATGTAGTCGAATATCAAGGCGGCGCCTGCGCTAGCAGGGCCTACAGTGTCTTTCACCCACAACTGATTTAGTCCTCTGGATTTCGAAAAATCATCAGGATATGTCAAGAATCCGAACATCGTGGTGGCCTGACCGGGATGAAAAACAGATTCTATCTCTTGTCTGGATAGCATGTATTTTATGTTACTGAATAGATGCATGATGCCATTATCGGCTATAGTAATCGTGTCGTCGTCGGCGTAGTCGCTCCCATCTTCCTTGGTGAGACGTCCCTGCACCACTATGTAACTCTCGCTAGGATGTACGAATAGATCTTGAGTTTTGACTTTGATTCTTATCTCTCCCGCATTGTTCAAACTCGTTCCGGTCACCGGTTCATATTCGTGAACATCATATTCTTGAATACTTTCATCTTTCACTATGCTTTGTGCTATATCTAGTATATTTGTCATTTTAAAGGATTTTTAGTTTTTTGTTTATTAATTAACTTGCTTTTTTTTTATCTAAAAATAGTTTTAATTATTTTTTATTATTATTTTTTTCTCTCTTATATATATGTGTGTAAACAAGAAAATGTTAAACAAAGTAAATAAAAAAAAATTTGTTTTCTTGATCAAAACTTCGTCTTCTGTAATTGTTGTTCGTAAAACTTTCCGATGATCTCTTCTCCATCCAAAGGTTTGATTTCGTAAGTCACCGGATCGGTGTGAAATATTTTGATTATCACAAAGATTTCCAAGGTCCATCGAGGAGTATAACCCTTTTCGAAGTGCTTCTTATAAGCATAAATTCTCACTCGATCACCGACCGCAAATTTCGGCGTTCTAGACTTCTTCCTGATCTTAGATCTCTCAGGATATAGATTCGCGTAGACCCGTTTTTCGTTTCGAGGATCGCTAGCTTCCGCGGGAGTCATCTTGATCGATCTGTGTCACGTGTTGTTGTAATCTTTGACCAGACCGTTCAGAGCATATATGTATTTCTTGGTCGAATTCGCCGTGAAGTATCTGTGCATCTTTTCCTTCATCGTTTGATTCCAACGTTCCACCACGCTGGCTTTCTCTTCATTTTCGATCGAGTAGAGGTCTACCAATCGATGAAGGTGCTTGTTGTAAAATTCCTTTCCCTTATCCACCCACAATTTACTCGGTTTTCGAGAAGACAAGTCGAACACGCTCTTCAGAGCCTCGGCGACACAAGGTCCCAATTTATTCTTCAAAGCTCTGATCCAACCGTATTTGGAAAACACGTCGATGACCGTCAATAGATATTTGACGCCCTCGTTCCACCTCGAAAACGATCTCATGTCGACCAAGTTGGCAGACCAAATATCATCCAGACCCTTCACGAACACCCTTCTCTTTCGAAATTTACGCACGATGGGTTTGTGTAACTCCTCGGCCAATTCGCTCGTCAATAATTGTTTCTTCTTCTTTTCAGATGCGCTTTTTTTTTTTGGAACGCCCCATCCGAATCGACGTTTCGCACCGATCAGATTGCCGACCAGCGAACATTCCATCTTCTCTCTCCTGGTCGGATTCGATATGCCTCTCAATTTCCCCAAGATGTTTTTATCGCAGACATCGTTGCGGGTCTTGGTGTCGGGATGTTCGACGTAGCACAGATCGTGATCATACGCGGCCGCGCCCACCCTATTCACAGGTTTGCTCCAAGATTTAGGAGTCAGACCGACGTTGAGTCTCTTGTTCAATTTCGTTCCCGGTCCCGTGAAACTGTGACCGGGCAGATGCATTTCGAAAGGAAGATTATTGATCATTTTATTCACGATGCCTTTACCTTTGCTTGCATTCTTTTTTTTGACGAATCTAGTCAAGACAGAACCACACACGTCGCACATTCCGCGAAGCATCTGTCTGTCGTTTTTAGTTCGCATTTCTCTAGAATTACTCGTCTCGGTAACTCTCTTACACTCTATGCAATACATTTTTAAGAGTTATTTAAATTAATTTCGTTTTTTATTTTATATATAAATTTAATTTTTTTTTAAAAATTCTGTTCTTATTATATATATATTTTTTTTTTCAATCGCTGCTCTTGAGTTCTATCATCTTACTGAATTCCTCCCTGGCCTCTTTCCTCCCCTTTTCCACGAGAGAATCCTTCATCTCTTCCTTGATGATCTGACGAGTCTTGATTCTCACGGCTTCTTTCATGGCATCGTATTTCGTTTTCTCGCACAATATCGCGAAGTATTCTCCGTCCGATATCCTACCATCTTTCAACGCCATAGAGATCATTTCGGATATCGTGTCGATCTTGGAGTCGGCCAAGATGCGAATCTTGTCATGTTTCCTCGCCTTCAGATATAATTTCCTATTCAAAAAGTTTCCGAGCGTGCTAAACAATCCAGCGGCGAGAGCCACTCCTTCTACGGTCAACACAATCGGAATGCCGACCATGGTCGACAACAATCCGATGCCGGCCGCGTGTAAACCCATGGAAATTGTGATGAGTGTCGTGTCGATCGCATTGACGAATGTCACGAAACGCGAATACTTCTTCTTGAGGGAACGATGAGAATCTCTCTCTCGAATTAGATACTCTTGGATTCTATTGATTTGATCGATGCAATACCTCTCTCCTCTTTCTCTTTCTTCTAGCGATGGTGCCATCGGCAAAACGTCGATCGGCTTCTCGTCCTCGTCGTCCACTAACATCACATACAATTTATTTCTGGTTCTCATTTTTGTATTTGTTTTCTTTCTAATGTTAGATAAAAAATTTTATGTGTGTATTTATTTTTATTTTCTATTCTCCCTTATTTTATATCGACAAAAACAACTTTGACGTATGCTTCACTCAGCAATAATTTCTTGATGCATCCCTTGTCTTCTAAAGTCAGACTTTTACGCGCCAATTTCAGTTCTTCCGAAACTGTAGGCTTGTCTTCATTCTTACAGAAGACTAATCTCTTCCAAAGCGTGATCACATCGTCGAATCTAACGCGTTCGTACGCCGGTTTGAAATACATGACGACCATATCTTCCCTTTCCATCGTCAGACACGAATGATTCTCGTGATCAAAGTCTAGATGATCCCGACATCTGACGCATCGTTCTAACAAGATAAGACGTAGTTCTTCGTTCACGCAGATTGCGTAGCTCTCATCAGCATGTTTAAAAGAATCCTCGCTCTAATAGTCTGGGAAGCGCACATGATTTACATATTTTTTTTATTCTCTATTCGATTTGGTATATTTATTTTTCTAAATAACTATTATTTATATATTTTTTTTCTTTCTCTCCTATATATATCAATCAAAAAACGTGACAGCGGATTTGCGAATTTCGAACACACCGACAACACTCTTCGTTCAAAACATTTCCATCAAGTGCTCATCAAGATCACCTCGCAATAACATGCGCTCATCTCACTTCGAGAAATGCGACAATGGGTTTGAGAGTTCAAACTCAACCTCTTCACGCGAGTCGATTTCCGACCTAAAATCCGCAAGTGGATCTCCATGTATGCCTCCATAGGGTTTCAGTGTTAAAATCGTGTGCGGACGCGGATTGTTAGAATCGGCAAGACGATGAGTTCGAATTCTCAAAACGTTTTTTTGCTTGCAATTTAACACTGAATCCTATGGTGAAAACTCATCTGCAGATTTCAATCAAAACGGTACATGTACGTGTACGTAAAACTACGCACATCTAGGATACAATTCAGTGTTGAAAAAATTCGGTATCACCCTAAAAAAACGTTAAAATCTTGTATACGTACACGATTTTAACACTAAATCCTATGGAGGTGTACATGTACATGTACACATACATGTACAGGTGAGCTCGTATTCTCATTTATCACCTACTGAAGACGACTAAATGAAAAGCCGTTGAACAACCTACTGTCTTCTTATTTTTCACAATCGATGCATTTTTTGACTGTTTAAGTTTATCCACTTCCGATCTTTCAATTTTTTTCTTTCCATCGTTTCACAAATAATATTCCTGTATGACTTTAGTTTTTTTTGATTTGGTTCTATGGTTTCTGAAATGTGGAATGTTTAATATTTACAAATCTCGTTTAACTGAGGTACGGTTTTCTCATTTAAATTTTCCATTTTTTTATTTGTTTGCTCCATTTGTAAGAATATTTTTTTTTTCGAATTTTGTATTAAATAATAATTTGTTAAAAAGTTTTAAAATTGTTTTTATATATATATATGTTTTAATTCCTTCGAAAAAATTTTTTTGGATGAAATTAATAAATTTTTTTATGTTCCTTAACGTGAAAAAATTGAATTGATACGAGAAAAAAGGATGTTAAAATTTAACTTTTTATTTATATATAAAGAGAAAAAACACTTTTACAAAAAGATTTTTTTACATTAAAGAAAATTAAAATTAAAAAAAACTTTTTTTTTTATATATATATATAAAGAGTAAAAAAAAAACAAAGTTTGTTAACAAATTATTAAATACTAAATTTAAAATATATATTATTTGCAATAATTCCTAAAACCAAAAAAACAAATAATCGATCATGACAACAACACCTAAAAGATGCGAATTAAAATTGAAATGAGTCAAAACGTGTAAGAAATTCGGTTTTAAAATCTATAGATTACAACGACACGATTCCATCAAATTGAACGTTGAGGTCGAGATGAAGGGCTTAGAGTGCAAATATGACAAATATAGCATGCCTTTGAAACTGGACGAAGCCATACTCGATTTGTTTTACGAGTACCAAAGCGATCTATAGAACATCATCATCACCAAAGACAATGAATTCGACAAGGATGATTGGTCATTACCCTATGGAAGTTACATATTTCCAAAAATCGGGTGGTGAGAGCGTGTTCACCAATGTAAAAAAACTCAAAAGAGTAAAGATAAACATTCAACACATTTTCGAAAAAGGAGAAGACACGAGTTGACATGCTAATAACGGACTTGGAAATATAAACAATAGGGAGATTGATTTTTAGCGAAGAAAAAGGAAAAAAAGTAATGAGATCTAGAGAGGTTGATCATCTCTAGATCTCATTACTTTTTGTTTTGTTTTTGTTCTCCTTCTTCACTATCGCCCATATATTATAATAACGTTTCCTTTTTTCTCAAATTTCAGCGTCGATTCTTCTTTTCTTTTTTTTGTGTGATATGTTACGTTTTTTTTTTATAAGAACACATTTGTTTATCTGAATCATCATTATGAACGAATGTTGTGCATCTCTCGGTAACACTCGCATCATTACCATTCTCTTCAGAAGGTAGTGGTGATGGTGGAAAACGTCTCATTTTTTTAAAATTTCAACCTTCTATCCCGATCTTTATTTCACTCTTTTATCAGTTCTTTCCTAAGATATCCATTATTAGTGTCTAATCGTTTTTCCACATCTTTTTCGCACTCTATCTCGTGATATTCATCATTATCGTCTAATTGTTTTTCCACCTTTTTATCCATTTTATATTATTTTATACTTTCTATGATTTATATTTTATATTTATATAATTTATAATAACATACTCAAAATCGGTATATTCTTAAATGGTGAATTCTCACCAAACAGCAAACCCTTGCTGAGTCACTGAATGTTCCGTCCACTCTTTAGATAGAGACTGTTTCCACTCAAAGAGTTGTCACCTCTAACGGGTTCTAGATACAATCCTTTACCACTGTCGTCTACGTGGATGCGACACACGGCTCCTCCCTTCTTCAAAAACAGTCCGCTGCCACCCATTAATTTCTCAACTGCCAAACTCGCGAGTCCCGAGAGAGCTCCCACGCCGAGAGTCTTTCCAAGAAAGGGTAATGCTTTTGCGGCAAAGGATAATACTTTTGCGGTGATTCCTGCCAATAGCGGTAGGAAACCGCCTTTCATTCTCAAATTTTATCTCAATTGATTGGAACTCAATCTCACTGTCAACCCTCTTCCATCACAAATCACTTTTCCATCCTTTTGATTTGACTTCTGGTCCAGGTGATCGAATCCTGACCACCACTCGTCAGATCTTCATGAGTGAATTTGAATCTCACCGCCTCGCCTCAAGTTGTTAATGCTCTCTTAAGTTTCTTCCTCTGTCCTGCGGATATGTTCACATTTTTAATCACGTATTGTGTCATAATTCTTTTTTTTTAAATATATTTTGTTCAATTGTTTTTTTGTTTTAATGATAATTATATATATTAAATAATTTTTGTAAATTAATATTGCGTTTATTTTATTTTGTTATTTATATATACACAATATTTTTTTTTTTTGCTTTTATATTTCTGTTATGTGAAATCGTATTGTCACCCTCTCTCCACGAAGATCTAACAGTTCACCATTTTGATCCGTCAACGTGGTTTTGAGACTATACAACGTGTCTAAAATCACTGGTAAATAAACTAAATTTCGAGGTCGTTCCACGATCTTATAACCCGGCGACACGTTTGGAAAGAAGTAATAGATCGTGGGTTGAGCGCTACCATTCACGTACCTTCCAGCAATCACATCCATGTTCACCAGAATGCTATTGACTGTGAGAATGTCGACCGTATTTTCAGATGCCACAGGGCCTCGATACATCTTTCGATCGAATCCCAGCATCTTGCCTATAGAATCGTCCATGTTGAAATCCACTCGAAAATTATCTTCCAAATCCAACATCGTCTGTAAGGTATTAGGGTTGAGAGCGAGTCTGATCTTGTTGCTTCCCTTTCCATCTGTCTTCATTCACATTTGATTGTAATTGTTCAAATCGTGTATGTTGTAACTTCCTTTGGGAATTCGAATCTCCAACCAATCCACTCCGTCGGAATACTTAAACGAGTTATTCTTTTCGGTGACGTTGGGAAAGGAATAATAAGTCTCCAGATTCACCAACGCCATCTCGTATCTTTTCTCTCTATTCGATTCGATGGAAGGTTCGAATTTCGTTGCGAATCGAGTCGAATCGCCACTCACCATGATTTGAATGGATTGTTTTGCAGCCGTATTCTCGGCTATCCGTTCTAATAATTCTCCTTGTTCGAACATTATATTTTAATTTTTTATTTTATTTTTTCAAAACTAAATTATTTGATGATTTATTATTTTCTAATTTTATTTTCGCTCTCTGTCTTATTATCATCAGAAACATAAAACTTGTCGAATCCACACCGATATTTTCCGTGATTAAATTCGCTAGTCAAATCGATCACGACAAAATTGTAAAGTCCTCCATCCCAAACCCTCTTGCAGAATCTCCTGAATTCCGCCACGCTCATGTCGTTTGCGACGTGATCGCTGTAGATGTGATTGAGGATCTTGAGATCCTGGCGAAAGAGGCATAGAAAATTAGCGTTCTCCCTTATCGTTTGTCTGGGCAATCGAAAATAATTCGGCGACAGGTAGACACAGTCCCCGTTGCTGTGACGACCCCTAACGTAATACAATTCGCATCGGCTCTGTCTCTCCAAAAGCAGATCGTCGAAAATCATGAGATTCTTATCTTCCGATTTCAATTCTCTAGGATTCAGAACGTCGCTAGCGTTCTTATAACATCGACACTCGACGTTCGAAGATGCATTTCTCTTCGTCAATTCCTTCACCGCACCGTCCAAAATGGTCGAAAGAGAAGCATCACTTTTGTCGAATTCCTCCCTACTGTCAAAGATTCTAGCTATGACGTCCTTAGGCAATCTACGATCCATGCACTCTCGAAGCAATCTGTATTCGGGTTGAAACAAGCTCTTGCCAAACACAAACAATCTGTCGTAATCCAACCAGTTGGGTCGCGACAACAGATTCATCAACAGATTGGTCTTTCCACAATTCGATTTTCCCACTATCAAGCCTCCTATGCTTTTGGAAAAGAACTCATTATTCGACCTCTTAGTCGCGGCGTCGTTCCAAGACATATCTTTAATGTTCATCTTTGTTCATTTTTTTTTTGTTATTTTAGATTTTTTCAAATACAATTTTATGTTTTTTTCTAACTCAGTTTGTATAATATTATTATTTATTTATATTACACCTTCGCGAGTTCTCTTCAATCCAGATCCACTCCTCATTTTGGCTAAATCTTGTATGGGTACCACAGCATCCTTAAAATCTTTCCAACTTTTCGGCATTCGCTCTAACGTAGCTCGCTTCGCCGGTGGACTGATCAACTTGTCGATCAATGCATCGGCTGCCCTCTTGCCAGCCACAGAAGCTATCCTACCACTGGCTTCAGAAGCGGCTTTCTTACCAGCATCCAAAGCCGTCTTCTTACCAACCTCAAACGCGGTCGATGCGAGTTTTCTACCTGCATCATTCGTGAACGCTCGCATTATAGAATCGACGATGCCAGAACCGCCTTGAACGTAAGTTCTAACACATCCCCTGTTCTTTATCACTAACATATTTTTATTTTATAGTATATTTTGTTTTCACTGGTGAATCGTTTGTTGTTTAAATACTTTTATTAATCTAGTGTAAAATTTAATGTTTTTATTTTATATATTTTGTTTGTTTGTTTCTCTCTACTTATTATATACATCAATCCTTCAATTCGTTCACCAGCCGTTTATAATGGTTTTTATTCAAAACCTTCTGTCTTAACAATTCGTCGCACATACTAACTATCTCATTATCTAATCCTGTGTTACCAGCACGTCTACTTGCCATCAACAAACTCAATCTCTAAGACAGAGCGTCAGAATCGCTTGGAAGAAAAGTGGTTTTCACCCCTTTACCAGTCACCGATTCGACGAACTTCTTATTCATATCCCATATGGGTTTCACCACTTTCGTCCACTTGTAACGTCTGTTGGCTTTGGGTCTCGTCTCTCTGGCATCGTTATTTCTCTTCATGGCGTGGGTCTGAACCAGAATGTCGCCGTAATTGTCGAAATCCTGTTCCGTGTAATCACTAGGCTTGTCGAAAAGGAGCAATTTGCACAGTCCATCAGTTATTTTATACTTATTCGAACCGACGATTAAATTATCACCATCCATTTCCACTTCTGTGTCGCCCACAAAAGTTGTACCGTCCGAATCCTTATAAATTCCATACAACAGATTTCTCTTACCACCATCCTCGGACGACGCGACGCTATCAGTGGTGATAGTCGAAGCTGTATCGTCGCTCTCGCTCACGTCGGTTTCGATTCTCATGGGAACGTAATCCGGTGTTGATTGAAAGGAATACTGTTTTGTAAAACTACCGGGCAACGAACTCATTCTCAAAGAACTCTCTTTTATAGGTCTCAATTTTTCAACTATCTCCTTCCTGCTTCATTCCAGAACATCCGTCATGGGTTTAAATATTTTTGTGGCTTCGCTTCTCAGTTCCATCTCTCCAAGACGTCTGCTTCTGTCAGCCGATTGAATGCTCTTCTTGGCACGTTCATATTCGTTTAAAAGCTGATCTCTACGTTTAGCATCCATCTGTAAAAACATTTTTTTTTCGTTTTTAAATTATTAATATTTCCTTTGAGTATGCTAATGTGAGTTATTTATTATTTTCAAAATTAAATGTATAATTATTTTTATGTTTTAAGTAAATAAAAATCTTCTGTCTTTAATATAATAACTAAAAACCAATTGAGGAAAAACATTTTACATGACAAAACCTCTATAAATGCGTTTTGCCTCTGAACGCGTTAAAAATCGCATCACAGATTATTCACTCAGTGACGAACTGGAGAACTTTGAAAAGTTTGAAAGTTTTAGCGTATAAGAAACCGATTTCTGATTTAATGCATTTGAGAATAATTACATCCGTTAAAAGGGTTCGTTCATATCTCCGAACATTATCACGAATATATTAAAAATTAAATTTACCTCTTAAACCTGACTGAGTGGAAACGCGCTTTTATTTTCTATTATTAAAACGATCCATTGAACGAAAACCTTTCATTCACACCAGAACAAAAACATGAGTGTCAGTTTTTTTCTCTTAAATATCCATCTAAGTGAAAAAGGTTTTATAATATATTTTTTATTTGAATGAAACAATTCTTCGAACTATTTTTATTTGAATGAAACAATTCGGCAAAGTGTTTTATTAAGATTTATTTCATAAAATTCGCAGTGACAAAACGAAAACAAACGATTTTCCATCGATTCTAATTTTCTAAAACTCAATTATTTTTTTTTCAATGTCATCCGTTGAAACGAAAACCTTTCATTCACAGCAACAAAACATGAGTGTCAGTTTTATCTCTTAAAAATTCATCTAAGTGAAAAAGGTTTTATAATAGAATTTTTATTTGAATGAAACAATTCTACAAACTATTTTTATTTGAATGAAACAAATTCTACAAAGTGTTTTATTAAGATTTATTTTACAAAATTCGCAGTGACAAAACGTAAACAAACGATTTTTCCATCGATTCTAATTTTCTAAAACTCAATTTTTTTCAAAGTCATCCATTGAACGAAAACCTTTCATTCACACCGAAACAAAACATGAATGTCTATTATAACAGATTCAATTTTATAGTCGACTCTTTTGAACGAAAACCTTTTCATTCACACCGAAACAAGAAACATGAGTGTCTATTATGATAGAATTTATCGAATTTAATCTTATAGTCGACTCTATTGTGAGCCTCAAAAACGGTTTGCCGATTCCGGGCCACTGGTCCAGAATCGGCAAACCGTTTTTTGATGCTGGTCTAGAACCGGCAAAGCGTTTGTTGCTCGCGTTCACCAACGATAGATTGAAGGTCTAATCCACGATGGGAATGTCGACAACAATTTTTAAAACAATTTTTGTGTACAATTTCGTACATTTTTCACTTTTTTGAGCGACGTGTCGAATGTACGCGTTCGCCAACGGGTATTTGAACGTGAAAAGTGCGATCTGTGAGCCTCAAAAACAATGGCCGATTCTGGACCACCATGAAAAAACGACATTTTTTGTATACGTGCACGCGATTTAACACTGAATCCTATGACAGTAAACGCACCATGTACGTGTACGGTACATATACAAAGTGGTCCAGAATCGGCATTTATCACCTACTTATGACACTTGCCCACAAACTTATTAAATTACTAACTTTTTGTGTCAAAAACATGACATTTAATCCCTCATTGGAATGAGGTCATTCCAATGAGGAGTCATAAGCTAGGTTTTTGACACAAAAAACAAGAAAATAATGAACATGGAATGGCAACATTTGTGAACAGCACCAGCGGCTTTTGGCCGTTTTATTTGATAAAGGGTTAAAAAATGTTAGAAAATAATTTCTTCATTGAAAGAGTAGTTTGGAACACAAACTTGGGGGTGGGCTACAGAGGAAAAGATAACATAATAAAGTTGCAAGTAAAGTAGCAAATGAGTTGCAATAAAGTAGTCTAGTGCTAAATTTTTTCACTTATTTGATGCAAGGTCCCCTGTTTTGGGGTCGGAAAAAGTGCTCTGAAGGGTTATACTTGACAAAGATATTTGAATCACAACATGAAAGTGATCTATCATATTTTGTTTAGTTCCACATTGAGACTCTTTTTTTCAACTTTATTTCACCTTCACCTTGTGTGAGGGCAATAATGATCAATCACGAAACGAACGTCAACAACTCTATTTATAGAAAGGGTCCGCATCGCAGATGCGGGGCCGTGTTTTCGTGGCTAACACAACCGTGGGTATCTATGAACTAAAAAGCATGTGAGTACCTTTTTCTAAATAACTAATTTGAACAAAATGACTACGTCAACTCAATAATTCTGCTGTCATATATCCGACTGAGCCCATTTTCGAACTTGATCGAGACAATTGTCCTGGAAACCCATACAAAAAAACCAAAAACAGAAACAAATCGGTTAAAATTTGTTCAAGTTATGGCGCAATCAAGCACAAAATTTGCAAAAATGGCAAAGTCAGCCCAATAATTCTTCAGCCGTACATCGGACCAAGTCTGTTTTCGAACTCAATCAAGACATTGTTCCTTGAAATCCATGTGCTAAATATCGATTAAATCGGTTGACGTATGTTGAAGTTATCGCGCTATCAAGTTTGATTTGGCGGGTGTGTGTTTGGGGGGTGGGGGGGGGCATGTGCCCTAGACCCCTCCCTCCCCATGGCTACGCCACTGGCGCTACTGTGCACCCACTTGGGCAATCGTGCTTAAGTTTCTTGTCAAATGACACAACGCAGTTACCCCTGATGGGGATCGAACCATGGATTTCTCGGTTTGATATTAGTAGTAGATCATGTACCCGATCGACCCACATTCATCGGATCTCGTGTGACGTCAAAGGCACATCTCCCAGTTACTTCATTTTTAGTTGCCACCATCCTGTGACATCATCCCCATAGTGATACGTGGTCTTAGTGTGCATGCGCAGCGCGTTTTGTTGAGGTGATACGTGTTTCCGTCGTCCATTTTGTATATCGGAGGCCGCCATCTTGGTTTCTACGGTAGCAAGTGAACTAGAATAGATCGAATTACCACAAACATCCAAACAATCCTTCTAAACCATCAAAAACAACTGGCACGGATTACTCTATTTTGGGCTTAAAAGAGTAGCATGCAGTGCTTTAAGGTTCCTTTCCTGGTATGAGTAATTTTATTGGTTCGAATACTTTGTAGAATTACCCAAATAAATCTAACAATTGTTTTACTAGTGCGGATTTCTCACTAAATCCTTGATTTCTATCTGTTGTTCCCCAGAATACTTCTTTTTGCCCAACAATAGATGTATTCCATTGTATAAAAGTAACTTTATTGTTTCGGATTTGCACCATAATCTCAGTATTTATACCTGTATATCCCGATCTATTTTGTGGCTTATCCTTTTTTCTGGCCTGTTTTGCCTTTTACTGGTCCCATTTCTGCGTATCCAAAAAGTCTATTTTGTCTTAGCTATCTCTGTTTTTAAATTCCCTGTGTATAACGAAGTCCTCTATGATCCTCAAACCCAAAATACAATCAAGCAGGGATAGGTATAATTCAAACGACTAAAATCTTATCGAGCAAATAAGCTTTCGAGTAGTTGCTTAAAAAGTCATTGCTCTAATGGCTCAAATCCCATTGAGCAAATGAGTGTCGAAAGAGCGATTCCTTTTACGACTTTTATGCTCATCGGGGTATTGGGGGATACCTCTGACACGATGATGTAGTACAGGAGGATACATTTTGGAGGTTATCTTTTGGAGGATTCCCACCTTATAATTTAGCTCCTAGCATCTGTCCAGTTCCCTAAATCTAGACCTCTCCATGATTTTCATATCTTCAGCACCACTATTACTGACTTTTCCAATATTGCCATCGTCTGTAGGTAGGATTAGCTTTTACAGTAGTCACCAAATCATGTAGTCTTCTTCCACACTTGCAGATTTGTATCATTACTAGCACTAGTACAGGCTTGCTACCTATCGAACGACCAGAATCCCATCGAGCAAATGAGCCTTAGAGCAACTGCCCGAACGAGTGACTCCACGTACGACTCTTTTGCTCATGTAGGTATAGAAGGATACTTATGACATGATGATTCAGCAATGGAGGATGTCCTTTGGTGGATACATTTTGGAGGTTACTTGCCTGAAGATAATTATTGTTCCTAATACCCGATCAGCTTCTGTTTTCTATAGTTCTAAGACCATCGCCTGTCCTATGATTAGCTTCTACTATAGTCACCCAGTCCTATAGTCTTCTTACAATCTTATACCACTATTAGCACTACTGCAGGATTGCTACCTCAAGTTGCTCGAACGACTAGAATCCAATCGAGAAAATAAGCCATCGAGTAATTGTTCGAA
This sequence comes from Pictodentalium vernedei, assembly GCA_031216915.1. Taxonomy (NCBI): domain Eukaryota; kingdom Metazoa; phylum Mollusca; class Scaphopoda; order Dentaliida; family Dentaliidae; genus Pictodentalium; species Pictodentalium vernedei. Next base: position 454,841,164 of record CM062289.1, read on the forward strand.
CGTGTGACTACACATAAACTCTAGGTACTCGAGGATATTTATGATGGGATGATTCGGCATTGGAGGATATTTTGGAGGATACCTGAAGATAATTTTGGTTGCATAGTACCTGATCAGCTTCGGATTTCTATAGCTCTAAAACCCCTACCGTTGTATTACCCATAGTCATTATCATCTGTCCTACGATTAGCTTAAACAACATTCACCCAATACTATAGCCTTCTACCTATCTATTTCTTTTAAAACCAAAACACTTTGTTTACAACGAATCGAAAACGGACCATACAATTACAAATAAAAATGACTTCATGGTCTTATTGTCGTTTCTCCATTGGTTTCACCTGAAGAAAAAGTGCCCTCTGATATTGGGTTTTTTTTCATGCACATGTTTGATCATTAATAGAGACAGGCACGTGTGCATAATAATTCTCTGACATGATTCCAGTAGCCACCTTGGTAAAACTTACTATTACCCCAGCTCAGTATGCGTAGTTTCAGGCTAGTATTCACATGGGGAAGATATTTTGCAGGTCAATAGAAATTGATAGAAATTGATTTTTTAAATATTATATGCCATGTACTTTGATTATTCAAATCTAAAGATATATCTGGCGATAAGAAAATATTATCATTTATCATATCTCCATTCCATTTGTGAGCAAGCTTGTCACTTCCTTGCTACTTCTAAGTGTTGTGATCTCCGTATTTGTCTATTGATTACCCTGTGTGTGTTTCTGGAGTAGAGTAGAATAGACCGCCCTTCCCCCACCCCCATTCGACCATGAGAGTCCTCTAACTTTGCTTGAAGAGCCAGGTTTGTGAAACTAAATTCTTTGATAGGTGTGGGGTTCCCGTGTGGGTTTCTGAGCCATCGTATAACAGAATCTTCTATTTTTGTCATATTCTGCTAATTTTGAATACCATCGTCCTTATGTGGGCGAGCTTGTCGGTTCCTCGCTAGAAGCTGCATATTGCAGAGTAGTAGTTTATGGGGTCTTGTGGATCTGCCTTCAGGTGGGAACTATCGATATCATAACACCTGCATGGTGTTTAAAAGGCCCATGCTGAATATATGATTTACGGGAGCTGTTGGCCTGTATTGAATATTAACGTGCCAATTAGCCCGTCTTTGTTCCCTGGTCGGGTTATCACAGGCCCAGATTTGATAGCCAAGCTTTTTATGCACGGGCGGTTTTTCTGCAGGGTGTCTTGGATATAATAGGTACATCTGTGTTAGCCAGATTGCTAATTAATACATTGCAACAATGGCCTGACTCTTCATATAGGCTTCTCAATGTAGTGATACAGCAAATTCTAAGGAATTTGTTTCATCAGGATATTACGATGTCTGTGTGGGTGAGCTTGCAGGGTCCTCGCCAGGGGTTGGTGTTTTTATTGGCCATCTAGTGGCTCACCTTGACCTTCATCTTGGGAACTAACAACCTGATATAAGAATCTTAGTTATTGGGGTCCTCCTAAACACCGGGATGGACACGGAATGACACGGAATGACGCGGAATGACAGCGGAATGACATAAACATGATGCAGCATGACATTTAGTTTACCAATACTCGACCCTCAAAATGTATTTTATTTATTAACCCTTTAGATAACCTGAAAAGCAGACGACACTTGCAAAAATAATTCTTGAATAACTATTTTTTTTCATTTTTTGTCTCAAAAACATAGGTTATGACCCCTCGTTGGAACGAGCTCGACGAGCTCGTTCCAACGAGGGGTCATAACCTATGTTTTTGAGACAAAAATGACAACAATAATGAAAATGAATTGGCGATTTTTGAGAATAGCGCTGGCTGGTTTTGGCGGTTACCTTAGGTAAAGGGTTAACTAACAAAAAATATAGAGTGGAAATAGGAGGAATGGAATCATCGGCACTAAAACTTGCTGGGTAAAACATCCGGAATGACAGACTCCGACATTGTTATTTCGCAATGTGATACATTATAGTATATAATTAGTACACCATTATGTCTCAATACTTTTGTATAAGGGTACAAAATAACAGCGATGTGTTCACAAGAATAACAATAATAATATTGATTTTTTAACAATGAAAACTTGAAAGTTTTTTTTTTTTATTTTGATGCAATGTTGGACGTTTTCGCGAATCGCCAACGTTTCCTCTGGCCTGTTTTTTTTTCGCCATTCAAGACTTTTAATATACTCGCCCAAAAAAGAAAGTGTGCATTGCAGAAATTGATCAAACACCAAAGAAATAATTTCGTAGGTGTAAAGAGTGTTAACCTGTTCATGAATAAGTTATATTGAACACAAAAACAGCTTTCCCCCGTTAAAATTGCATTAACGTTAAATGACGTGCTGCACGTTTGTGAAAAGACATGTTTTGCACGTGGAGAGTCTGAAAATTCATGCAGCAGTGTGAATCCTTGGGTATTTAAACTCTAAAGTGAGGCCTTCCTATCGTTCACATTCAAACTTGCGCTGCTGTTAAAACGACTCCACATTAGCATGCCAAGATTGACAATGAATCAACGTCTCCTTGCCCTGGGTATGATTAGAGCTGGCAGAACACACAGAGAGGTTGCCCAGCATTTGCACTGCCACCGTAACACTGTAGACAGGCTAGTCCATCGACATGCACAACATGATGACGTTCGAGACCGACCCCGCTCCGGGAGACCCCGAGTCACCACCCCTGCACAAGATCGGTATATCCGTGTCGTCCATCTCCGGAACCGGCAACAAACGGCAACGACGACACCCAGAAACATCCCTAACCTGAGACGGATACATCCTCAAACAGTAATCAACCGGCTGAGAGAATACGGCTTACGTCCCGAAGACCTGCAATTCGTCCGATTTTGACGTTACGTCATCGTCGTGCTCGACTGCAGTGGTGTAGATAACATCTCAGGCATCCCTTACACTGGTGGCGATGTGTTTTATTCACAGATGAATGCCGTTTCCATCTTTCATCATCGGATGGCCGCCAGAGAGTGTACAGACGTCGAAAGGAACGCTACGCAGATTCATGTGTCGTGGAGCGAAACCGTTATGGGGGAGGGTCTCTCATGGTGTGGGGTGGCATCACTGCCCGTAACAGAACTGAGCTGGTCATTATTGATGGCAATCTCAATTCAGCCAGATATCGCGATGAAGTGCTTACACATGTTGTTGTCCTATTTCTGCAACGTCACGGCCCCGGCGTCATTCTACAGCAGGGCAACGTCTGACCCCACGCAGCTCGTGTTGTTCAACAGTATCTGCACCAACAACAAGTGGATGTTCTTACCTGGCCCGCAAATTCGCCCGATATCTCACCCATTGAGCACGTATGGGACGAAATGAAACGTCAGCTACGCCGGCTTCCCCGTGCACCGTCAACGCTTGTGGAACTCCAAAGACAGCTTATCAGAATATGGAACAACATCTCACAACACTTCCATGCTAACTTGTTCGCTTCCATGAGGCGTAGATGCACAGCAGTAGTCGATGCAAACGGAGGTCATACCAGATATTGAGTGTGTGACTTTTGTGTTTGACCCTTAGTGTCTTTGACTCTCCATGGCACCAAGCGTATTCGTCGTAGCGTAATGAAATTTCTCGTGTTGATCACAAATTGATTCATTTGTGATTGAATAAAATTTCCATGAATGAAAATGATATATATCTTGTTTTAGTGTTATTTTTTAGCATGCACACTTTCTTTTTTGGGAGAGTATACATAAAGATCTCCATAAAGATCTCAACCGAATCAAATAATGTATAAAAAACAGTTAAAGGTGAAATCAAACTTAATGAATCATAATCAGTGAATATGGATTTGTGCACTATAAAACATTTACTTTCCTTTTTTAGACCATCAAACAATGTGATTACCAATCAGCCACCTCAATGCAATTACGGCCAATCAAGTTCTGACTGCGTTATTCAAACACTCTCACTGAGTATCTATACTCGCCCACTTTTCAGTCTGGCCCTGTTATGTATTAAAACACATTTTGTACAGTAAAATGTTATTTTTTGATGTCATTCCGCGTCATTCCGTGTCATTCCGGTGTTTAGGAGGACCATAGGACCGTAGTTATTGAAATTGGCGTACAATCCCGCTCATAATATAGCCTTTGTTTGAAAGTGTTTTTAAACCCTAATGAACCAATTGATATTTTGTCAGGTTAAAAAATGAAGGTTTGTTTTAGTATAGCTTGTCTCAAGTTTGACCATTCCGCAACCGTTTTAAATTTCTCGATTGCTATATTTGTAGCCACATTAACATATGAACATGCATGTGTGGTTCTGTGTTTATTGCATGTCGCTGTACAATTTTTGGCAATTTGTTATATATCACATAACCGCTGCTATTTCTGCGATATATACCATCTCTTTTCTGAAAAATCTTGGTTGGGGCCTGCAATATTTACCGAAATTAACAATATTGGATGTGCACCATTACGTGTCACGTATTTTCATATTGGTATTCTGTTTTGAATATCGTGCAGCTCTACAGAAATACACGATCGATTCGGACTCCCGCGTTGAGTCCTTGGGCGGGGCACATAACCCCGTTCCCATTGGGGCACGATGACGCCGTGTACTAAGGCGTACTGCACGTCGATGGTGCGCATGTTTTCAACCAATCTAACCCTGCCTGTGCTGCAGTGTCGAGTTACGATGTTGGAGAGCTGGCAGCTGCTCGTCGTTGCTCGGTGGTTCTCTCCGGGTACTCCGGCTTCCTCCACCCGTAAAACTGCCATGATTAGACATTGCGCATAAGTATGTGACATTAAACGCCAATAAATAAATACAGTGAATACAAGTAAAATATAGGTTTTCTAAATGTTTGAATGGTGATTTGGGAGGGGATTGGAAAATAATTGGAATCCCCTCTTTCACAAGTAGTACTTCACAAGTACTATGAGGGGAAACCATGGTTTAATTAAATGTGTTAATAGGGTAAAATAGGCTGTTACATGGGTATTTGGCATTTACCAGAGGTTATAGTGTGTTTCTCAGTAGTTCTGGATGCTACACTTGCTCAAGATGCATTTAACTGCATTATATTTTACAATATATGGCCTTTATTGCTGACTGTGACAAAAATATAACTTTTCAAAAAATAAAACAGTATTAAATGAAGAAATTGCTCTTATGGACCTTATGGAACAGATAAAACAGTATTGTTCGGCCTATGGTTCCCGAATGAACATTTTAATGTGAAATACATGTAATATCCAAAAATAATCAAATCAGTCTTAGAAGCCAAAATACATGTACATTTATGTATTTCCTATAAACAGCCCAACCCCTCCAAAGGGTAACCCAAAAAAAATTTCCCTGACAAAAATACCCCCCCCCCCTCCCCCCCCCCCCCCCCCATGTTTGTTTTCAAGTGAACAGAAATTCGTCCCTCCATAACTTCTGGTGAACAAAAATCCCCCCCCCCCCCCCTTAATTTGTTAGAAGTATATTCAAAGCCATACAAAAATGTCCAAAGTTTTTTGCTACACGATGCAGAGCGCTTGTCACTTCAATCAACGCTAACCTTGCTTGTGTGGAGTTAGTACATTAGGCAGATGCTCACAGTTGCTCACTGGTTCTCTCAGTGCTCTCCAGCCTCCTCCACCCACAAAACTGTCTGACACGAGGTGACACTGGCTGCTGAAAGTGCCCTTAAACTCCAATAAATTTACAAATTAAATACATACGTTTTTAAATCTTCTTGGACTGCCTTTTAACCTTTTGGTGTAAAAGGCTGGATGAGGGCATTTTTGTACTGCACTTAAAATAATGTGAGAGATTGTGGTACTACCTTTAAAAACTGTAGGGGGGGGGGGGATTTTTGCTCAGTGTGTAAAAATGATTGGGGAGATTTTCAGTAGGGGGTGGGGGTGGAGTTTAACCTACATTCTAATCCTTCCAAAGATACATTTTACCTATTTCATTTGATAAATGGTAATTTCTGCATGAGAATTCAAGAATTCACTGATCTCTTTGAAAACTGCCCAATACCAAAATAAAACTAAAATCTGCATCAGCACACAATACTTGGGGGAAATCTGTTTCATTTAACCATACGGCAAGATAAAGAGTGGCGTTCACCCCCCCCCCCCCCCCCCCCCCCCCACACACACACACCCTGCACCCCACACAAAACAAAATGAATATCAGTCTTGTTTTCAAAACTGGGTTGGCAGCTATATAAATCACCAACATCAATAGACAGTGCCATTTTATCCTAACTAAAGATGTCAACATTTCTTCTACATATTGATGTGGTAAAATATAACACTGAATGTATCACCTAGAAGCCAGTATATATCCATTTCATCCAAAATTATGACATAATTCATAAATTAATTGATGTTGACACAAAACAAACCTCTTATGATATTAAATTTTAAATCTCATTCTGGCTTCTTTGATATTTCACATTGTTTATGATGAATATTTTGCTATTTTTGTAAAAAAAAAAAGAAAAAAAAATCCCTCAGACTTCTTAAGGAACCAAGGGTCATTGGTATGTCTCGGACAAAACATTACACATTGATTTTTCCAACAGTACGACCAGTACAGCGCCTGTGGCACCTCAAAGCTCTGTTAAAATGGCTAAAACCATCAATATTGATTCTATAGTGTGGTGCTTATGCTGCAAGCACCCATAAAAGCACTTTCAGAACTTTGGATTTAATCCCTGCAGACACTCATGACCCATTTTGATAAAAAGAGTCAAATTGTGGAAAATGCAATGTGCATGTATGTTTTCCAGAGGATGAATCAGATATTTGCTTCAAAAAGATAGTGCTCTTTGATGTTTAATATATTTGTGTATGTATGTGTGTGTAAGGTGGAGGAGGTTACAGTGTGAAAAATAGTCAGAAGCCAGTTACTGAAAATGTACATAGACAGCCGGGCAAATGAAAAACAAAGAAACGCTGTCTGTGATGGACGGTTTTTGGACAACATGTACCCTGGACGATTCATACCACAATTAAGGGGTACGAATTGTCTTGACAATAAGGTACAATTGTCTAGACAAAAGGAAAGGTAAGAATTGTTCCATTAAAAGGTACGAATTGTCTCCATTATAGGTACAAGTTGTCTCGAGTAAGTGTACTAAACTGTCTCATGTATTAACTATTTAAATGTTATTGACTCGTTTTTTGGCCGAGTGAAATGAAAATGAAAATTCAAGCCTGGCATTCTGCAGGAGTGCTGCACGTCTACTGTACGCCTAGAAAAAATTGAGGAGGGCAATTGTTTTACACCCCTTGATTTCCTGGAATGCAGACCTGTTTGGGACTGCTTTAAAATCTGTTTGGGACTGCTTTAAAATCGTCTAGGGTATGAGTTGACAGACAGACAGACAGATATGCAGTCACACATTTTGAAATAAATTCAATTTCAGTTTCCTTTTGAATGGTAAAACAAACTAGAATTAGGCCTTGTAGAAATGAAATATTTTCTCTGCAATCAGTATGCAACATTGACAAGTCATCCCTAGAGTTCCAGTGTACACATTGAAACTCTAGGGACGACTTGTCAATGTTGCATTGATTCGCAATAATTCATGACCCATTCTGTGTTGCATTTCGATACATTTTGAGTGCAGAAGACAGCCACATATGATTTGAATGCATCATTTTGAAAAATGAGAAGATGTGTGTTTCAGTCCAAATATTAATACCTGGAAGTGAATATAACCAAAATAGCATACTGCACTGAAAATGTCTGGTGCAATTGCACTCCAAAGCAATCTGAGGAGGGCAATTGTTTTGCACTCCTTGATTTTCTAGATTGCCAGGCCCGAAAATTTGACTGAGTGATAGCAATTCAAACATAAACACATAGTAAAAGAAACCCCAAATAATAAGTTACAGAGTGTGCTGCCTTAATAATGTAATGAATATAATAGAGCATTTTCCTTTTGCCACTGTTTACGTTGAATCTTTTAAGTGTCTACTTGCTTTTTACTTTTAGTCATCAAATTTGATGTTCTGTGTCTTTTTAAAATAATAGAAATGACATCGTTTTTTTAATTCTTTCTCCAAGTTTATAATCCTCTCTCAACCCCATCTCCATGTATATTTTTTCAGAGGGGGCTAATTAAGCTGGGTATGAATTTGCAGAAGGGAATACATATTGTCCATTGGTGGCACGAACTGTCGGATACTGTCCAGAGGAAGGGTACGAATCATCCAGACAGAAGGTACAAATTGTCCTGGGGAAAGGCATGAATTGTCCAGACATCAGGGTACGAATCGTCCAGCAAAAGGTACCAATTGCCCGAGGTACGAATCGTCTAGGGTATGAGTTGACAGACAGACAGACAGATATGCAGTCACACATTTTGTAATAAATTCAATTTCAGTTTCCTTTTGAATGGTAAAACAAACTAGAATTAGGCCTTGTAGAAATGAAATATTTTCTCTGGAATCAGTGTGCAAATGTTATTTAGAGGTCGGTTCTGGGGAGGTTGGTGTTTAGGTGTTAGATTGTTTTGCCATTTTTGGAGAAAAATACTACATATCAGAATCCCCACCACGAGATGTTGGTCAGATGAGGGCGACATACATTGACCAGATTGAAGATGAATTCAGTTCTGTTCTGGTTGCAAAGCCTAAAGCATCCAGGAAACAAAACATTTTTACCAAACGAAAACACAGAAGAAGTGTAATTTAAATCAATAAGTGGGAGTTGTGTGTGGTTCTGGTATTTAGGATAACCTGTCGGATCACAAAATTGGCTGGCCGCTACAATGTAATTCTGACAGTCTTAAAATGACATTGTATTGTATCGCCGGTAAAAATAGTTCATAGACTGGAGCCAGTGAACGTGTGAAGGAAAATTCTTGGAAATAAAAACACGAATATCGCTGTTCGCGTGCATGTCTGTTTCTGTACAATTATACTAGAACTGACAAAACAGCATGCTCGTGTTTTGAGAACAACGATTTCCTGGACCGTACGTCAACATAAGTTGAATTCATCCGAACTCCGGCAGTTGCTATGGAAATCGCGCTAAGTTCCCCACAAATGAAAAAGGCCCACAAAAAGTGTCAATAAATCACTTGTTTTATTTTTTTATTCGTTGTCAACAACGTGTAAAGTGTACGTTCTCAATTAATATTGAAACTGGGCCTTGAATCTGCTGAAACCGGCAACGGACGGAATTGACACTTCGAAGTTTCAAACAATACCAGCTCACCAACAACTACCTAACTTCGAAAGGCACTTCATTATTTAATTATTTCTCATAGTTTCCAGCATTCTGCGACAATATATTTTACAAAATTTCTTTTGATAAGCCACAAACAATTAAATATCCGTTACAATGATTCCGAAATTATTTATCAGTAGGAGAGCGACGCCGCAAGATGGCACCCCAAACACTGTTGCATGGTATATAGAAAAATTATAAAATCATGGATACGTACCTGGATTACCTGTGTAATCTAATATAAAAATACGTGTCACGTAATGGTGCACATCCAATATTGTTAATTTCGGTAAATATTGCAGGCCCCAACCAAGATTTTTCAGAAAAGAGATGGTATATATCGCAGAAATAGCAGCGGTTATGTGATATATAACAAATTGCCAAAAATTGTACAGCGACATGCAATAAACACAGAACCACACATGTATGTTCATATGTTAATGTGGCGACAAATACAGCAATCAAGAAATTTAGAAAGATTGTGGAAGGATCAAACTTGAGACAAGCTATAGTAAAACAAACCTTCATTTTTTAATCTGACAAATATCGTATTGGATCAAACTTGAGACAGGCTGTAGTAAAACAAAACTTCAGTTTTTAACCTGATAAAATATCAATTTGTTCATTAAGGTTTAACAACACTTTCAAACTAAGACTATATGATGATCGAGATTGTATGTCAATTTCAATAAAAAAAAAAAAAAATTAAAAAAAAAAAGAATTCCGAAGAATAACAAATGTATTTTCCTTTTTCAAAGGAAAATCCAAAAGAAAACACCAACCCCTGGCCAGGACCTTGCAAGCTCACCCACACAGACATCGTAACATCTCGATGAAACAAATTCCTCAGAATTTGCTGTACCACTACATTGAGAAGTCTATATGAACAGTCAGGCCATTACTGCAATGTATTAATAAACAATCTGACTACCACAGATGTACCTATTATATCCAAGATACCCTGCAGGAAAGCCGCCCGTGCATAAAAAGCTTGGCTATCAAAGCTGGGCCTGTGATAACCCGAACAAGGAACAAAGGTGGGCTAATTGGCACGTTAATACTCAATACAGGCCAACAGCTCCCGTAAATCATATCTTCAGCGTGGGACTGTTAAACACCATGCAGGTGTTATGATATCGACAATTCCCACCTGAAGGCAGATCCATAAGACCCCATAAACTACTACTCTGCAATATGCAGCTTCTAGCGAGGAACCGACAAGCTCGCCCACATAAGGACGATGGTATTCAAAATTAGCAGAATACTGACAAAAATAGAAGATTCTGTTATACGATGGTTCAGAAACCCACACGGGAACCCCACACCTATCAAAGCATTTAGTTTCACAAACCTGGCTCTTCAAGCAAAGTTAGAGGACTCTCATAGTCGAATGGGGGTGGGGGAGGGGCGGTCTATTCTACTCTACTCCAGAAACACACACAGGGTTATCAATGGACAAATAAAGATCACAGCACTTAGAAGTAGCAAGGAAGTGACAAACTTGCTCACAAATGGAATTCAGATTATGATAAATGATAATATTTTCTTATCGACAGATATGTCTATTGATTTGAATAATCAAAGAACATGGCATACAATATTTAAAAAAAATCAATTTCTGTTGACCTGCAAAATATCTTCCACTCATCTGCATACTAGATTGAAACTACACATTCTGACCTGGGGTAATGAAATTTACCAAAGTGGCTGTAATATAAAGTCCCGTTCCGGTTTACAAACCCCGTTAGTTCCAGTTCCTATTTCAGGTTTTTGTTGTACTTGAGAAGTATTGTAGACTTCCGGTTACTTGTTTTGGTAATTAAATAATATGGATGAGACGTTTGGTTTCATCGTGTTCAATCGCCATTAATTTGTTAAATGGCACCTTCCAAAACATATTACATGCTGGCAGAGGTGAAAGACGTTCAACTTCAAACACGTTTTAGTGAATGATTGTGCAAAACTTTAGTGCAAATGGAGAAATTAAAGCCGCCCGAGAGACTGAATTTCGAGCATCGAATTTGTCGCACACATGGAAGAAATGGAAGGAAGAATTGAATTTATACATAGATCAAGCGTTGCAAGGGAAGGGTGAAGCCTATAAGATAAAGATGTTTCTCAATTTAATTGGATCCAGGGGCCGTGAAATCTATGAAACTTTTAAGTTTGAAAGCCCTGATCCCGGTGATGGTGCTACACAACAACGAACTTTATCTATGGTGATTGAGAAATTTGACGGGTATTGTGACCCACAGAAGAACGAGTGTGTGGAACGCTATAAATTTAATAAGAGAAATCAAGAGTCTGGTGAATCTATCACAAATTTTGTGACTGAACTGAAAATTTTAGCTCGTGATTGTGGATTTGGTGGATTTGGAGAGCTGCGTGATGCGTTGCTCCGAGACCGCATAGTTTGTGGTATTTCGGATGAACATTTGCGTGGACGTTTACTCAGAGAAGCGTCGTTAACTTTACAAAAGTGTTTAGACATATGTCAAGCTTCTGAACTGAAAGAAGGAATGAAGGAAATAACAAGTCCTGGAACGGCTGTCGTATATACAGTTGTAACAGGAGGAGAGATAAGTGCGAGAGCCGGGGTTCTAACCGTCGACCTCAAGCACACAAAGCGACCGATTTACCACGAGACTAAGAGATCCAGACCAACCAGGCTGGTTGGTAAATTGTCTTTATACCTCGACCGCTACACTGCTTTCCCCCAGATCCCTCCCTCAGAGCGGTCGAAGCACCCGCAGTGCCACCTACTGCTGAGGATCGGCCGAGCCCCCAAATGTAACAGGAGGAGAGATAAGTGCGGGAGCTGGGGTTCGAACCGTCGACCTCTAGCACACAAAACGACCGATTTACAACGAGACTAAGAGATCCGGACCAACCAGGCTGGTTGGTAAATGGCCTTTATACCTCGACCGCTAAACAGTCAAAGAAAAGCCATTTCAAGAAGCAACTGCTTCTGCAAGTGGTGTGAAAAAGAAACAATTTGGTCGTGATTACACAACTAACAGTTATCAGAACTGTCATATTGTGGAAGAAAACATGAATTCCAAGGAGGAAAATGTCCTGCGTTCGGACAGACATGTCATAAATGTGAAAAGAAAGACCACTTTGCTATTATGTGTGGGAAGAATCAACCACAATAGTTTCGTCCAAGTTCAACTCGACCCAGATCTTCAAGTAGAACAGTGCATTATGTCAATAATGATACGTCGGAGTCAGGCGAGTATTATGAATCCATTGAATCTGTTACACGACAAGCAGAAGCATGTAGAAGTGACAAACACACTAAACATTTATTTGCTACAATGCTACTGCAAAATAGACGAATAAAATTTCAGCTAGACACAGGTGCGTCGTGCATCGTAATACCCGTGAATAAGTTGTATGGTTTCAAATATGAGTTAACGGAAGCTAGAGAGACACTTGTAACATTTAATAAGTCAAAAATAGTGCCGTTGGGAAAGACTGTTTTCAGTGTAGTATATCCAAAGAACAGTAGAGGGTAAAATCTTGAGTTTATTGTTGTAGATGAAGATACTACGCCTATTTTGGGTATTCAAGCCAAAATAGGCGTAGTATCTTCATCTATGGATTTAATGACTGTACATTTTGACAATATACTTTTAGTGGAAGCATCACGCAGTGAACCGCTTACGGAAGAATCTGTTCTTCGAGATTATCACGACGTCTTCAATGGTACAGGTTGTTTATTGGGAGAGTATCATATAACTCTTGATTCATCAGTTGCGCCAGTTGTGCACCCACCGAGGAAATTTCCGATTGCGATACGAGAAAGACTGAAAAATGAACTGAAACAATTAACTGGCAACAAAATTATTGAAACAGTAACTGACTCGACAGCGTGGGTTTCCAATTTAGTCATCGTCGAAAAACCCAACAAGTTAAGCACATGCATCGACCCAAAAGACTTGAACAAAGCAATTCAACGTAATCATTGTCCGATGCCTACCATAGAGCAACTGTTACCTGATTTAAAGAAAGCGAAAGTGTTTTCCGTCGTCGACGCTAAAAACTATTTCTGGCATATTAAGCTAGATGAGGAAAGTTCCGTATTAACAACATTCAACACACCGCATGTGAGATATAAGTACCTTCGGCTCCCTTTCGGCGTAAAATCCGCTCCCGAGGAATTCCAGGGGAGACAACACGAAATAATCGAAGGTCTGAAAGGAGTACACTGTATTCATGATGATATTCTCATAATCAGTGAAGGAAACAGTGAAGAAGAAGCTGTGAAAAATCATGATCAAAATTTTGTCCGTCTAATGCATCGTTGCAGAGACGCAATCTCAAGCTCAATTCTGGAAAGATAAAATTCTGAAGGAAGGAAGTTCGCTTCGTAGGTCATCTTCTAACAGGAGATGGAGTGTGTGTGTGTTGACCCGGATAAGGTCAAAGCCCATCCCCACAAATGTTCTTTCTGTGAGAAGATTCATTGGTTTTGTCAATTATTTATGCAAATTTCTACCCCGGCTCAGTGATTTGTGTAGGCCTTTACTCTCGTTAATAGTGAAAACATAATGAGTGGTGTTGGCTTGATTTTCATACTCAAGCTGTAAATGAAATAAAAAGGCTTGTGTGTCAAAGCCCAGTGTTAAGCTATTACGATCCAGAGAAGGAGCTTACGCTCCAGTGTGATGCGTCATTAACCGGGTTAGGTTAGGAGTTCCATTGCTTCAAAATGGGTAACCCATCGCTTTTGCCAGTAGAGCTTTAATTGATTCTGAAACGCGCTACGCCACAGATCGAGAAGGAGATGTTAGCTGTAGTTTTCGGTTTGGAACGTTTTCATCAATATACCTACGGTAGACAAGTCAACGTAGACAGCGATCAAAAATCACTTGAATCCATCGTCAAGAAATCACTTCATACAGCTCCTAGACGACTACAGAGAATGCTTTTATGTCTTCAGCAATATGACTACAATATACATTACAAACCAGGTGGCACTATGCATCTCGCCGATACGTTAAGTCCTGCATACGTGACTAAATCTGAAAATAGTAATTCTGACTTCGAGAAAGAGCTAGAGTGTGTAAATATGGTTAAATATTTGCCAATGACTGAACCTAGACTTAGGGACATTCAACATCATACAACAAATGGTGAGAGTCTTCAATTGTTAAAGCAGACAATTCTTAATGGTTGGCCGAATAAACGCTTAGAGACACAAAATCTTGTAACACCCTGTTTTGACATTCGCGACGAGCTCAGTGTACAAGATGGAATCATATTTCGGAGTGAACGCGCGGTTATTCCGAAATCGATTCGATCTGATATGTTATCAAAAATTCAATCTTCTCACTTAGGTATTGAAGGTAGTTTACGGGGGGCTAAAGAATATCTCTATTGGCCTGGCATGCACTTTGAAATTAGACATTTTATCGAAAATTGTGAAACTTGCTAAATGTAAGAATCTAAGCAACAAAAAGAGACACTCGTATAGCACGAGCTTCCAGGTAGACCGTGAGCTAAAATTGGTAAAGACTTTTGTTATTTCAACAACAACAATTATCTGGTAACTGTTGATTATCATTCCAATTTTGGGGAAATAGATTACTTAGACAGTACGAAACCGATGACTATTATTCGTAAACAGCAAACACATTTCGCTAGGTATGGTATTTCTGATACTGCTGTTTCGGACAACGGGTCGCAATTTAGTTGTGGTGGATTTAGAAAGTTTACAATAAACTGGGATTTTGAGCATATTACGTCTTCGGCAACATATGCTCAGAGAAATGGTAAAGTTGAACAGGAAGTGAAATCTGCTAAAAGACTCATGAAACGATCGTTAAAATTCAAATCTGACAATTTTCTCGCTATTCTTGATTTTCGGAATACCCCTACAAAAGGTATGTACAGTAGTTCGGCACAAAGACTAATGAGTCGTAGAACAAAGACTCTATTGCCAAATACTCACTTTTAATTCCGAAAGCGCCCTATTCAGTTTCTGATGGAATTAAGAGGAATACGCACAGACAGGCTCTTTATTATAATCAAGGTGCGAAAGACTTGAGTGAGCTTGACTCCAGTAGTTTAGTAAGACATGCACCCAAACCCGGGGACAATCGTAAAACTTGGGTGAAGAGAAAAGTGTTTGGAAAAGCGAATGAAAGGTCCTACAATGTAAAACTAGACAGTGAAGTGGTAGTTCGTCGAAACCGGTGTGACACCGCATTGCCAAAGGTGACACCCAGTGGGCCCATTTTGAATATGAGGACAGTGGTCCATCAGAAACTTTGTCTGATACACAGGTGGACAATCAGACCAGAACATGATGGACTAGATAGTCGCCCCTACACATGATAGACTTATAACTTTAGGTGACCCTGAACCTGGTGACACTGTATCAGGTGACCCTGAATCTAGTGTATCTGAAAATAACACGCCAGTAATCCAGACACGATCTGGCAGACAAGTTAGAAGACCGTTAAAATTACAGGACTATGTATATGCTGTAGGACAGAACTAATGCAGTAATCGCTTTGTTGATTGGCAGCTTCCATGAAATGGAATATGAGTGTAAACTGTTAAATGACAAATTGATTAATGCCTTTTTGTGTTTATTTCTTATTAAGTTCAGATTTACTCAGTTTATAGGGGTGGATTTTTATTCTTTATTATTTTTTTTTTTTGGCTGAAGAAAAGGGGATGTAATATGAAATCCCGTTCCGGTTTACAAACCCCGTTAGTTCGAGTTCCTATTCCAGGCTTTTTGTACTTGGGAACTATTGTAGACTTCCGGTTACTTGTTTCGGTAATTAAATAATATGGATGAGACGTTTGATTTCATCGTGTTTAATCGCCATTAATTTGTTAAATGGCACCTTCAAACATATTACAGTGGCTACTGGAATCATGTCAGAGAATTATTATGCACACGTGTCTGTCTCTATTAATGATCAAACATGCACATCAAAAACAACCCTTAATCTTAGAGGTCGCTTTTTCAGCAGGTCAACCCAATAGAGAAACGACAATAGGACCATGAAGTAATATTTATTAGTAGCTGTATGGTCCGTTTTCGATTCGTTGTAAACAACTTACTTTAGTTTTAAAAGAAATAAAATATGAAACAGGATTCGAGATCAAGATCTTCAATAACAGGACAACATGAGAAGTGGATCATGTACCCGATCGACCCACATTGGATGGATCTCATGTGCCGCCATAGCCACGTGGCCCAGCTTGTCATGTTTGGTTGTCGTGGTAGCCCTCGTTAAGCGGCCATCTTGTGATGTCATCCTCATTGTGATGCGTGGTCCTAGTGCGCATGAGCAGCGCATGTTGTTAAGGTGATAGGTGTTTCCTCGTCCCACTTTACGGAATCGGCTAGGAATCCCACTTACGGAATTCCTTCAATAGCCTGTCTATTTCAGCAGACATTATACAAGGGATTTAAACTCTGTATAAAAGAGTACACGTTAGGGAAAATGAAGTAATCTGATTGAACCCATTGAAGGCTTGACTGAGGGCAGAGTCGAGTAGGACATGACTGTTATAGTGCTACAAATCAGTAGTAGTGGTTCGAGGATGCAATGGTGGTAGAAGACTATAGTATTGGGTGAATGTTGTTTAAGCTAATCGTAGGACAGATTATAATGACTAAGAGTAATACAACGGTAGGGGTTTTAGAGCTATAGAAATCCGAAGCTGATCAGGTACTATGCAACCAAAATTATCTTCAGGTATCCTCCAAAATATCCTCCAATGCCGAATCATCCCATCATAAATATCCTCCAATACCTAGAGTTTATGTGTAGTCACACGTTCGAACAATTACTTGATGGCTTATTTTCTCGATTGGATTCTAGTCGTTCGAGCAACTTGAGGTAGCAATCCTGCAGTAGTGCTAATAGTGGTATAAGATTGTAAGAAGACTATAGGACTGGGTGACTATAGTAGAAGCTAATCATAGGACAGACGATGGTCTTAGAGCTATAGAAAACAGAAGCTGATCGGGTATTAGGAACAATAATTATCTTCAGGCAAGTAACCTCCAAAATGTATCCACCAAAGGACATCCTTCATTGCTGAATCATCATGTCATAAGTATCCTTCTATACCTACATGCGCAAAAGAGTCGTACGTGGAGTCACTCGTTCGGGCAGTTGCTCTAAGGCTCATTTGCTCGATGGGATTCTGGTCGTTCGATAGTTAGCAAGCCTGTACTAGTGCTAGTAATGATACAAAGCTGCAAGTGTGGAAGAAGACTACATGATTTGGTGACTACTGTAAAAGCTCATCCTACCTACAGACGATAGCAATATTGGAAAAGTCAGTAATAGTGGTGCTGAAGATATGAAAATCATGGAGAGGTCTAGATTCAGGGAACTGGACAGATGCTAGGAGCTAAATTATCATCAGGTGGGTATCCTCCAAAAGATAGCCTGCAAAATGAATCCTCCAGTACTACATCATTATGTCCTATACCTCGATGAGCATAGGAGTCGTAAAAGGAATCGCTCTTCCGATACTCACTAGTAGGTAATAATTGAGAGTTCAACCATCATCGTACATGTACGGTACATGTACATGTACGTCTACATGTACACCTCCATAGGATTTAGTGTTAAAATCGTGTACATGTACAAGATTTTAACGTTTTTTAGGGTGATGTTAGAATCCCCTTGAGAATTCAAACATCACTGATTGTATCCAAGAATGACAGAAAACGCATGAAATTTTACGTACAGTACATGTACCGTTTTGATTGAAATCGGCAAGTGAGTTTCCCCCATAAGATTCAGTGTTAAATTGCGAGCAAAAAAACGTTTTGAGAATTCTAACATCATCCTCTCGCCGATTCTAACAATCCGCGTCCGTACACGATTTTAACACTGAATCCTATGGGGGAAACTCGCTTGCGGATTTTAGGTCTGAAATCGACTCGCGTGAAGAGGTGATGTTTGAATCCGCAAACCCACTGTAGCGTTTCTCGAAGTGAGACTGGCGCACGTTATTGCGAGGTGATCTCGATGAGCACTTGATGGAAATGTTTTGAACGAAGAGTGTTGTCGTCGGTGTGTTAGAAATTCGCGAGCCCGCTGTCACGTCTTCCTGAAGTAAAACTAACACATGTTATCGTTATGACCGAATGAGGCTTTTGTTCAAAAAGAGTCGATTATGAATATGGTCTGTATTATAGACATTCGTGTTTTGTCTTGATGAGACGGATAGAAATTGAGTTTTGGAGGTTTTTGTTCGAAAGAGTCGATCTGTAATAGATATTCGCGTTTTGTCTTGACGAGATGAATAGAAATTGAGTTTTGGGGGATATTGTTCGAAGAGTCAAACACTTAGTGGAATGTTTAAAACGCATTTTCCGCTCAATTAGGTTTTTGAGTGGTAAATTTTAAGTATATTCATGATAGCAATCAGAGAGAGATGAATAAGTTCTCAGCGTTAAAATTAGTTTTCTTTTGTGTGTTGAAACTGTTTGACAGTCATCAAAGGGATTCTCTCTGAGTGAATGGTTATTTGATGTGTGAATGGAGACCTTTTGACAAATGTAAAAACTACTGTCAAAATGCATTAAATCAGAAACCGGTTTGTCATGTACTGTTTAAATGTATTCTTAAACTTCACCAATTCAATTAACAGTCAGTTAAGGCGAATATTTTCAGATTATTATATTAAAGACGGAAAGATTTTTATTACTTAAAACATAAAAATATAATTAAACATTTAATTTTGAAAATAATAAAACAGTTAAAACGAAAGATGTTTTTACAGATGGATCCTAGACACCGAGATCGAATTTTAGAAGAGATTGAGCGTGCTAAGAAGGGGATTCAGTCTGCTGATAGGAGCAGACGTCTTGGCGAGATGGAACTCAAACGCGAAGCCACAAAAATATTTAAACCCGTGACGGAGGGTCAAGAGCGAAGCAGGAAGGAGATAGTCGAAGAATTGAGACCCCATAAAAGAGAGTTCTTTGAGAATGGGTTCGTTGCCTCCTAGTTTTCGAAATCGGTATTCCGTTCAATCTACACCGGATTACGTTCCCACGGGAATTCAAACAGAGAGCGAGTCTGATGATACGGCTTCGACTATCACCACTAGTAGCGTCGCCACGTCCGATGATGATGGCGGTAAGAGAGATCAGTTGTACGGATTTTATAAGGATTCGGAGGGAAGGATTTTTGTAGGTGACACGGAAGTGGATATTGGGGATGATGAATTGATCGTCGGTTCGAACAGATACGAATTGACCGATGGTCTGCGGAGATTGCTCCTTTACGACAAGCCTAGCGATTACACGGAACAGGATTTCGACAATTACGGCGACATTCTGGTCCAGACCCACGCCATGAAGAGAAATAACGATGCCATAGAGACGAGACCCAAAGCCAACAGAGGTTACAAGTGGACGAAAGTGGTGAAACCCATATGGGATATGAACAAGAAGTTCGTCGAATCGGTGACTGGCAAAGGGGTGAAAACCACTTTTCTTCCGAGCGATTCCGACGCTCTGTCTCAGAGATTGAGTTTGTTGATGGCGAGCAGACGGGCTGGTAACACAGGATTAGATAATCAGATAGTTACTATATCTGACGAATTGTTAAGACAGAAGGTTTTGAATAAAAACCAGTATAAAAGGCTGATGAACGAATTGAAGGATTGATGTGTATATAATAAGTAGAGAGAAACAAACAAACAAACAAAAATAAAATAGTAAATTCTTACACTAGAATAATAAAAGTATTTAAAAACAACACAACGATTTACCAGTGAAAAAACAAAATATATTATAAAAATAAAATATGTTGGTGATAAAGAACAGGGGATACGTCAGGACTTACGTTCAAGGCGGTTCTGGCATCGTCGATTCTATAATGCGAGCGTTCACGAGCGATGCAGGTAGAAAACTCGCATCGACCGCGTTTGAGGTCGGTAAGAAGACGGCTTTGGATGCTGGTAAGAAAGCCGCTTCCGAAGCCAATGGTAGGATAGCTTCTGTGGCTGGCAAGAGGGAAGCCGACGCGTTGATCGACAAGTTGATCAGTCCGCAGGCGAAGCGAGCTGCGTTAGAGCGCACGCCGAAAAGTTGGAAAGATTTTAAGGATGCTGTGGTACCCATACAAGATTTAGCCAAAATGGTGAGTGGATCCGGATTGAAGAGAACTCGCGACTGTGTGATATAAATAAATAATAACATTAAAACAGAGTTTGAAAAACATAAAAAAATTGCGTTTGAAAAGAATCTAAAATAACAAACAAACAAAAATAAAACAAAGATGAACATTAAAGATATGTCTTGGAACGACGCCGCGACCAAGAGGTCGAATAACGGGTTCTTTCCCAAAAGCATAAGAGGTTTGATAGTGGGAAAATCGAATTGTGGAAAGACCAATCTGTTGATGAATCTGTTGTCCCGACCCGACTGGTTGGTTTACGACAGATTGTTCGTGTTTGGCAAGAGCTTGTGTCAACCCGAATACAGATTGCTTCGAGAGTGCATGGATCGTAGATTGCCCAAGGACGTCATAGCCAGAATCTTTGACAGTAGGGAGGAATTCGACAAGAGCAAAGCTCCACTTTCGACCATTTTGGACGGTGCGGCGATGGAACTGATGAAGAGAAATGCATCTTCGAACGTCGAGTGTCTATTTTATGAGAACGCTAGCGACGTACCGGATCCTAGAGAACTGAAATCGGAAGATAAGAATCTCATGATTTTCGACGATCTGCTTTTGGAGAGACAGAACCGATGCGAATCGTATTACGTTAGGGGTCGACACAGCAACGTGGACTGTTTCTACCTGTCGCAGAATTATTTTTGATTGCCCAGACAGACGATAAGGGAGAACGCTAATTTTCTATGTCTCTTTCGCCAAGATCTCAAGAATCTCAATCATATCTACGGCGATCACGTCGCAAACGACATGAGCGCCGCGGAATTCAGGAGATTTTGCAAGAGGGTTTGGGATGGTGGACTTTACAATTTCGTCGTGATCGATTTGACAAGCGAATTTAACCGCGGAAAATATCGGTGCGGATTCGACAAGTTTTATGTTTCTGATGATAATAATAAGATAGAGCGTGAAAATAAAATTTAGAAAATAATAAATCTTCGAATAATTAGTTTTGAATAAAAAAAATAAAATTAAATATAATGTTCGAACATGGAGAATTGTTAGAACGAATAGCCGAGAATACGGCTGCAAAACAATCCATTCAAATCGTGGTGAGTGGCGATTCGACTCGATTCGCTACGAAATTCGAACCTTCAATCGAATTGAATAGAGAGAAAAGATACGAGATGGCGTTGGTGAATCTGGAGACTTATTATTCCTTTCCCAACGTCACCGAAAAGAATAACTCGTTCAAGTATTCCGACGGAGTGGATTGGTTGGAGATTTGAATTCCCAAAGGGAGTTACGACATAGACGATTTGAACGGTTACATTCAGACGTGAATGAAGACGGATGGAAAGGGAAGCAACAAGATCAGACTCGCTCCCAATCCTAATATCTTACAGACGATGTTGGATTTGGAAGATAATTTTCGAGTGGATTTCAACATGGACGATTCTATAGGCAAGATGTTGGGATTCGATCGAAAGGTGTATCAAGGCCACGCGGCATCTGAAAATACGATCGACATTCTCGCAGTCAATAGCATTCTGGTGAACGTGGACGTGAATGCTGGAAGCTACGTGAATGGTAGCGCTCAACCGACGATCTTTTCCTTCTTTCCAAACGTGTCGCCGGGTTATAAGATCGTGGAGCGACCTCGAAATTTAGTTTATCTACCAGTGATTTTAGACACGTTGTATAGTCTCAAAACCACATTGACGGATCAAAATGGTGAACTGTTAGATCTTCGCGGAGAGAGGGTGACGATACGATTTCACATAAGAGAAATATAAACGCAAAAAAAAAATATTGTGTATATATATATAGATAACAAAAATAAAATAAACGCAATATTAATTTTACAAAATTATTTTAATATAATTATTAAACAAGAAACAATTGAAGTAAATATATTTAAAAAAAACAGAATTATGACAGAATACGTGGTTAAAAACGTGAACATATCCGCAGGGCAGAGGAAGAAACTTAAGAGAGCATTAACAACTCGAGGCGAGGCGGCGAGATTCAAATTCACTCACGAAGATCTGACGAGAGGCGGTCAGGATTCGATCGCCTGGACCACAAGTCAAATCAAAAGGATGGAGAAAGCGATTCGCGATGGAAGAGGGTTGACGGTGAGAATGAGTCCCGCTCAATTGAGATACAATTTGAGAATGAAAGGCGGTTTCCTACCGCTATTGGCAGGAATAGCCGCAAAAGCATTACCCTTCGCCGCAAAGGCTCTACCCTTTCTCGGAAAGACTCTCGGCGTGGGAGCTCTCACGGGAGTCGCTAGTTCGGCGGTTGAGAAATTAATGGGTGGCAGCGGACTGTTTTTGAAGAAGGGAGGAGCCGTGTGTCGCATCCACGTAGACGACAGCGGTAAAGGATTGTATCTAGAACCCGTTAGAGGCGGCAGCTCTCTGAGAGGAAACGGTCTCTATCTGAAGAGTGGACGGAATGTTGAGCAACTCGGCAAGGGTTTGTTGCTCGGTGAGAATTCGCCGTTTAAAAATATACCGATTTTGAATATGTTATTATAATATAAAATTGTATAAAATATAAAATCATAGAAAGTATAAAATAATATATTTAAAATTAGTAAAAAAGGTGGAGAAATAATTTTATCATCAGGATGACAAGGTGGAGAATTTATCACCTGGATGAATTTGACGATAATGACAAACATCGCAAGACAGAGAGCGAAAAAACAAAAAAATGGTTAGATGCTAATGATGGATATCTAAGGAAAGAACTGATGAAAGATAGACGGTTGAGAATGAGACGCATTCCACCGTCACCACTACCTTCTGAAGAGAATGGTGATGATGCGAGTGTTACCAAGAGATGCACAACATTCGTTCATAATTATGATTCGTATAAACAAAAATGTTGTTATAAACGTATCATATCACAAAGAAAAAGAAAAAAAGGAAAAAGATGAATCGACGCTGAAAATTGAGAGAAAAGGAAACGTTATTACAATACATGGTAATAGTGAAGAAGAAGGAAAACAAAAAAAAAAGTAGTGTGATCTAAAGATGATCTCATTACTTTTTTTTTTTCATTTTTCTTCGCTAAAAATCAATCACTCTATTGTTTATATTTCAAAGTCCGTTATTAGCATGTTGACACTCGTGTCTTCTCCTTTTTCGAAAACGTGTTGAATGTTTATCTTTACTCTTTTGAGTTTTTTTACATCGGTCAACTCGCTCTCACCACCCAATTTCTCCACGGGTTCGAATGAGATGTTTGGAAATATGTAATTTCCATAGGGCAACGTCAAATCGTCCTTGTTGAACTCTCTATCTTCGGCGATGACGATGTTCTGAAGATCACTTTGGTACTCATAAATCAAATCGAGCGCGGCTTCATCCAATTTCAAAGGCATCTTATATCTGTCGTATTTGTGCTCTAAGCCCTTCGTCTCAACCTCGTTCAATTCGATGGGATCGTGTCGTTGTAATCTATAGATTTTATGAACGAATTTCTTATTCGTTTCGACTCGTTTCAATTTCAATTCGCATCTTTTAGGTGTTGTTGTCCTCATGATCGATTATTTAGTTTTTTGTTTTTACGAATTCTTGTAAATAATGTATATCTTAAATTTTGTATTTTAATAATTTGTTTAAAAAAAGTTTTGTTTTTTTTTGCTCCTTATATATATATAAAAAAAGAAGTTGTTTTTAATTTTAATTTCTTTAATGTGAAAATTTTTTTGTAAAAAGTAATGAGATCATCTTTAGATCTCATTACTTTTTTCCTTCTTCCTCGCTAAAAAATCAATCTCTCTATTGTTTATATTTCCAAATCCGTTATTAGCATGTTGACATTCGTCATTTTTCTACTTACGAAAATGTCTTGTATGTTTATCTTTACTCTTTTAAGTTTTTTTATATCGTGAACGCGCTCTCACCACCTGGTTTGTCTAAGAGTTTGAGTGAGATTATTGGATATATGTAATTTCTAAAGAACAACAACAAATCGTCCTTGTTGAATTTTCTGTCTTCGACGATGATGATATTATTCACCAGATCGCTTTGGTACTCGCAAAACAAATCGAGCATGGCTTCATCCAATTTCAAACACATATGATATTTGTCATAGTAGTGCTCTGAGCCCATCGTCTCAACCTCATTCAATTCGATGGCATCGTGTTGTTGTAATGTATAGATTTTAAAACCTAATTTTGTACACGCTTCGACTCATTTCAATTTCAATTCGCATCTTTTAGGTGTTGCTGTCATGATCGATTATTTGTTTTTTTTTGTTTTACGAATTCTTGCAAATAATGTATATTTTAAATTTTTGTATTTAAATAATTTGTTTAAAAAGTTTTTTTTCTCTTTAAATATATATAAAAGTTAAATTTTAACATCCTTTTTTTCGTATTAATTTAATTTTTTTTCACGAGTTTTTAGAACGGGCAAGACATCAAATGTTCAAAAATTAGCCTTCGCATCTTGCAGTTATCATCATCTATTGAGAAGGAATCGGGTGACATGAACACGCGTCTGCTTTGCGGAAATTTGTTTTGAACCTCGTGCGAGACTTCGCGTAAAAGTCGTAAGAGTTCTATTTGTCTTGAACCTTCTTTTTTAATAGTTCGAACAACATTGTCGATTAATTTTTGTTCGCTAATAGTATTACGATTCGATTTTCTATCGCAAATCGTATCATTTTCTTTCGAAACACGTAAATATAAATTACAATTTTTTTCTTCTTGGTTTTTTGGAGAATAATGATTTATTAAACAACGTCGACGTTTATGTCGATATTCCGTCGTGGATGTTGTCGTCATGATCGATTATTTGTTTTTTTGTTTTACGAATTCTTGCAAATAATGTATATTTTAAATTTTTGTATTTTAAATAATTTGTTTAAAAAAGTTTTTTTGCTCTTTATATATATAAAAAAAAGTTGTTTTTTTAATTTTAATTTTTTAATGTGAAACAAATTATCATTAAATACAAAAATTCAACAAAAAAACACATTAAGAAAAAATCGAATTTAAAAAGATCTTTTTTTTTTTTTTTCATATTAAAGAAAAACAAAACTTTTTAAACAAATTATTTAAATACAAAATTCGGAAAAAAATATATTCTTACAAAATGAAACAAACAGATAAAAAAAATTTTGAAAATTTAAATGAGAAAACCATACCTCAGTTAAACGAGATTTGTAAACTATTAAAAATTTCACATTTCAGAAATCATAGAACTAAATCAAAAAAGATTGAAGCCATACAGAAACATTTGTGAAATGATGGAAAGGCAAACAAAATGCCGATAGCAACGATGTCAAAAAATGCATCAGTTGTGAAAAATGAGAAGAAGAAGAAAAAGATAGTAAAAGGAATCGAAATGCCGACGTCTAAAAAAACCAAAAACGTTTCGATTGTGAAAAATAAGAAGACAACTAAATGAAAAGCCATTGAAGAAGAACTTCAAGTTTCCAAAGAAAAGAAAAGAAAAACTAAAACGAAAATAAGTGATGCACATCGGATTCTAGGCAAACGAGATATATCGAGCAAACTTCAATGAGCAATAGACGAAGGGAAAGGAGAAGAATATCTAGCATGACTCACCGCAGAACTATTTCAATCAAAGTCCGTGGAACGGGAGAGTGCGATCAATGGTATTTTTAAACTTTCGACGTGGTTCCCTCGTTGAAGAAAATCGATCCGAAATTGTTCATGGAACGGGTGAAGAAAAAAGTATTGGATTTGTTTCACAAATACATGAATGTAGGACTAAAAATTAAGATGATACTCCATTGCATGATGAATAAAATCGACGTGAAGTCCGGCGAGAGCATCGTGAAAAATGCATATTTCAGATCTAACGTCGAACCCGTATTTTGAGGTTCAGATTTATCAGACATTTTCGAAAAGATGAAAGACAAGATGTTGACGTCTCTCGCGAATTATCAACATGAAGGTAGTAATGGGGCGTTCGATGAGGTGTTGAAACTCGAAATTCACATAACTGAAAAAGATTTGTTGAAAGGGTCTTCCTACGTGAAATTACCGTATTTCCTAGCAAAAAAACACGCCGTGATCAACGTGAAAAATAAAGATGATCAGTGTTTTAAATGGGCAGTCACTTCCGCTTCATACCCTGTCAAAATGAACATCGAAAGAGTTTCTTCTTACAAGGTAACTTCTAAAAATCTCGATTGGACCGGAGTGACTTTTCCAATGCAGTTAAAACACATCGAACATTTCGAGGCACAAAATCGCACCATAGCGGTGAACGTCTTGGGATACGACGAAAAACGAAAGATCTATCCTCTCAGACTGACTTCGTATCTCAGAAGAGAAAAGACGATTATTTTATTATTGATTTCGAATGGTGACAATCGTCATTATTGTTGGGTTAAACATCCGAGCCGATTACTGTTGAAACAAAATAATAATCATAACAGAAAGATATCTTTATGTTACAATTGCATGAACGTGTTTCACAGCAAAGACTCGTTGGCGAAACATCAGGAATATTGCAACGAAAATCAAGGTGTCGCCGTCGAAATGCCCAAACCCAACACCATCGTGAAGTTTGAAAATCACAATAGAAGGTTAAAAGTATGATTCGTCGTGTACGCCGATTTCGAATGTTTCACCGCGAAAATGAGTTCCTGTCAACCCAATGCTCTTCAAAGTTACGTCGAAAAATATCAAAAACACATACCTTTGGGCTATTGCATTTACGTGAAATGCGCTTTTGACTCGCAACACGACATGGGTCCCTTCACCTACACGAAACAGTATGAAGATGACGATTTGGCTCAAAGGTTCGTGGAAGAGTTAGAATGGAAACTTCAAATGTTATACGACAAATTCAAAACTCCGACAAAAATGATCATCACGCGAGAGCAGCAGGATTAAAATAACAGAGCCACCGAATGTCACATATGCAGACAATCGTTCGATGAGAATTCGACGGAAAATAAGAAGGTCAGAGACCACGATCATTATACGGGTCTGTATTGCAGTCCGGCTCACAGCAAGTGTAATTTAAGACGCTGTTTTCTATCCGGTGATGTTTCACAATCTCTCGGGTTATGACAGTGATCTGTTCATGAAAAATCTCGGCACCTCACACGAAGAATTAAATTGCATTGCAAACAGCGAAGAAAGATACATTTCCTTCACGAAATGGAAGCTCATGGAGGAGAAAAGAGTAATCGACGGAGAGACGTTGGAAGAAAAAACGAAATTCATTCGTAGAGCCATACGTTTCATCGACAGTTTTAAATTCATGTCGACTGCTCTGGGAAAATTAGTCGATAACATGAGCAAGGATAAATTTAAAATCATGAGCGAACATTTTGAAGAATGAGTAGACATCATGTTGAGGAAAGGAGTCTATCCTTATGATTACATGAACGATCTAAAGAGATTCGAAGACACCGCACTACCTTCGAAAGAAGATTTTTATTCGAAATTATACGAATCCGACATTTCCGACGAGAATTACGAACACGCTAAAAACGTGTGGAAATCATTCGATATGAAAACCATGAGAGATTATCACGATCTCTATCTGAAGACTGACGTTCTACTCTTGGCAGACGTGTTCGAAAATTTTCGAGACGTCTGTTGTCGAAATTACGATCTGGATCCCGCTTGGTATTTCACTGCACCCGGTTTGGCGTGGGACGCTCTGTTGAAGACCACCGAAGTCCAATTGGAATTATTATCCGACGTGGACATGTTGCTCATGTTCGAAAGGGCTGCGAGAGGTGGTGTCTCGATGATCTCCCACAGATATTCTGAAGCTAACAATCCCTACATGAAAGAAGGTTTCGATTCGAAACGGTCGACTAAATACATACAGTATTGAGACGCCAATAATCTGTATGGTTGGGCTATGAGTCATCCTTTACCGATTGGAAATTTCGAATGGGTGAAGGAACAGGAAGAGATGCAAAAATGGAGAGACTATCCTTGCATTTTAGAAGTCGATTTGAACTATCCGGAAGAATTACATGATCCACACAACGATTAAAAACTCATTCCCAATTTATTTAACAAACGTAACTACGTCATCTACAGTGAGAATTTGAAACAGTACGTCGATTACGGGATGAAATTAGTCAACATACATCGCATCATTCGATTCGGCGAAGAGCCTTGGATGAAAAAATACATCGATCTCGACACGAATCTTAGAATTCGAGCCGAGAACGATTTCAAAAAAGATTTCTTCAAACTCATGAACAACTGCGTGTACGGTAAATCAATGGAAAACATCAGGAAGAGAACCGACGTTCGACTCGTCACGTCTGAGAAAAGATCTAAAACATTAGTGGCGAAACCCAATTACAAACACCAAACCATATTCGACGAAAATCTAGTGGCCGTTCACATGCAAAAGACGCACCTGAAGTTTGACAAACCGTATTATCTCAGACCGATCATCTTAGATGTCAGCAAGCTATTGATGTACGAGTTTCACTACGATTACGTCAAACGAAAATTTGGTGATAAAGCCGAACTACTGTTCACCGACACGGACAGTTTAGTTTACGAGATAGAGACGAAAGACGTTTACCAAGATATATCTCTGGACGTGGCTGAG
This sequence comes from Pictodentalium vernedei, assembly GCA_031216915.1. Classification (NCBI taxonomy): domain Eukaryota; kingdom Metazoa; phylum Mollusca; class Scaphopoda; order Dentaliida; family Dentaliidae; genus Pictodentalium; species Pictodentalium vernedei. The sequence goes on from CM062289.1 coordinate 454,870,062, forward strand.
TGGTTCGACACGAGCAATTATCCCGTCGATCAAACGTCCAACATTCAATCGAACGACAACAAGAAGGTGTTGGGTAAATTTAAGGACGAGAGCGGCGGTAAACAAATCGTCGAATTCGTGGGCTTGAGACCTAAACTGTATGCTTATCGTCTAGAAGATGATGAAGAGATCAAGAAGTGCAAAAGAGTTGAAGCGTGCGTGGTGAAGAAAAACATCTCTTTCCAAGAGTATAAAGATTGTCTGTTAGGAAGTGGTCCGGTGTATAAAGCTATGAAATCGATTTGAAGTGAAAATCACGACTTGTATAACGTAATAGTCAACAAGATTTTGCTGATGGCCGACGACGATAAGAGATTCATGTTAGATGATAAAATAAGCACTTTGGCACTCGGATATTGGACTGTGGATCTAATTAGAGATGATATGAATATGGATAATTGGATTCTAGATACTATTGTGGATGATAAGATTCCAGATATGATTGTGAATGATAGGATTCCAGAAAATCAAGACGAATTAGACGAATTCAAAATTATAGAAATCGATAGAGACATCGAGAGTGTTAGTTTAAAAAGAAAAAGAAAAAAATAGAAAAAATAACGTCATTTTTTAGTAAATTATAATAAAATAAATAAAAAAATATATACGCATTTATGAATAAGAAAATAAAGATATCCGTAGAAGGTGTCGTCTTACCTAACGAACCCCTATCCAACATCGATCTGTTGAATGCGGCAAAAGATTTGAAAATCAAAGATTTTCTAGGAGTGTTTTCCAGAGATGCCTTGCCGAAGAGAAGACCTCGACAATCGGAATGCGGAATTTTAAATCTAGATGATTCATCGGGTGAAGGCACTCACTGAGTGGCATGGATGAAGAACGGGAAGAAGAAAAATTATTATTTCGACAGCTATGGAATCTCGCCACCAAAAGAAATAAAGAACTATTTCAACAAATCGATGATTCATTACAACACGGAACAAGTGCAATCACTACATCAAGTGTTTTGCGGTCACCTGTGTCTCTACGTTCTCAAGAGATGGTCTGAAGGAGATCGATTTCAAGACATTCTCAATGATTTACATTAGAGAGAGATTTTTTTTTTTATAGTATATATGAAGATAAAAAATTATTTTAAAAAAAATATTAATCGAATAAAAACGAAAAATAAAATAACATAGTTCATTTTTAATAAACTGCATTTTGAACATATTTTTCTAAAAAACAAAAAATCCTCACAACAACATGCCAGTCGATAAATTTGGTAGAAGTGACGACGAAAAAGTCAACCCGAGAAAGAAGAGGAAGACGTTCGAAGTCAACGATGGTTATGACGTTGCCAACTTGGACGAACGTTACGTTCGGAGATATGAACCTCGAGAAGAACCTTTGAACATGAACGATAAGAAGCTCTACAATCTTCCCGAGCCGATAGATCTCGCAGATGCTGCGACTAAAAAATATGTCAACAGGGGAACGCTGATTTCGAACGAATCCTGCTAGATAATTACGTGGATAAAACCATGACCGACGATCTGGATCTGAAATCCAAACGTATGGTGAACGTCGTGAATCCCATAGATCCCATCGATGCCGTGACTAAGAAATACGTGGACGACTCTCATGCGAGATTCAGCGAACACCTGAGAAATAGATACGTTACGAAAACGATGCACTCGGAATTGAACGCCAATTCTAACAAGATAACGAATGTGGCCACTCCCACGAATCCCAAGGACGTGGCGACCAAACACTACGTACATCTGGAACAGAGAAAGTCTGACAGACGAGAAATGAAATCGGATCTGAATGCGGGATTCAACAAGATATTGAATCTGTCAAAGATCGACAACACGGATGCGGACTCAACCGCAGTCAACAAGGGCTATGTAGATTCTGCCGTGATACAATCACAAGAATACCTAGAATCGCAAGTGGACGATCTCTACCTGAACAAACAATCTGATGGAACCATGGGGGGTGGCATCGACATGAACGGTAAGAATTTATTCGGACTCAGTCACGATCCCGAATTCGATTCCAACGCGGTCAGCAGGAAGTACGTGGACGACAACTCGGTCTGGAGAAAGGGTGACATCATGGAAGGTAAACTAGACATGGGTGGACATGCGCTCACGAATCTACCGGATCCCGTGAACATGACGGATGCCTGCACCCTGATTTCGGTGGTGGAGAAAGTCAAATATGCTAGACAATTGATCACTATGTGGGCCGAAGAGGCCGGCACCTTAGATGGGGGAAAAGCTGAGTGGTCTTTCGGAAATGGAGGTAGCGGATCAAAACATGGTCAGGTGGGATATCCTATGCCGTTGGGAGGTGAAATCCTTCGAATGAGTCTGGCTGCCTCGGATTTGAATAACAGAGCGGTCGTCAATCTCATGGTGAATGGTGTAGAGAGCGATAAGAGATACAGCATCGAAAAGACTGAGAATCAACACGCAAATGTTAGCACGTTCAGCACTCCTCTCAAAGTGAACGCTGGTGACAGGATTAATTTCATTACGAAAACCAATAATCCTGAAGCCACCACTTCTGTGGTGAGTCTACTGCTCAAACTAGATTCTTTGAACAAACAGTGAACGCGTGGAAAATAATGAATTAAAAAAAATAATGTGTGATTATTAAAAACAAAAAAAACAAAAAAAAAAGTAATGAGATCATCTTTAGATCTAATTTTTTGTTTTGTTTTCCTTCTTTTTCACTATCACCATATATTATAATGACGTTTCCTTTTTTCTCAATTTTCAGCGTCGATTCTTCTTTTTCTTTTTTTCTTTTTTTTGTGATATGATATGTTTATAACAACATTTTTGTTTATCCGAATCATAATTATGAACGAATGTTGTGCATCTCTTGGTAACACTCGCATCATCACCATTCTCTTCAGAAGGTAGTGGTGGCGGTGGAAAGCGTCTCATTCTTTTCATTTTCAACCGTCTATCCCGCTGTTTATCTAACCATTTTTCCACATCTTTTTTTTTGTTTTTTTTTTGGCTTGCAACACAGGATGGAACATCTGACAGAAACGGAGAGACGATTGCAGAGAATCGAACAATCTAAGATCTGTTCGAGTTTTAATATCTTCATCATGAAATATCCTTTTTGTTTCTCTCGAGTGAATAGCACGCGATCTCTCAAGTAATTCAGAACGTAATCATAAAAATATTTTTTTCTCAAATGCGAAAATGGAACGTTTATTTCGTTTTCTACGTGACTACTTACGAATTGTGACATTTTGTACGTCGAGAATGTTGAAAACAGACGATTTTTTTCTCGGATGAAACTTTTTTTTTTTTTTTTTAAAAATATCATTAAAAACGAATTTATTTTTTTTACATTTTTTACTTATTTATGCATCATTAAAAAATAAGTAAAAAACCTTAAAAATATAATCCAAAATCGTGAAAGAAAAAATATCAAATAAACGATGCCACTAATATATCAATCTCCAGTTTTCACACACTCGTCTCTCATCGAATGATCGACATCTTATTTCCGTCCGATTCGAATTGTAATTCTCTGTCCGACAGGACCAGGGCGAAGGCTTTGGTTTTTCTCGGCACGTTCCTATCGAATTGCATCTTGATCTGAATGTCGAAGACGCTACTCTTGAGTCGTTCACTCTGTTTACTGACGTCGAATATGAACATGGGATACATCGACTTGTATTCGCCGGGAGACATATTAGGGTTGCTCATCAATTCGTCTAGACGGTGATACTTCTTTCTAAAATCAGCGGCGTCGCCGTACAGTCTGCAGAAATCGTTCTTGTCGAACAAAACGTTGTAATCGATTGCTGGATATCTCGTGGCGTTCAGAAACACTTGCATGTTTCTCAAACTGCAATGATTGAACAGCGATGCATTCTTTTCCTGAGACCCGTCCCTATCGGTCTGAAACGCAACCACGATGAAACGCGGTCTCTCGGAAGCGGATTTCGCCATCAATCTCCAATCGAAGTGATTCGTGGAGGGAGGAATGCTAGCCGTGTCGCACTGTCTCATTCTAAATTCCACGGATAATTTACTCTTGGATTCTGTGATCTTGTAGAGACGCGCTTTCTCCACGATCGAAGGCTCCACGTGCGGAACGAACCACGATATCTTGTGTAGAGTTATCTTACCCGCATCAGTCGCAGTGAGTCTCACTACTGCGTCGTCGTTTCCTTTTCGAATCAACGTCAGATTGTGTTTGAATCCGTACATGATCTTGTTGTAATCGTCTGCAAATCCGAAGATGTGTTTCAAAGGTATCCTGAACGAAAACGTTCCTTTAGGTCTGGACGTCTTGACGACGTAGTCGAATATCAAGGCGGCGCCGGCGCTAGCAGGGCCGACAGTGTCTTTCACCCACAACTGATTAACTCCTCTGGATTTCGAAAAATCATCAGGATACGTCAAGAGTCCGAACATCGTGGTGGCCTGACCGGTATGAAACACAGATTCTATCTCTTGTCCGGATAGCATGTATTTTATGTTACTGAATAGATGCATGATGCCATTATTGGCTAGAGTAACCGTGTCGTCGTCGGCGTAGTCGCTCCCATCTTCCTTGGTGAGACGTCCCTGCACCACTATGTAACTCTCGCTAGGATGTACGAATAGATCTTGAGTTTCGACGTTGATTCTTATCTCTCCCGCATTGTTCAAACTCGTTCCGGTTACCGGTTCATATTCGTGAACCTCATATTCTTGAATACTTTTATCTTTCACTATGCTTTGTGCTATATCTAGTATATTTGTCATTTTAAAGGATTTTTAGTTTTTGGTTTATTAGTTAACTTGCTTTCTTTTTATCTAAAAATAGTTTTTAATTATTTTTTATTATTTTTTTCTCTCTTATATATATGTGTCTAAACAAGAAAATGTTAAAGAGAGTAAATAAAAAAAATTTTGTCTTCTTCATCAAAACTTCGTCTTCTGTAATTGTTGTCGGTAAAACTTTCCGATGATCTCTTCTCCATCCAAAGCTTCGATTTCGTAAGTCACCGAATCGGTGTGAAATATTTTGATTATCACGAAGATTTTCGAGGTCCATCGAGGAGTATAACCCATTTCGAAGTGCTTATTATAAACGTAAATTCTCACTCTATCACCGACCGCAAATTTCGGCGTTCTAGACTTCTTCCTGATCTTAGATCTCTCAGGATATAGATTCGCGTAGACCCGTTTTTCGTTTCGAGGATCGCTAGCTTCCGCGGGAGTCATCTTGATCGATCTGTGTCGGGTGTTGTTGTAATCTTTGACCAGACCGTTCAGAGCGTATATGTATTTCTTGGTCGAATTCGCCGTGAAGTATCTGTGCATCTTTTCCTTCATCGTTCGATTCCAACGTTCCACCACGCTGGCTTTCTCTTCGTTTTCGATCGAGTAGAGGTCTACCAATCGACGAACGTGCTTGTTGTAGAATTCCTTTCCCTTATCCACCCACAATTTACTCGGTTTTCGAGAAGACGAGTCGAACACGCTCTTCAGAGCCTCGGCGACGCAAGGTCCCGATTTATCCTTCAAAGCTCTGATTCAACCGTATTTGGAAAACACGTCGATGACCGTCAATAGATATTTGACGCCCTCGTTCCACCTCGAAAACGATCTCATGTCGACCAAGTCGGCAGACCAAATATCATCCAGACCCTTCACGAACACCCTTCTCTTTCGAAATTTACGCACTATGGGTTTGTGTAACTCCTCCGCCAATTCGATCGTCAATAATCGTTTCTTCTTCTTTTCAGATGCGCTTTTATTTTTTGAACGCCCCATCCGAATCGACGTTTCGCACCGATCAGATTGCCAACCAGCGAACGTTCCATCTTCTCCCTCCTGGTCGGATTCGATATGCCTCTCAATTTCCCCAACATGTTTTTGTCGCAGACGTCATTGCGAGTCTTGGTGTCGGGATGTCCGGCGTAGCACAGATCGTGATCATACGCGGCCGCGTCCACCCTATTCACAGGTTTGCTCCAAGATTTGGGTGTCAGATCGGCGTTGAGTCTCTTGTTCAATTTCGTTCCGGGTCCCGTGAAACTGTGACCGGGCAGATGCATTTCGAAAGGTAGATTATTAATCATTTTATTCACGATGCCTTTACCTTTGCTCGCGTTCTTTTTTTTGACGAATCGTGTCTTGACAGAACCACACACGTCGCAAATTCCGCGAAGCATCTGTCTGTCGTTTTTAGTTCGCACTTCTCTAGAATTACTCGTCTCGGTAACTCTCTTACACTTTACGCAATAAATTTATTTAAATTAATTTCGTTTTTTTATTTTATATATAAATTTAATAATGAATCAATTCTGTTCTTATTATATATATATATTTTTTTACAATCGCTGCTCTTGAGTTCTGTCATCTTACTGAATTCCTCCCTGGCCTCTTTCCTACCCTTTTCCACGAGAGAATCCTTCATCTCTTCCTTGATGATCTGACGAGTCTTGATTCTCATGGCTTCTTTCATGGCATCGTATTTCGTTTTCTCGCTCAATATCGCGAAGTATTCACCGTCCGATATCCTACCGTCTTTCAACGCCATAGAGATTATTTCGGATATCGTGTCGATCTTGGAGTCGGCCAAGACGCGAATCTTGTCGTGTTTCCTCGCCTTCAGATATAATTTCCTACTCAAAAAGTTTCCGAGCGTGCTAAACAATCCGGCGGCGAGAGCCACACCTTCTACGGTCAACACGATCGGAATGCCGACCGCGGTCGACAACAATCCGATGCCGGCCGCGTGTAAACCCATGGAAATCGTGATGTGTGTCGTGTCGATCGCGTTGACGAATTTCACGAAACGCGAATACTTCTTCTTGAGGGAACGACGAGAATCTCTCTCACGAGTTAGATACTATTGGATTCTACTGATTTGATCGATGCGATACCTCTCTCCTCTTTCTCTTTCTTCTAGCAACGGCGCCGTCGGCAAAACGTCGATCGGCTTCTCGTCCTCGTCGTCCACTAACTTCGGATACAGTTTATTTCTGGTTCTCATTTTTGTTTTTTTCTTTTTAATATTAGATAAAAAATTTATGTGTGTATTTATTTTTATTTTCTATTCTCCCTTATTTTATATCAACGAGAAAACTTAGACGTATGCTTCGTTGAACAATAATTTCAAGATTCATCCCTTATCTCGTAAAGTCAGACTTTTACGCGCCAATTTCTGTTCTTCCGAATCTGTGGGCTTGCTTCAATTCTTACAGTAGAGTAATCTCTTCCAAAACGCGATCACTTCATTGATTTGAACGCGTTCGAACGCCGGTTCGAAATACTTAACGACCATATCTTCCCTTTCCATCCACAGACACGAATGATTCTCGTGATCGAAGTCTAGGTGATCCCGACATCAGACGCATCGTTCTAACAAGAGACGACCTAGTTGTTCGTTCACGCAGAATGCGTAGGCTCTCATCAGCATTTTTAAAAGAAACCTCACTCTAATATCCTGAGAATCGCTCATGATTTACGTTTTTATTATCTATTCGATTTGATATATTTATTTTTTTTAAATAACTATTTATTTATATTTTTTTTCTCCCCTATATATATATCAATCAAAAACGTGACAGCGGGCTCGCGAATTTCTAACACACCGACGACAACACTATTCGTTCAAAACATTTCCATCAAGTGCTCATCGAGATCACCTCGCAATAACCTGCGCTAGTCTCACTTCGAGAAACGCTACAGTGGGTTTGCGGATTCAAACATCACCTCTTCATGCGAGTCGATTTCAGACCTAAAATCCGCACGCGAGTTTCCCCCCATAGGATTCAGTGTTAAAATCGTGTACGGACGCGGATTGTTAGAATCGGCGAGAGGATGATGTTAGAATTCTCAAAACGTTTTTTGCTCGCAATTTAACACTGAATCTTATGGGGGAAACTCACTTGCCGATTTCAATCAAAACTGTACATGTACTGTACGTAAAATTTCATGCGTTTTCTGTCATTCTTGGATACAATCAGTGATGTTTGAATTCTCAAGGGATTCTTAAGCACCCTAAAAAACGTTAAAAATCTTGTACATGTACACGATTGTAACACTAAATCCTATGGAGGTGTACATGTACACCTACACGTACATGTACCATAAAGGTACGATGATGGTTGAACTCTCAATTATTACCTACTCTCACTTGCTCAATGGGATTTGAGTCGTCCGAGTAATGACTTATTAAGTAACTGCTCGAAAGCTTATTTGCTCGATAAGATTTTAGTCGTTCGAATAATACCTATCCCAGCTCGATTGTATTTTGGGTTTGAGGATCATAGAGGACTTTGTTAAACACATGGAAGGTAAAATCTGAAACAGTTAAGACAAAATAGACTGTTGGGATAGGCAGAAATGGGACCAGTAAAAAGGTAAAACAGGTCAGAAAACAGAAGGATAAACCACAGAATAGATCGGGATAGATAAAATACAGAGACTATGGTGCAAGTTCGATGCAATAAAGTTACTCTTATACAAAGGAATGCGTCTACTGTTGGGCAAAAAGAAGAATTCCGGGGGACAACAGATAGAAACCGAGGATTTAGTGGGAAATCCGCACTAGTAAAACAATTGTTGGATTTATTTGGGTAATTCTATAAAGTACTCGAATCAATAAAATTAATCATACCAGGAAACGCACCTTAAAGCACTGCATGTTACTCTTGTAAGCCCAAAATAGAGGAACTCGTGCCAGATAAAGTTGTTCTTGATGGTTTAGAGGGGGATTGTCTTGATGTTTCTGGTAACCCGATGTATTGTAATTCACTTGAACTTATCCACCGGAGATCTCCCATCATACAGCACTACGTGCTACTACTATAAGCCCCAGATGGTGGTTTGCCAAGTCCATGTCGGTAGTTTGGATTATATAGAGGGATTGCCCGGTTGTTACTTGTAATTAAATTTACTCCTATTCAATCGAACACATTCTCCGAACACACCCCCTTTCCGATTAGAAGGTTTTGGGTCATATAGCAACCAGATGCCACCCTAGACACCAAGATGGCGCCCTCCGATATACAAAATGTACGACGGAAACACGTATCACCTCAACAAAACGCGCTGCGCATGCACACTGAGACCACGTATCACTATGGGGATGATGTCACAGGATGGCGCTCACGCGGGCTACCATGGCAACCAAAAATAAAATAACTGGGACATGTGCCTATGACGTCACATGAGATCCGGTGAATGTGGGTCGACCGGGTACATGATCTACTTCTAATATCAAACCGAGAAATACATGGTTCGATTCCCACCAGGGGTAACTGCGTTGTGTCATTGGGCAAGGCACTTAAGCACAATTTCCCAAGTGGGTGCACGGTAGCGCCGCTGGCGTAGCCACGGGAAGGGGTATGGGGGCAAATGCCCCCCCCCCCAAAAAAAAACAAAACAGTCTACCCCCCACCCCCCGCCCACCTACACACACACTTACACACACACGCAAACACACACACCCTCCAAGTCAACCCAAACATCAGGCAACAAATTTTAATATTGAGATATTTATACTTGAAGGATGTATAAGAGGGTTGGGGGTGCGTAATAGCAGATTTATATCTCAACTTAATGACACCAATGTAGTCAATCATTTGCCAGACGCGAGAAAAAAAAAACGTCGCCTTGAAAACGTCCCCGGTGTTCCGTCACCGGATTTAAGAAATAACATCGCCGTTATTTGGTAATTTATCCGTTTTGCCTGCTCCGGGTTCGCCATTTAAAGTTGATGAATCCCTTGGGGCGATAGGAAAATGAAGGAATCGTTTACAAATGTTAGACGGTAATATTATTTGATAAGCAATTGCTGTCAGTTTTAAAAAGCATAAACCGGCTATTTGTCTTTATTTTGTATGATATCATTAGACATACTTATTTAATTCTATTCATGAATTATCCTATATTAAGTCGAGTTTTCCAAAAATGATAGTGTCAATGACACTGTAGCTCAACTTGACAAACTTGAACTTGGTAAGTTATAAATGAAATGGCAAAATTGAAGATCATGGGAACCAATGTTATTTGATGAAATTTCAACATAACAGCACATACATTTTTAAAAGTAAATTGTAAGACTGGAAAAAGAAGGAATGCTGATACACAAATGCAGTAATTTCAGAGGTTATTGTAAATGGCAACTTTTTTCACAGACATGAATGCTAATCAATAGCTCTTATCTAAAGGTCTCGCCTAATGAGCACACCAAGTTCAAAAACAATCCTATGATAAATGTGTCCTGTAAGAAGAATGTTGATGCACAAATGCAATAAATTCAAAGATTGTTGCTGACAGGAACAGTTTTTGATGGAAATGAAAAGAAAATCAATAGCTCACATCTTAAGGTCACCCCGAACACACATACCAAGGTTCAAAGTGATTCCATCTTAAATGTGCCCTAAACAGTGTGCCAAAGGGAAATATTGAAGCCTGACTAAACTAATTTCGAAGGGCGTTGCCAGCGGCAACATTTTTAGACGGAAAAGGACGAAAATCGATAACTCCAATATAGATATCACTTCACACAGGCACACCCAGTTTCCGAACGATCCAGTCATAAATGTGCCCTACATGGTGTGTCAAAGGGAAATGTTGATGCATTACTGTACTAAGTTTTTACTAAGTTCATCAGAGGTCGTTGCCAATTGCAACTATTTTTGACGAAAATGAATAAAAATCGATAGCTACCATCTAGAGTTCACCCCAAACAAGCACACCAAGTTTCAAAGTGATCTGGTCAAAAATGTGCACTACAGGCTGTGCCAAAGAGAAATATCGATGCACAACTGTACGAAGTTCATCGAAGGTCGTTGCCAGCCGCAACAGTTTTTGACGGAAATCGATAGCTCCCATCTAGAGGTAACACCAAATAAGCATACAAAGTTTCAAACTGATCTGATCATAAATGTGTCCTGTAGGGCATGCCAAAGGAATATATTGAGGCCTGACTAAACTGAGTTCAAAGGTCGTTGCCAGCGGAAACATTTTTTGATTGAAATGGAAGAAAATTGATAGCTCCCATCTAGAGGTCACTCCAAACAAACATGCCAGATTCCAAAGCAATCCGATCATAAATGTGCCATTTGGGGTATGCCAAAGTGAAGTATTGAGGTCTGACTAAACTAAGTTCTAAGAACGTTGCCAGCGGCAACATTTTTTGACGGAAATGGAAGAAAATCGATAGCTCCCAGCTCCCATCTAGATGGTCACCCCAAACCAGCATACCAAGTTTCAAAGCGATCCGATAATAAATATGCCCTGCAGTGTGTGCCAAAGGGAAATTTTGATGCATAACTGCACTGAGTTCATCAAAGGTCGTTGCCAGCGGTAATATTTCTTGGCGGATATCGAAGAAAATCTAAAGGCAACCCCAAACAAGCATACCAAGTTTCAAACCCATCTGATCACAAATGTGCCCTGTACGGTGTGCCAAAGGAATATATTGATGCCTGATTAAACTAAGTTTAAAGGTCGTTTCCAGCGGCAACATGTTTTGACGGAACTGGGATAAAATCGATAGCTCCCATCTGGAGATCACTCCGAACAAGCATGCAAAGTTTCAAAGCAATCCGATCATAAATGCGCCCTGTAGGGTGTGCCAAAGGGAAATGTTGATTTTTGATTTGATATTTTATTTGCCAGTTCACTAAAATATAACAATGTATACATATAACATATACATTTTAAATCTAAAGATTTCAACAAAAATAGATATAGCATATGTTACATATAATTACAAAAAAATCCATATAATTAATACATTGTGTACTGGCCGGGGAAGGCATAGCCAGATTGGCTGTCTTCCTGCCTTTCCCTGATAAAGAAAACAGAAAGAGGAAGAAAGATCAACAGAAAGAGATAGAAGTAGATGTTACACTGCAGCATTTGTAGATTCCGATTACTTTGTCTTGATTTGGTCTCATACAACATGCGCGCAAAGTGTCGCTGATGGTCAACTGCAGAATGCCGCTCTCTTGGTTCGCTGACACCATTCCTGTATGTAAGTATGGGAGTAGTAAGAGTTGAAGAAGATTTACGAAATGGTTGGTGAAAGCTGAATTAGAGGCGACATGGACGAGAATACCAGACAACACTTACTAACGAGGAGAACACATCATTATTCATTTACCAATGAAACCACACGTCACTATTCATAGAATTTGCTGTTCACATTTTATTTTATTTTCCACCTTATTTCAAGACCACAGCACTAGATCCAAGCCAAGACTACTCATGAGTTATGCCTTTGAGATAAAAATGTTTAGATTCCAAGAATTTTTTGCTGGGTATTACTGGACATCTTATTACTTTTAGTAGCATCTAGATCAACGGAGACAATCCGGGCAATAAGGGTTCGAGCAGGAAATGTATTTAGAATAAGAGGAAAAAAACATTGTTGTTAGCTTTTTCTTAAATTCTTTTCTGTTCTCTGTATTTCTGATATCTACTTCTAATTCATTCCATAGCTGTGGTAGCGCAAAAACGGGTAATTTATCCAAAGTTTTGTTTCTGGTTTTGTGTCTGTGTAAGAGACCGGACTGTCGAGTATTCATATTGGATTGGTTAATTGAGAAGAAGTTCTCAAATGAACCCGGAAGGTTACCATTATGCCAATCAAACATGAGTAATAAGGCGTGTAGTTTGTATAAGTCTTTTAGCTTCAATATACTATCTTTGATAAAAAGGGGATCGGTATGGGCATTGTATTTCTTATTATTTATTATTCGTAAAGCTCGTTTCTGCAATTTCTGGAGACGGTCACAGGATTTTGTCGCACCCCATAAGGGAATTCCATAGATGAAATGGCTCTGTATCAGAGTAAAATATAACATTTTCATCACATTATGGGAGGGGGGGGGGGGAGGGGGTACTTTTTAACTTTATTGAGAACAAAGTTGGCAAGTCCAACTTTCGTGCAGAGGTGAGATATGTGGGCGTTGTATGATAAGTTTTCATCAATATTTATACCAAGAAACTTTAAGGACTTCTCTCTTTCCCCATTGCCAACCTTGCTGATTATTCGATTGTTTATACAGACATTCTGATGAGTAGCATTCCTTTCTCTGTGACCTGGATTAAGTAAAATGTGTTTTGTTTTCTTTTCATTTAGGACTAGGTGGTTGCCTGCGCACCAGTCAAATATGTTTTGTAATTCCTCATTGAAATCTGCGACTAGAGTATTTATCTCTGCTCCAGACCTATATACTTCTGTGTCATCGGCAAACGATAAGACATTTAATGTAGTTGAATTATGTATGTCATTATAGAAATAAAAATAGGACCAAGTATAGAACCTTGTGGCACTCCACATATCAGCTCAGTTAGATTAGAATTACTATCACCAAATGATACATACTGATTCCTATTCTTTAGATAGCTTTTGAACCAACTTATAGCGTTACCTCTTATTCCATAATGTTCAAGTTTCTGAAGAAAGATGTCATGGCTTATTGTATCAAAGGCTTTAGAAAGGTCTAGAAAGATAGCTAAAGTGGTGTCCTTACTCACTTTGTTATTTTCTATGGCGACATGCTGTAACAACTGCATAATTAGATGTAATGTGCTGTGCTGCTTCCTGAAACCATATTGGTGGTGATAGAGAATATCGAATTTATTCAAAAATTTCATCAGTCTTTTTCTATAATCTTTCAGAAGACAGGTAGGATACTTATTGGTCTATAGTTTGTGAAGTTGTTTTCATCACCCGATTTAAAGATTGGGATTGCCTTTCATTCTGTCAGGAACTGTTCCCTGGCTGAAAGAGATGTTCATGATGTGAGCAAGGGGATCAGCAACCGTATCTATCGACTGCTTAAGGATATTTGCGGAAATATTTTCACAGTCCTGACTTGCTTTGGGCTTCATTTTAGTTACGATATTGATAATTTCAGAAGACGACGTTGGTAAAACAAACATATTATTTGGGAGTGGAGATTTCATGAATTCAGTGAAAGATTTACGGGGATTCGTTATTTGTTTAGAGGTCTTTTTTCCTATGTTTACAAATAAATTGTTAAATTCCTGAGCGATTTCGTTCGGGGTGTTTATCTTTTTATCATCTAGATTGAAGAAGGAAGGTAAATTGCTTTTGTTTTTGTTTCTGTTCAGAGCGTCATTTAAAATTTGCCACGTTTTTCGCATATTACTTTTATTTTCCAACAGGCCATTTTCATAATACATTGCTTTGCTTTGTTTTTTAATTCTGTTGAAGAGACGACAGTAATTTTTGTAATTTCTAATATTACGTTCAGTGGGACTTCTTATTTTTTTAACGAAAAATTTATTCGTGTTATTAGATGAGATTAGAAGACCTTTCGTCATCCAAGGCTGTCGCTTTATGTATTTCTTATTCCGCTTTTGATTTTGCAAGAGAAATGCTAATTCAAATGCTGTCAGAAAAATGTTTAAAAAGTGTTCATAAGCAGCATTAGGACAATTAGATTCCATAACTGGTGTGAAATCACACTGAGACAACAATACCTTGAAATGTTCGATACTGGTAGTGTTTATTTTCCTGGATAGAAGTGGCCTTGTGCTGTCAAGTGACACATTTACAGATTCGGCGTAAAAGATTCCAAAGTGATTGGATATATCAGTGAGAATTATGCCAGATTTAAAAGAGTTTATTAAATTATTTGAAAATATGTTGTCTATGAGCGAAGCAGAATGATCTGTCCCCTCACTAAACATTAAATCTATGAACGTATCTGTTTTCGAGTGGGAAGATGCCTTGAGAAGGTCAATGTTGAAGTCGCCCATAATGAAGGTTGTTTTCTTTTCCTTGTTAAGTATATCAGTTATGTAGTTGATCTTTGATTGGAAAAGATCTATATCCGCTTTGGGGGCCGTGTTTGGTCGATATACTACCCCTACAATTCTCGACGGATTCTTATCCTTTATTTCTATAAAACTGGATTCAAATACATGTGGTATGAATATAGCCAGATCTCGTCGAATAATGAAATTTATATCATTTTTTATAAATAGTCCTACTCCACCTCGACCATCGTCATCAGTCGGTCGACTTTGTTTTTGTAAAGGGTGATATCCTTGTAGAGTATAAGATATATTAGAGGGGACCCGAAATACTTCTGTAAGACCAATAACATCAAATGTATTTTCATTACTGTTTAGTTCAGACAATAAGTGATTTAGGGGATCCCAATGGGCACTAAGACTCTGACAATTGATATGAAAAGCAGAAAACGATCCACGCACGTCCCTGAGCTCTGGTTGCAATTCGCTAGGAAGGAGATATTTACAGTCAGTAATGTTGTATATTGATGCAGAGTCAGTATCAGTATTATGCGTGTTGGTCTTATCATTCATCAGATAATTGAAGTCGTAGTTAGAGTCAGTCTGGATCTCGTCCAAATTGATATTCCCGCCATGAATTACAAACATACCATCCGCAACACCTCGGCACAGAAGCATGAAGGAGACCTGTATAATAATGAATAATGGAGACAAATCATTTTGTAACCGGAAAGAAACATCAAAGGGAGTTGTACCAGAGAAATATAAAGTGTGTAAAGAAAGATTGTCTTTCTCATTGTATAGGTTTAATATGATCAAAAAGAGGGTAGAGAGAGAAGTAAGTAAAAGTAATCTATAGAAAACGGAATTCCTCATTCCGTAAACATTATCAATTGTTCCCTAGCTAACGTTTGTACAAAACAAAACATTTAAACTAACGATCATCACGATACACATATCACCTGTACAGCACAGACTTGAAGTGACGAAAAGGGACGGACAAACTGATCAGTCCAAATATATTGTCAGTAGGACAGTTGAATAAAATAGTAAATGATTGATGATTCACCACACTCCCCAAAAATGGTGTGGCGATAATTGACGGTCAAACAAATCTGTCGAAGTTTTCGGTTAGTAGGTCAGTTGGGTGATAAGATTCAAATTTCCCATCGAGGAGCAGGTCGATTGCATGACGTTTTTGTTACCCCACCACGAGTTGGAAAAGAGAGTCTTGTAAAATGTGCAATTCCGTGCGCATGGAGGTATTACAATATATTCTTGGTATTGGTGGGGGAGTTTGGTGTCTGCTCGATTTATTGTTCTGAAGTAGTTCTAAAGGATATAAAAATAATCATTACATATGAATGATTTGGTACTAGATTATTTTGATAGTCAACATTTGTTCCACCAAGTTTGCTCTATTAGAAATTATTGGAGGATGCCCTTAGACACTCTCCAATAATTTCTAACACAACCAAACTTAATTCTTCAAGCTGCATCAACTTTAGGCCAGTTAGGGAAGAAACAGGGAATAGGGAGACCACAGCAGGCACACTCACTTTGATTTAAATGAATTGGTACTAGATTATTTTGATAGTCAACATTTGTTCCACCAAGTTTGCTCTATTAGAAATTATTGGAGGATGCCCTTAGACACTCTCCAATAATTTCTAACACAACCAAACTTAATTCTTCAAGCTGCATCAACTTTAGGCCAGTTAGGGAAGAAACAGGGAATAGGGAGACCACAGCAGGCACACTCACTTTGATTTAAATGAATTGGTACTAGATTATTTTGATAGTCAACATTTGTTCCACCAAGTTTGCTTTATTAGAAATTAATGGAGGATGCCCTTAGACACCCTCCAACAATTTCCAACACAACAAAACTTAATTCTTCAAGGTGAATCAACTTTAGGCCAGTATGGGATGAAACAGGGAATATGAAGACCACAGCAGGCACATTCACTTTGATTTAAATGATTTGGTACTAGATTCTTTTGATAACACAACAGAACTTAATTTTTCAAGCTGCATCAACGTTTGGCCAGTATGGGATGAAACAGGGAATGTGAAGACCACAGCAGGCACATTCACTTTGATTTAAATGATTTGGTACTAGATTCTTTTGAAAGTCAACATTTGTTCCACCAATTTTGCTTTATTAGAAACTACCGGAGGATGCCCTTAGACACCCTCCAGTAATTTCCAACATAACAAAACTTAATTCTTCAAGCAGCATCTCTTTAGGCCAGTAAGTGAAGAAACAGGGAATAGGGAGACCACAGCAGGCACATTCACTTTGATTTAAATGATTTGGTACTAGATTCTTTTGAAAGTCAACATTTGTTCCACCAATTTTGCTTTATTAGAAACTACCGGAGGATGCCCTTAGACACCCTCCAGTAATTTCCAACATAACAAAACTTAATTCTTCAAGCAGCATCTCTTTAGGCCAGTAAGTGAAGAAACAGGGAATAGGGAGACCACAGCAGGCACATTCACTTTGAATTAAATGATTTGGTACTAGATTATTTTGATAGTCAACATTTGTTTCACCAAGTTTGCTTTATTAGAAATAATTGGAGGATGCCCTTAGACAGCCTCCAACAATTTCCAACACAACAAAACTTAATATTCCAAGCTGCATCAACTTTAAGCCAGTATGGGATGAAACAGGGAATGTGAAGACCACAGCAGACACATTCACTTTGATTTAAATGAATTGGTACTAGATTATTTTGATAGTCAACATTTGTTCCACCAAGTTTGCTTTATTAGAAATTTTTGGATGATGCCCTTAGACACCCTCCAACAATTTCCAACACAACAAAACTTAATTCTTCAAGCTGCATCAACTTTAGGCCAGTATGGGATGAAACAGGGAAAATGAAGACCGCTGCAGGCACGTTCACTTTGATTTAAATGAGTTGGTACTAGATTATTTTGATAGTCAACATTTGTTCCACCAAGTTTGCTTTATTAGAAACTATTGGAGGATGCCCTTAGACATCCTCCAACAATTTCCAACACAACAAAACTTAATTCTTCAAGCTGCATCAACTTTATGCAAATAAAGGAAGAAACAGGGAATATGAGGACCACAGCAGGAACATTCACATTTTAATAACATGATTTAGAGCTAGATTATTTTGATAGTCAACATGTATTCTACCATGTTTGCCTTATTAGAAATTGCTGGAGAATGCCCTTAGGCACCCTCCAACAATTTCCAAAACAACAAAACTTAATTCTTCAAGCTGCATCAACTTTAGGCCAGTATAGGATGAAACAGGGAATATGAGACCACAGCAGGCACATTCACTTTGTTTTAAATGATTTGGCACTAGATTATTTTGATGGTCAACATTTGTTCCACCAAGCTTGCTTTATTAGAAATTATTGGAGGATGCCTTTAGACACCCTCCAACAATTTCCAACATAACAAAACTTAATTCTTCAGTCTGCATCAACTTTAGGCCAGTATGGGATGAAACAGGGAATACATGTATGAAGACCACAGCAGGCACATTCACTTTGATTTAAATGATTTGGCAATAGATTAGTTTGATGGTCAACATTTGTTCCACCAAGCTTGCTTTATTAGAAATTATTGGAGGATGCCCTATTGAGGTCTGACTAAACTAAGTTCTAAGAACGTTGCCAGCGGCAACATTTTTTGACAGAAATGGAAGAAAATCGGTTGCTCACGTCTTGAGGTCAGCCCAAACAAGCATACCAAGTTTCAAAGCGATCTGGTCATAAATGCGACCTGTGAGGTGTGGCAACGGAAATTACAATTACGTACGTACGCCGACGGACGAGAAGTAATGGCAATTTCTCAGCTTGACTTTGTCAAGTTGAGCTTAAAACCTTGACTATTGGTATGGTGAGGGCCGGTCGCCGGGCGGGCGACCCTTTTTGCTAAAAACTTACATGTTTCTGGACGGATTTTTATCTCTCGTAATAATATTAACACTTTGGCCGCCCGCTGATTTGTTGCGGTTCTCGAATGAGAAGGCCTTGGTTACCCCTGTACTCCCAGCTGTCCCCCCCCCTATTCCCACGCTTCTTCTCTCCTCCCAACACTCGGAGATGAACTGCTTGATAACATCCATTGCCCCATTCTTCCCAATCTCTCCGATTAGCATATTATCTCTCTCCTTGGAGTCTCCCACTAACCACATGTTCTTCATTCTCCCATCCCACTTCCCCATTATACTCCCAGTGAATCTTATTCTTTTAGGCCGGGATTTTGGGCATTCTAGAGAAAGTATTCCAGGGTCTTCACCACGCCCAAATTACACATCTGGCACTCCTTTTCACTGTTTTTCCCAATTTTTCCCTTCAAGTCTAGGGACCGCTACCTCAACTTGAACAACAATGACTCCCTCAAAGGTGTCATCAAGGTTCTCTTCAAAACCAGGCTTCTCTTTATCACGCACGCCACCCAAAGACCTATTTGATTTATTTGACCCCATCTCGCCAATTAAGGTTACCATCCTCCATGACCTTTTCTCTGACGTTTTTTTTTTTTAATCTGGTTTGTCCCAGCGTCTAGGTCCGAGATCTCCAGTGAGTAGTTCTCGATTAGTTCCCTCACTTGGACCATCCACCCTGTCTTGATTTTTGAGTTGAATATTCTCAGGAACATTACTTTGCACCATCGGCTGTCGGGGAGATTTACCAAATAATTAAGATAACCGAGTTTCAATAAGTCTATCCTGTCCTTGATCCTCATCCACCCAAGCTCACCCCTGATTGCTTCTAGTGCTGTGGCATTACTCGATCCCGTTATCCATCGGCCTGCATAGTTCTGCAGGATTTCCAAGCTCTTTACAGCCGTCTGGTTTAGGGAACACGTCCGTATCAAATGTTATACTTGGCAGACCCACCATTTTCCAAATGGTTTTCCCCACGAAAATCTTATTGAAACTGTTTGTCCCTATAAGTTTTATTTGGATAAGGATTCGCCTCCCCTTCAATCAATTTATTTGTGTGGTTTCGGTAGATGCCTCTTCCTGTGATGTTTATATTTACTCCCAGATACTCGTAGTCACCTGTCTCTCCTACACTAAGAAGTTTGCTGTTACCTTCCGGAATACAGAACTCTCCCACTCTCCACCTTCGAGTGGGGTCCACTTTGCAACCCCGGGTATACATTTGCTCTTGCATTTCATTAAGTCCGAGTCTCCATTTGCTACCATATTTCCCAACAATTCCGAGCATTTTCGCTAGCACCTCTTCGCTTTCTGACACTAGCACCATATCGTCTGCAAAAACAGCCCTGGAATCTTCAAGTCCCCAACTGCTACCCCATCGTCGCTATGCAGCAGTCCATCTCCTAAACCTTTGGTGTACAATGAAAAAAGAATTGGCTAAAGGATACACCTCTGTTTTAGGCCTATCTCCATGTGGAAACCTATTGTTGTTATGTTACCCAGGCTAAGTTCACTATGCACATCTTTATATAATACTTACCTCCCAAGCCCAGAGCCTCAAGCCTGCGCCACACACTCTCCCTCCATACTCTACCATATGCTTTTTTAACCAAAAAAGGCCATAAACATCTTTTTCTTTTTTGCATTCGCGGATTCTATCATTTGGGCTAGCGTGAAAAGATGGTCAGTGACTCTCCTCCCCATCCTAAAGCCATCCTGGATCTCTACTAAAACACCCTTCTCCTCAATCACCTCCTCTAATCTCCCATACAGGACTTTACAGAAAACTTTTCCAATGTTGCTACTGACAGAGATCCCTCGATAATTATCCAAAACGTCTTTTTCTAAATAAATTTCACTTTGTTTCCTTTCCACTCACTTGGGACCTCTTGTTTTTCTGTGGGTTACGTTTATTCACCCATTTCGAAAATACATTCGAACTCGACCCCCCCCTCCCCCAGGCCCCCCCCCCCCCCCTCATTCTTATCGTTCTAACAACACTGTTAGTTCGCAATCTCCGATTATCGTCTTTAATCTTGTTTACTTTATTTCGTGCTTGTTGGTATTCTTCCTTTGCTACCGTCGCGGCCTCGTTGGTTTCCTCCCCCTTAAGTTTTCTGCTTCTCCTGTATGCAGCACATTTAGCTTTTCTACTCTTTATTGCCCTTTTCGGTTCTTCGTTCACTCTGTACCCAAGTGCGCGTGTTGGCACCCTAATATTTCCTACACTTTCCTTCCCTGCCTCCACTGGGCTCGAAACTATGGCATCGGTCATCTTCTGGACACAGTCCCGTTTGTGTACAGTGGCAAGCATTGGTTTCAATTTTTCTTCGAACTTCGCCCAGTCAGCATCCTTATTGAGTTCACAAATCTCCTTGAATCTTCCTTTGCGTATTACTAAGCTTTTGGCCCTGATCGCCACAGTAATCAAGTTGTGATTCCTATATGACCTCCATTTTACCCGCTGTGCTTTGGGTGTAATGGGGACTTCATTTGTTTTTTTTTTGTTTTTTTGCTTTTTTAACCCTTTACCTAACATGAAAAAGAGACGACACTTGCAAAAAAAAAATTCTTGAATAACTATTATTTTCATTTTTTGTCTCAAAAACATAGGTTATGATCCCTCATTGGAACGAGCTCGACGAGTTCGTTCCCGTGAGGAGTCATAACCTATGTTTTAGAGACAAAAAATGAAAAAATAATGAAAATTAATTGGCGAGTTTTGAGTAAAGAGCTGGCCGTTTTTGGCCGTTATGTTAGGTTTAGTTTAAACATATTTTATTGTCATTAGATTGAAAACTGACAAAAGGATTGGCACACAAGGCATTAAACTTATATACGTTCCTCTCCTAAAACATTCAATGGCAGCTAACAAAAATATACAGAAACAAACCAAAAAAAACCCAAAACAATTTACATCTACAGTACAATAAACATGTTTCAAATAAGGTAACAGGAAACCAATTCATAATAGCTGGAGAGAAGTGAAAGACACGACATTCAGGTATAGGATCAGATGGTATAAAGCAAAGGAAAACAGAGGAGAGTTGGGTGTTGTGTCCTGATCGTACGGATGCGGCCATCGCAAGCCATAGCCAAGCCTTATCTTGATGTGAGAGAGAAGGCACACAAAAAGAGGAGGGGTGAGAGTTAGCTGAAACGATTGCAACATGAAATATAGGACTGTACTAACATAAAGATCAGATTGTTTTCATTTCGTGATAAATTAGGTTTTCCGAAAAGAACCTCGTCCGTGGAGGTAATGTTAAAATGAGAAAGTCGTCTAAAGAGAATTTCACGCTGGACTACGTAGTGAGGACGTTCGAAAAAGTAATGAAAACTTTTCAAGTACGTGTCCACAACTACACCTGGACGTATCAGATATATAATTTGCATACTTATCACCGTTCAGTTCGCTACAACCATTCCTTAACCTACAATGTAGAATGTTCAGTTTCCTTGTTCCGGGGGAGAAATAGAACGGAGGTTTCACGACAGGATTTAATTTTAGTAGCTTAATTTTAATTTTAAACTCATTTACTGTTTCAGCTGATGACACATATTGAGGTAAATTGTTCCAAGCCACTACCATGGATGGTAAGAAGGATCTTTTAAAATGTTCAGTTCCGGTTTGATACCTTTAATACCTTTAATACTCTCTCTGTGAATGTGACTTGTGATACCTTTAATACTCTCTCTGTGAATGTTACTTGTGTGATACCTTTAATACTCTCTTTGTGAATGTTACTTGTGTGATACCTTTAATACTATCTCTGTGAATGTTACTAGTGATACCTTTAATACTATCTCTGTGAATGTTACTTGTGTGATACCTTTAATACTCTCTCTGTGAATGTTACTTGTGTAAAATCTTTAAAACTCTCTCTGTGAATGTTACATGTGTGATACCATTAATACTCTCTCTGTGAATGTTACTTGTGATACCTTTAATACTCTCTCTGTGGATGTTACTTGTGTGATACCT
Organism: Pictodentalium vernedei; assembly: GCA_031216915.1. Lineage (NCBI taxonomy): Eukaryota > Metazoa > Mollusca > Scaphopoda > Dentaliida > Dentaliidae > Pictodentalium > Pictodentalium vernedei. The sequence goes on from CM062289.1 coordinate 454,892,747, forward strand.
TTAATACTCTCTCTGTGAATGTTACTTGTGATACCTTTAATACTCTCTCTGTGAATGTTACTTGTGTGATACCTTTAATACTCTCTCTGTGAATGTTACTTGTGATACTTTTAATACTCTCTCTGTGAATGTTACTTGTTTGATACCTTTAATACTCTCTCTGTGAATGTTACTTGTGATACCTTTAATACTCTCTCCGTGAATGTTACTTGTGTAAAATCTTTAAAACTCTCTCTGTGAATGTTACATGTGTGATACCATTAATACTCTCTCTGTGAATGTTACTTGTGATACCTTTAATACTCTCTCTGTGAATGTTACTTGTGATACCTTTAATACTCTCTCTGTGGATGTTACATGTGTGATACCATTAATACTCTCTCTGTGAATGTTACTTGTGATACCTTTAATACTCTCTCTGTGAATGTTACTTGTGTGATACCTTTAATACTCTCTCTGTGAATGTTACTTGTGATACTTTTAATACTCTCTCTGTGAATGTTACTTGTTTGATACCTTTAATACTCTCTCTGTGAATGTTACTTGTGATACCTTTAATACTCTCTCCGTGAATGTTACTTGTGTAAAATCTTTAAAACTCTCTCTGTGAATGTTACATGTGTGATACCTTTAATACTCTCTCTGTGAATGTTACTTGTGATACCTTTAATACTCTCTCCGTGAATGTTACTTGTGTAAAATCTTTAAAACTCTCTCTGTGAATGTTACATGTGTGATACCATTAATACTCTCTCTGTGAATGTTACTTGTGATACTTTTAATACTCTCTCTGTGAATGTTACTTGTTTGATACCTTTAATACTCTCTCTGTGAATGTTACTTGTGATACCTTTAATACTCTCTCCGTGAATGTTACTTGTGTAAAATCTTTAAAACTCTCTCTGTGAATGTTACATGTGTGATACCTTTAATACTCTCTCTGTGAATGTTACTTGTGATACCTTTAATACTCTCTCCGTGAATGTTACTTGTGATACCTTTAATACTCTCTCTGTGAATGTTACTTGTGATACCTTTAATACTCTCTCTGTGAATGTTACTTGTGATACCTTTAATACTCTCTCTGTGAATGTTACTTGTGTGATACCTTTAATACTCTCTCTGTGAATGTTACTTGTGTAAAATCTTTAAAACTCTCTCTGTGAATGTTACATGTGTGATACCTTTAATACTCTCTCTGTGAATGTTACTTGTTTGATACCTTTAATACTCTCTCTGTGAATGTTACTTGTGTGATACCTTTAATACTCTCTCTGTGAATGTTACTTGTGTGATACCTTTAATACTCTCTCTGTGAATGTTACTTGTGATACCTTTAATACTCTCTCTGTGAATGTTACTTGTGTAATACCTTTAATACTCTCACTGTGAATGTTACTTGTGTAATACCTTTAATACTCTCTCTGTGAATGTTACTTGTGTGATACCTTTAATACTCTCTCTGTGAATGTTACTTGTTTGATACCTTCAATACTCTCTCTGTGAATGTTACTTGTGATACCTTTAATACTCTCTCTGTGAATGTTACTTGTTTGATACCTTTAATACTCTCTCTGTGAATGTTACTTGTGATACCTTTAATACTCTCTCTGTGAATGTTACTTGTGATACCTTTAATGCTCTATCTGCGAACGTTACTTGTGTGATACCTTTAATACTCTCTCTGTGAATGTTACTTGTGTGATACCTTTAATACTCTCTCTGTGAATGTTACATGTGTGATACCTTCAATACTCTCTCTGTGAATGTTACTTGTTTGATACCTTTAATACTCTCTCTGTGAATGTTACTTGTGATACCTTTAATACTCTCTCTGTGGATGTTACTTGTGTGATACCTTTAATACTCTCTCTGTGAATGTTACTTGTGATACCTTTAATACTCTCTCTGTGAATGTTACTTGTGATACTTTTAATACTCTCTCTGTGAATGTTTCTTGTGTGATACCTTTAATACTCTCTCTGTGAATGTTACTTGTGATACCTTTAATACTCTCTCTGTGAATATTACTTGTGATACCTTTAATACTCTCTCTGTGAATGTTACTTGTGATACCTTTAATACCCTCTCTGTGGATGTTACTTGTGTGATACCTTTAATACTCTCTCTGTGAATGTTACTTGTGTGATACCTTTAATACTCTCTCTGTGAATGTTACTTGTGATACCTTTAATACTCTCTCTGTGAATGTTACTTGTGTGATACCTTTAATACTCTCTCTGTGAATGTTACTTGTTTGATACCTTTAATACTCTCTCTGTGAATGTTACTTGTGTAATACCTTTAATACTCTCTCTGTGAATGTTACTTGTTTGATACCTTCAATACTCTCTCTGTGAATGTTACTTGTGATACCTTTAATACTCTCTCTGTGAATGTTACTTGTGATACCTTTAATACTCTCTCTGTGAATGTTACTTGTGATACTTTTAATACTCTCTCTGTGGATGTTACTTGTGTGATACCTTTAATACTCTCTCTGTGAATGTTTCTTGTGTGATACCTTTAATACTCTCTCTGTGAATGTTACTTGTGATACCTTTAATACTCTCTCTGTGAATGTTACTTGTGATACCTTTAATACTCTCTCTGTGAATGTTACTTGTTTGATACCTTCAATACTCTCTCTGTGAATGTTACTTGTGATACCTTTAATACTCTCTGTGTGAATGTTTCTTGTGTGATACCTTTAATACTCTCTCTGTGAATGTTTCTTGTGTGATACCTTTAATACTCTCTCTGTGAATGTTACTTGTGATACCTTTAATACTCTCTCTGTGAATGTTACTTGTGATACTTTTAATACTCTCTCTGTGGATGTTACTTGTGTGATACCTTTAATACTCTCTTTGTGAATGTTACTTGTGTAATACCTTTAATACTCTCTCTGTGAATGTTTCTTGTGTGATACCTTTAATACTCTCTCTGTGAATGTTACTTGTGATACCTTTAATACTCTCTCTGTGAATGTTACTTGTGATACCTTTAATACTCTCTCTGTGAATGTTACTTGTTTGATACCTTCAATACTCTCTCTGTGAATGTTACTTGTGATACCTTTAATACTCTCTCTGTGAATGTTACTTGTGATACCTTTAATACTCTCTCTGTGAATGTTACTTGTGATACTTTTAATACTCTCTTTGTGAATGTTTCTTGTGTGATACCTTTAATACTCTCTCTGTGAATGTTACTTGTGATACCTTTAATACTCTCTCTGTGAATGTTACTTGTGATACCTTTAATACTCTCTCTGTGAATGTTACTTGTGATACCTTTAATACTCTCTCTGTGAATGTTACTTGTGATACCTTTAATACTCTCTCTGTGAATGTTACTTGTGATACCTTTAATACTCTCTCTGTGAATGTTACTTGTGATACCTTTAATACTCTCTCTGTGGATGTTACTTGTGTGATACCTTTAATACTCTCTCTGTGAATGTTACTTGTGATACCTTTAATACTCTCTCTGTGAATGTTACTTGTGATACTTTTAATACTCTCTCTGTGAATGTTACTTGGGTGATACCTTTAATACTCTCTCTGTGAATGTTACTTGTGTAATACCTTTTATACTCTCTCTGTAAATGTTACTTGTGTGATACCTTTAATACTCTCTCTGTGAATGTTACTTGTGATACCTTTAATACTCTCTCTCTGAATGTTACTTGTGATACCTTTAATACTCTCTCTGTGAATGTTACTTGTGTAATACCTTTAATACTCTCTCTGTGAATGTTACTTGTGTGATACCTTTAATGCTCTCTCTCTGAATGTTACTTGTGATACCTTTAATACTCTCTCTGTGGATGTTACTTGTAATACCTTTAATACTCTCTCTGTGGATGTTACTTGTGTAATACCTTTAATACTCTCTCTGTGAATGTTACTTGTGATACCTTTAATACTCTCTCTGTGAATGTTACTTGTGATACCTTTAATACTCTCTCTGTGAATGTTACTTGTGATACCTTTAATACTCTCTCTGTGGATGTTACTTGTGTAATACCTTTAATACTCTCTCTCTGAATGTTACTTGTGATACCTTTAATACTCTCTCTGTGAATGTTACTTGTGATACCTTTAATACTCTCTCTGTGAATGTTACTTGTGATACCTTTAATACTCTCTCTGTGGATGTTACATGTGTGATACCATTAATACTCTCTCTGTGAATGTTACTTGTGATACCTTTAATACTCTCTCTGTGAATGTTACTTGTGTGATACCTTTAATACTCTCTCTGTGAATGTTACTTGTGATACTTTTAATACTCTCTCTGTGAATGTTACATGTTTGATACCTTTAATACTCTCTCTGTGAATGTTACTTGTGATACCTTTAATACTCTCTCCGTGAATGTTACTTGTGTAAAATCTTTAAAACTCTCTCTGTGAATGTTACATGTGTGATACCTTTAATACTCTCTCTGTGAATGTTACTTGTGATACCTTTAATACTCTCTCCGTGAATGTTACTTGTGTAAAATCTTTAAAACTCTCTCTGTGAATGTTACATGTGTGATACCATTAATACTCTCTCTGTGAATGTTACTTGTGATACTTTTAATACTCTCTCTGTGAATGTTACTTGTTTGATACCTTTAATACTCTCTCTGTGAATGTTACTTGTGATACCTTTAATACTCTCTCCGTGAATGTTACTTGTGTAAAATCTTTAAAACTCTCTCTGTGAATGTTACATGTGTGATACCTTTAATACTCTCTCTGTGAATGTTACTTGTGATACCTTTAATACTCTCTCCGTGAATGTTACTTGTGATACCTTTAATACTCTCTCTGTGAATGTTACTTGTGATACCTTTAATACTCTCTCTGTGAATGTTACTTGTGATACCTTTAATACTCTCTCTGTGAATGTTACTTGTGTGATACCTTTAATACTCTCTCTGTGAATGTTACTTGTGTAAAATCTTTAAAACTCTCTCTGTGAATGTTACATGTGTGATACCTTTAATACTCTCTCTGTGAATGTTACTTGTTTGATACCTTTAATACTCTCTCTGTGAATGTTACTTGTGTGATACCTTTAATACTCTCTCTGTGAATGTTACTTGTGTGATACCTTTAATACTCTCTCTGTGAATGTTACTTGTGATACCTTTAATACTCTCTCTGTGAATGTTACTTGTGTAATACCTTTAATACTCTCACTGTGAATGTTACTTGTGTAATACCTTTAATACTCTCTCTGTGAATGTTACTTGTGTGATACCTTTAATACTCTCTCTGTGAATGTTACTTGTTTGATACCTTCAATACTCTCTCTGTGAATGTTACTTGTGATACCTTTAATACTCTCTCTGTGAATGTTACTTGTTTGATACCTTTAATACTCTCTCTGTGAATGTTACTTGTGATACCTTTAATACTCTCTCTGTGAATGTTACTTGTGATACCTTTAATGCTCTATCTGCGAACGTTACTTGTGTGATACCTTTAATACTCTCTCTGTGAATGTTACTTGTGTGATACCTTTAATACTCTCTCTGTGAATGTTACATGTGTGATACCTTCAATACTCTCTCTGTGAATGTTACTTGTTTGATACCTTTAATACTCTCTCTGTGAATGTTACTTGTGATACCTTTAATACTCTCTCTGTGGATGTTACTTGTGTGATACCTTTAATACTCTCTCTGTGAATGTTACTTGTGATACCTTTAATACTCTCTCTGTGAATGTTACTTGTGATACTTTTAATACTCTCTCTGTGAATGTTTCTTGTGTGATACCTTTAATACTCTCTCTGTGAATGTTACTTGTGATACCTTTAATACTCTCTCTGTGAATATTACTTGTGATACCTTTAATACTCTCTCTGTGAATGTTACTTGTGATACCTTTAATACCCTCTCTGTGGATGTTACTTGTGTGATACCTTTAATACTCTCTCTGTGAATGTTACTTGTGTGATACCTTTAATACTCTCTCTGTGAATGTTACTTGTGATACCTTTAATACTCTCTCTGTGAATGTTACTTGTGTGATACCTTTAATACTCTCTCTGTGAATGTTACTTGTTTGATACCTTTAATACTCTCTCTGTGAATGTTACTTGTGTAATACCTTTAATACTCTCTCTGTGAATGTTACTTGTTTGATACCTTCAATACTCTCTCTGTGAATGTTACTTGTGATACCTTTAATACTCTCTCTGTGAATGTTACTTGTGATACCTTTAATACTCTCTCTGTGAATGTTACTTGTGATACTTTTAATACTCTCTCTGTGGATGTTACTTGTGTGATACCTTTAATACTCTCTCTGTGAATGTTTCTTGTGTGATACCTTTAATACTCTCTCTGTGAATGTTACTTGTGATACCTTTAATACTCTCTCTGTGAATGTTACTTGTGATACCTTTAATACTCTCTCTGTGAATGTTACTTGTTTGATACCTTCAATACTCTCTCTGTGAATGTTACTTGTGATACCTTTAATACTCTCTCTGTGAATGTTTCTTGTGTGATACCTTTAATACTCTCTCTGTGAATGTTTCTTGTGTGATACCTTTAATACTCTCTCTGTGAATGTTACTTGTGATACCTTTAATACTCTCTCTGTGAATGTTACTTGTGATACTTTTAATACTCTCTCTGTGGATGTTACTTGTGTGATACCTTTAATACTCTCTTTGTGAATGTTACTTGTGTAATACCTTTAATACTCTCTCTGTGAATGTTTCTTGTGTGATACCTTTAATACTCTCTCTGTGAATGTTACTTGTGATACCTTTAATACTCTCTCTGTGAATGTTACTTGTGATACCTTTAATACTCTCTCTGTGAATGTTACTTGTTTGATACCTTCAATACTCTCTCTGTGAATGTTACTTGTGATACCTTTAATACTCTCACTGTGAATGTTACTTGTGATACCTTTAATACTCTCTCTGTGAATGTTACTTGTGATACTTTTAATACTCTCTCTGTGAATGTTTCTTGTGTGATACCTTTAATACTCTCTCTGTGAATGTTACTTGTGATACCTTTAATACTCTCTCTGTGAATGTTACTTGTGATACCTTTAATACTCTCTCTGTGAATGTTACTTGTGATACCTTTAATACTCTCTCTGTGAATGTTACTTGTGATACCTTTAATACTCTCTCTGTGAATGTTACTTGTGATACCTTTAATACTCTCTCTGTGAATGTTACTTGTGATACCTTTAATACTCTCTCTGTGGATGTTACTTGTGTGATACCTTTAATACTCTCTCTGTGAATGTTACTTGTGATACCTTTAATACTCTCTCTGTGAATGTTACTTGTGATACTTTTAATACTCTCTCTGTGAATGTTACTTGTGTGATACCTTTAATACTCTCTCTGTGAATGTTACTTGTGTAATACCTTTTATACTCTCTCTGTAAATGTTACTTGTGTGATACCTTTAATACTCTCTCTGTGAATGTTACTTGTGATACCTTTAATACTCTCTCTCTGAATGTTACTTGTGATACCTTTAATACTCTCTCTGTGAATGTTACTTGTGTAATACCTTTAATACTCTCTCTGTGAATGTTACTTGTGTGATACCTTTAATGCTCTCTCTCTGAATGTTACTTGTGATACCTTTAATACTCTCTCTGTGGATGTTACTTGTAATACCTTTAATACTCTCTCTGTGGATGTTACTTGTGTAATACCTTTAATACTCTCTCTGTGAATGTTACTTGTGATACCTTTAATACTCTCTCTGTGAATGTTACTTGTGATACCTTTAATACTCTCTCTGTGAATGTTACTTGTGATACCTTTAATACTCTCTCTGTGGATGTTACTTGTGTAATACCTTTAATACTCTCTCTCTGAATGTTACTTGTGATACCTTTAATACTCTCTCTGTGAATGTTACTTGTGATACCTTTAATACTCTCTCCGTGAATGTTACTTGTAATACCTTTAATACTCTCTCTGTGAATGTTACTTGTGATACCTTTAATACTCTCTCTGTGAATGTTACTTGTGATACCTTTAATACTCTCTCTGTGGATGTTACTTGTAATACCTTTAATACTCTCTCTGTGAATGTTACTTGTGATACCTTTAATACTCTCTCTGTGAATGTTACTTGTGATACCTTTAATACTCTCTCTGTGAATGTTACTTGTGATACCTTTAATACTCTCTCTCTGAATGTTACTTGTGATACCTTTAATACTCTCTCTGTGGATGTTACTTGTGTGATACCTTTAATACTCTCTCTGTGAATGTTACTTGTGTGATACCTTTAATACTCTCTCTGTGAATGTTACTTGTGTGATACCTTTAATACTCTCTCTGTGACTGTTACTTGTGTAATACCTTTTATACTCTCTCTGTAAATGTTACTTGTGTGATACCTTTAATACTCTCTCTGTGAATGTTACTTGTGATACCTTTAATACTCTCTCTGTGGATGTTACTTGTGTGATACCTTTAATACTCTCTCTGTGAATGTTACTTGTGTAATACCTTTTATACTCTCTCTGTAAATGTTACTTGTGTGATACCTTTAATACTCTCTCTCTGAATGTTACTTGTGATACCTTTAATACTCTCTCTGTGAATGTTACTTGTGTGATACCTTTAATACTCTCTCTGTGAATGTTACTTGTGATACCTTTAATACTCTCTCTCTGAATGTTACTTGTGATACCTTTAATACTCTCTCTGTGGATGTTACTTGTGTAATACCTTTAATACTCTCTCTGTGAATGTTACTTGTGTGATACCTTTAATGCTCTCTCTCTGAATGTTACTTGTGATACCTTTAATACTCTCTCTGTGGATGTTACTTGTGATACCTTTAATACTCTCTCTGTGGATGTTACTTGTGATACCTTTAATACTCTCTCTCTGAATGTTACTTGTGTGATACCTTTAATACTCTCTCTGTGAATGTTACTTGTGATACCCTTAATACTCTCTCTGTGAATGTTACTTGTGTGATACCTTTAATACTCTCTCTGTGAATGTTACTTGTGATACCTTTAATACTCTCTCTGTGAATGTTACTTGTGATACCTTTAATACTCTCTCTGTGAATGTTACATGTGATACCTTTAATACTCACTCTGTGAATGTTACTTTTGTGATACCTTTAATACTCTCTCTGTGAATGTTACTTGTGTAATACCTTTAATACTCTCTCTGTGAATGTTACTTGTGTGATACCTTTAATGCTCTCTCTGTGAATGTTACTTGTGTGATACCTTTAATACTCTCTCTGTGAATGTTACTTGTGTGATACCTTTAATACTCTCTCTGTGAATGTTACTTGTGTGATACCTTTAATACTCTCTCTGTGAATGTTACTTGTGTAATACCTTTAATACTCTCTCTGTGAATGTTACTTGTGTGATACCTTTAATGCTCTCTCTCTGAATGTTACTTGCGATACCTTTAATATTCTCTCTGTGGATGTTACTTGTGATACCTTTAATACTCTCTCTCTGAATGTTACTTGTGTGATACCTTTAATACTCTCTCTGTGAATGTTACTTGTGATACCTTTAATACTCTCTCTGTGAAAGTTACTTGTGATACCTTTAATACTCTCTCTGTGGATGTTACTTGTGATCCCTTTAATACTCTCTCTGTGGATGTTACTTGTGATACCTTTAATACTCTCTCTGTGGATGTTACTTGTGTGATACCTTTAATACTCTCTCTGTGACTGTTACTTGTTTGATACCTTTAATACTCTCTCTGTGAATGTTACTTGTGTGATACCTTTAATACTCTCTCTGTGAATGTTACTTTTGTGATACCTTTAATACTCTCTCTGTGAATGTTACTTGTGATACCTTTAATACTCTCTCTCTGAATGTTACTTGTGATACCTTTAATACTCTCTCTGTGGATGTTACTTGTGTGATACCTTTAATACTCTCTCTGTGACTGTTACTTGTTTGATACCTTTAATACTCTCTCTGTGAATGTTACTTGTGTGATACCTTTAATACTCTCTCTGTGAATGTTACTTTTGTGATACCTTTAATACTCTCTCTGTGAATGTTACTTGTGATACCTTTAATACTCTCTCTGTGAATGTTACTTGTGATACCTTTAATACTCTCTCTGTGAATGTTACTTGTGTGATACCTTTAATACTCTCTCTGTGAATGTTACTTGTGTGATACCTTTAATACTCTCTCTGTGAATGTTACTTGTGTGATACCTTTAATACTCTCTCTGTGAATGTTACTTTTGTGATACCTTTAATACTCTCTCTGTGAATGTTACTTGTGTAATACCTTTAATACTCTCTCTGTGAATGTTACTTGTGTGATACCTTTAATACTCTCTCTCTGTGAATGTTACTTGTGTAATACCTTTAATACTCTCTCTGTGAATGTTACTTGTGTAATACCTTTAATACTCTCTCTGTGAATGTTACTTGTGATACCTTTAATACTCTCTCTGTGAATGTTACTTGTTTGATACCCTTAATACTCTCTCTGTGAATGTTACTTGTGATACCTTTAATACTCTCTCTGTGAATGTTACTTGTGATACCTTTAATACTCTCTCTGTGAATGTTACTTGTGATACTTTTAATACTCTCTCTGTGAATGTTTCTTGTGTGATACCTTTAATACTCTCTCTGTGAATGTTACTTGTGTGATACCTTTAATACTCTCTCTGTGAATGTTACTTTTGTGATACCTTTAATACTCTCTCTGTGAATGTTACTTGTGTAATACCTTTAATACTCTCTCTGTGAATGTTACTTGTGTGATACCTTTAATACTCTCTCTCTGTGAATGTTACTTGTGTAATACCTTTAATACTCTCTCTGTGAATGTTACTTGTGTAATACCTTTAATACTCTCTCTGTGAATGTTACTTGTGATACCTTTAATACTCTCTCTGTGGATGTTACTTGTGTGATACCTTTAATACTCTCTCTGTGAATGTTACTTGTGATACCTTTAATACTCTCTCTGTGAATGTTACTTGTGATACTTTTAATACTCTCTCTGTGAATGTTTCTTGTGTGATACCTTTAATACTCTCTCTGTGAATGTTACTTGTGATACCCTTAATACTCTCTCTGTGAATGTTACTTGTGATACCTTTAATACTCTCTCTGTGAATGTTACTTGTGATACCTTTAATACTCTCTCTGTGAATGTTACTTGTGATACTTTTAATACTCTCTCTGTGAATGTTTCTTGTGTGATACCTTTAATACTCTCTCTGTGAATGTTACTTGTGATACCTTTAATACTCTCTCTGTGAATGTTACTTGTGTGATACCTTTAATACTCTCTCTGTGAATGTTACTTGTGATACTTTTAATACTATCTCTGTGAATGTTACTTGTGTGATACCTTTAATACTCTCTCTGTGAATGTTACTTGTGTAATACCTTTAATATTATCTCTGTGACTGTTACTTGTTTGATACCTTTAATACTCTCTCTGTGAATGTTACTTGTGTAATATCTTTAATACTCTCTCTGTGAATGTTACTTGTGATACCTTTAATACTCTCTCTGTGAATGTTACTTGTGATACTTTTAATACTATCTCTGTGAATGTTACTTGTGTGATACCTTTAATACTCTCTCTGTGAATGTTACTTGTGTAATACCTTTAATATTATCTCTGTGACTGTTACTTGTTTGATACCTTTAATACTCTCTCTGTGAATGTTACTTGTGTAATATCTTTAATACTCTCTCTGTGAATGTTACTTGTGATACCTTTAATACTCTCTCTGTGAATGTTACTTGTGATACCTTTAATACTCTCTCTGTGGATGTTACTTGTGTGATACCTTTAATACTCTCTCTGTGAATGTTACTTGTGATACCTTTAATACTCTCTCTGTGAATGTTACTTGTGATACCTTTAATACTCTCTCTGTGAATGTTACTTGTTTGATACCCTTAATACTCTCTCTGTGAATGTTACTTGTGTGATACCTTTAATACTCTCTCTGTGAATGTTACTTGTGATACCTTTAATACTCTCTCTGTGAATGTTACTTGTGATACCTTTAATACTCTCTCTGTGAATGTTACTTGTGATACCTTTAATACTCTCTCTGTGGATGTTACTTGTGTGATACCTTTAATACTCTCTCTGTGAATGTTACTTGTGATACCTTTAATACTCTCTCTGTGAATGCTACTTGTGATACCTTTAATACTCTCTCTGTGAATGTTACTTGTTTGATACCCTTAATACTCTCTCTGTGAATGTTACTTGTGTGATACCTTTAATACTCTCTCTGTGAATGTTACTTGTGATACCTTTAATACTCTCTCTGTGAATGTTACTTGTGATACCTTTAATACTCTCTCTGTGAATGTTACTTGTGATACCTTTAATACTCTCTCTGTGAATGTTACTTGTGATACCCTTAATACTCTCTCTGTGAATGTTACTTGTGTGATACCTTTAATACTCTCTCTGTGAATGTTACTTGTGTAATACCTTTAATACTCTCTCTGTGAATGTTACTTGTGTAATACCTTTAATACTCTCTCTGTGAATGTTACTTGTGTAATACCTTTAATACTCTCTCTGTGAATGTTACTTGTATGATACCTTTAATACTCTCTCTCTGAATGTTACTTTTGTGATACTTTTAATACTCTCTCTGTGAATGTTACTTTTGTGATACCTTTAATACTCTCTCTGTGAATGTTACTTGTGTAATACCTTTAATACTCTCTCTGTGAATGTTACTTGTGTAATACCTTTAATACTCCCTCTGTGAATGTTACTTGTGTGATACCTTTAATACTCTCTCTGTGAATGTTACTTGTGTAATACCTTTAATACTCTCTCTGTGAATGTTACTTGTGTGATACCTTTAATACTCTCTCTTTGTGAATGTTACTTGTGTGATACCTTGAATACTCTCTCTGTGAATGTTACTTGTGTAATACCTTTAATACTCTCTCTGTGAATGTTACTTGTGTGATACCTTTAATACTCTCTCTGTGAATGTTACTTGTGTAATACCTTTAATACTCTCTCTGTGAATGTTACTTGTGTAATACCTTTAATACTCTCTCTGTGAATGTTACTTGTGTGATACCTTTAATACTCTCTCTGTGAATGTTACTTGTGTAATACCTTTAATACTCTCTCTGTGAATGTTACTTGTGTAATACCTTTAATACTCTCTCTGTGAATGTTACTTGTGTGATACCTTTAATACTCTCTCTGTGAATGTTACTTGTGTAATACCTTTAATACTCTCTCTCTGAATGTTACTTGTGTAATACCTTTAATACTCTCTCTATGTGAATGTTACTTGTGTAATATCTTTAATACTCTCTCTATGTGAATGTTACTTGTGTAATATCTTTAATACTCTCTCTATGTGAATGTTACTTGTGTAATACCTTTAATACTCTCTCTATGTGAATGTTACTTGTGTAATATCTTTAATACTCTCTCTGTGAATGTTACTTGTGTAATATCTTTAATACTCTCTCTGTGAATGTTACTTGTGTAATATCTTTAATACTCTCTCTGTGAATGTTACTTGTGTAATATCTTTAATACTCTCTCTATGTGAATGTTACTTGTGTAATATCTTTAATACTCTCTCTGTGAATGTTACTTGTGTAATATCTTTAATACTCTCTCTGTGAATGTTACTTGTGTAATACCTTTAATACTCTCTCTCTGAATGTTACTTGTGTAATACCTTTAATACTCTCTCTATGTGAATGTTACTTGTGATACCTTTAATACTCTCTCTGTGAATGTTACTTGTGATACCTTTAATACTCTCTCTGTGAATGTTTCTTGTGTAATATCTTTAATACTCTCTCTATGTGAATGTTACTTGTGTAATATCTTTAATACTTTCTCTGTGAATGTTACTTGTTTGATACCTTTAATACTCTCTCTGTGAATGTTACTTGTGTGATACCTTTAATACTCTCTCTGTGAATGTTACTTGTGATACCTTTAATACTCTCTCTGTGAATGTTACTTGTGATACCTTTAATACTCTCTCTCTGGATGTTTCTTGTGTAATATCTTTAATACTCTCTCTATGTGAATGTTACTTGTGTAATATCTTTAATACTTTCTCTGTGAATGTTACTTGTTTGATACCTTTAATACTCTCTCTGTGAATGTTACTTGTGTAATATCTTTAATACTCTCTCTGTGAATGTTACTTGTGTAATACCTTTAATACTCTCTCTCTGAATGTTACTTGTGTGATACCTTTAATACTCTCTCTGTGAATGTTACTTGTGATACCTTTAATACTCTCTCTGTGAATGTTACTTGTGATACCTTTAATACTCTCTCTGTGAATGTTTCTTGTGTAATATCTTTAATACTCTCTCTGTGAATGTTACTTGTGATACCTTTAATACTCTCTCTGTGGATGTTACTTGTGTGATACCTTTAATACTCTCTCTGTGAATGTTACTTGTGATACCTTTAATACTCTGTCTGTGAATGTTACTTGTGATACTTTTAATACTCTCTCTGTGAATGTTACTTGTGTGATACCTTTAATACTCTCTCTGTGAATGTTACTTGTGTGATACCTTTAATACTCTCTCTGTGAATGTTACTTGTGTGATACCTTTAATACTCTCTCTGTGAATGTTACTTGTGTGATACCTTTAATACTCTCTCTGTGGATGTTACTTGTGTGATACCTTTAATACTCTCTCTGTGAATGTTACTTGTGATACCTTTAATACTCTGTCTGTGAATGTTACGTGTGATACTTTTAATACTCTCTCTGTGAATGTTACTTGTGTGATACCTTTAATACTCTCTCTCTGAATGTTACTTGTGATACCTTTAATACTCTCTCTGTGGATGTTACTTGTGTGATACCTTTAATACTCTCTCTGTGACTGTTACTTGTTTGATACCTTTAATACTCTCTCTGTGAATGTTACTTGTGTAATATCTTTAATACTCTCTCTGTGAATGTTACTTGTATGATACCTTTAATACTCTCTCTGTGGATGTTACTTGTGTAATACCTTTAATACTCTCTCTGTGAATGTTACTTGTGATACCTTTAATACTCTCTCTGTGAATGTTACTTGTGATACCTTTAATACTCTCTCTGTGGATGTTACTTGTGATACCTTTAATACTCTCTCTGTGAATGTTACTTGTGTAATACCTTTAATACTCTCTCTATGTGAATGTTACTTGTGTAATATCTTTAATACTCTCTCTATGTGAATGTTACTTGTGTAATATCTTTAATACTCTCTCTGTGAATGTTACTTTTGTGATACCTTTAATACTCTCTCTCTGTGAATGTTACTTGTGTGATACTTTTAATACTCTCTCTGTGAATGTTACTTGTGTGATACCTTTAATACTCTCTCTGTGGATGTTACTTGTGTGATACTTTTAATACTCTCTCTGTGAATGTTACTTGTGTGATACCTTTAATACTCTCTCTGTGGATGTTACTTGTGTGATACCTTTAATACTCTCTCTGTGAATGTTACTTGTGTGATACCTTTAATACTCTCTCTGTGAATGTTACTTGTGTGATACTTTTAATACTCTCTCTGTGAATGTTACTTTTGTGATACCTTTAATACTCTCTCTCTGTGAATGTTACTTGTGTAATATCTTTAATACTCTCTCTGTGAATGTTACTTGTGTGATACCTTTAATAATCTCTCTCTGTGAATGTTACTTGTGTAATACCTTTAATACTCTCTCTGTGAATGTTACTTGTGTAATACCTTTAATACTCTCTCTATGTGAATGTTACTTGTGTAATACCTTTAATAATCTCTCTCTGTGAATGTTACTTGTGTAATACCTTTAATACTCTCTCTATGTGAATGTTACTTGTGTAATATCTTTAATACTCTCTCTGTGAATGTTACTTGTGTCAAACCTTTAATACTCTCTCTGTGAATGTTACTTGTGTGATACCCTTAATTCTCTCTCTGTGAATGTTACTTGTGTGATACCTTTAATACCCTTAATACTCTCTCTGTGAATGTTACTTGTGTGATACCTTTAATACTCTCTCTGTGAATGTTACTTGTGTGATACCTTTAATACTCTCTCTCTGTGAATGTTACTTGTGTAATATCTTTAATACTCTCTCCGTGAATGTTACTTGTTTGATACCTTTAATACTCTCTCTGTGAATGTTACTTGTGTGATACCTTTAATACTCTCTCTGTAAATGTTACTTGTGATACCTTTAATACTCTCTCTGTGAATGTTACTTGTGATACCTTTAATACTCTCTCTGTGAATGTTACTTGTGATACCTTTAATACTCTCTCTGTGGATGTTACTTGTGTGATACCTTTAATACTCTCTCTGTGAATGTTACTTGTGTAATACCTTTAATACTCTCTCTGTGAATGTTACTTGTGTAATACCTTTAATACTCTCTCTGTGAATGTTACTTTTGTGATACCTTTAATACTCTCTCTGTGAATGTTACTTGTGTGATACCTTTAATACTCTCTCTGTGGATGTTACTTGTGTGATACCTTTAATACTCTCTCTGTGAATGTTACTTGTGTAATACCTTTAATACTCTCTCTATGTGAATGTTACTTGTGTGATACCTTTAATACTCTCTCTCTGTGATTGTTACTTGTGTAATATCTTTAATACTCTCTCCGTGAATGTTACTTGTGTGATACCTTTAATACTCTCTCTGTGAATGTTACTTGTGTAATACTTTTAATACTCTCTCTGTGAATGTTACTTGTGATACCTTTAATAATCTCTCTATGTGAATGTTACTTGTGTAATACCTTTAATACTCTCTCTGTGAATGTTACTTGTGTGATACCTTTAATACTCTCTCTGTGAATGTTTCTTGTGTAATACTTTTAATACTCTCTCTGTGAATGTTACTTGTGTAATACTTTTAATACTCTCTCTGTGAATGTTACTTGTGTGATACCTTTAATAATCTCTCTATGTGAATGTTACTTGTGTAATACCTTTAATACTCTCTCTGTAAATGTTACTTGTGTCATACCTTTAGTACTCTCTCTGTGAATGTTACTTGTTTGAATCTACGTGTTGCAATCTGTGTAAGTTTTTTATGAGCGTTACTCATAATGGCAGTGTATTTTTAGGCCTTTCGAATCAAATCTTTTCGATTCGAATCGAATATCAATCGAATCATGTCTATTGTTCGACTCGAACCGCGAATCGAATCGGCATTGCAGACGAAGTCGAAAGTTGCCGATTGAAGTGATGGTAGTGTACCAAACATTATACTAAAAAACACTGTATATCGAATCATTTTCGTCATTTCTGCGCACCTGCAAAATCACTGAATGAAATTTGAAAACATTTGTCGCTATTTTGTCAATTAAATTTTGTAGTTAGAGGTATGACTTTACTAAATAGTTCAATTAGCGTTACCCGTCTTCGGAAATTATGGAATCTCGGAAACTAAGCAGCTTTGGGAAAATATGTGTTGTTTAAATGAACATTTGAAACATTATACTGACAGCTTGCTTTGTTGTTGAATATTCCAGATAAATAAAAAGAGTGATATGTTTTTTGGACCTAAAATACAATTGATTATTGGTGGTTTTTTTGTTGGGAATTCCCCGAAAATATAAACACGTGATCGGTACTTCCCTTCCCGTCAGTTTTCTCACTTCTTAAGGAATTTGTCGGAAGTGATAATACTTGACAACAAAATTGAATGCAAACATTAAAGTGATGCCATTATATGTTTTCGCTCGAACGTTATAATGATTACTTATGGGAAAATATTTAGTACTGTGCTACCCAGAGTATCACTCTATCTATCCTGCATCCAGTTCATCAGTGTAGAAAATTACCGAACTCAGTTACGCCCCACGAGTTTATGCCAGACTTCTTCTCAAGAACGAATTGTCCCTTGCAGGAGGACATAGAACTTTGGCAAAACATATCTGAGAGTAAAATTTCAAAGTAGTGGTCGGGAATCAATTGTATCAAAAAAGCACACTCTACTCCCCCAGAACCAAGAGATGAAGGAATTACCAATACTAGTAGGAATTAGTTGCTACCAAGAGTTCATCATCGACATTGTTTGGAAACTTTAAAGTTCCTCTCAACAATGATAGTGGCTATTGAGACCGGGATTAGCATGGGTGGTGGCATTGGTGTGGATGCTATGTACGTCAAAATACCGAAGCATACGTATTGTGTCTTTACTTTATGTTCTGCATTATTTATGAACAATTTCCAACTGAACTATACGTTCTATGAGACACGGCAGATAACTGTCATCAAACCATATTCCTATGAAAGATTGAAAAGAAACGAATCGGACAGCATTGCAACTTAAGATTCGAAATCGGATCGAAGCTTCGTGGGGCTCTCATGTATTTTCACTTTGAAGAAAGTTCTAATGCTCCCAAGCCACAAGTCTTATTCTGCAAGAAATTTGACGCCGTTATGACCTGGAGCCAGTCTAGCCAACAAATAGGTCATGGACTATGTTTAAATTCACGCGTCTGGAATATTTCAGTTGGTGGGAAAAGCGAACCTGTGGTTCGCTTTTCGGACCAACCTATATATTCCGTACGATTGAATCTTAAAAATTTCATAAAGATTCCTTTTCTGTGAATCAAAACTTGATTTGATCAACATTTTGATGGCATTACATCAGAAAGGAAGACTCACCACCGTTGCCGTTTTATGATTACACTGGGCAGTTCCACAAATTAGGTTAATATCTTAATGTTTTCAAGGGGAATTAAATACTTATATGTTCGAATATCTATAACTGGCACAGACAAGAATGCATGTATATCATTGTAAGTAATGGCACCTGAGCTTATTCCTTCACGCAAAGTTCCATACAAAATGGGCCCATAAACAGCACATATGAGCGTCGAATTTCGAACAGATTTAGGCTAGTGTTCTGTGAGCTTGGAAACTTTTGTCCAATGTACTTATTTGAGAATTTATATTCACTCTGATGAAGAGTTCGTTTTGTGAATCTTACTTTTGTGAGAATAATATTTCATCAGCAACATGTCTTTTTATGTATGTTACTTTGTGAGAATATCTTATCTCTCTAACGAAGTTTTTTTCTGAATAGTTCCTTTAAAAATTCATATTCATTATGAAGAAGTAAATGAATAAAGTAACATATGTGTGAATTCCTGTTCTCTTTGAAAAACATTTTATCACAGCTTTGAGTGTGCTAATTTCAAACAGAAACTGAGGTACTAATTTTTTATTTTTTATTGCAACGATATATTACATATTTCTATGATATTCTATTTGGATGCATACAATTAAAATCTGTCTAGTACAAAAAGCACAATAATGATGTGTATCTTAGTCTCTTAAATATCATATTCACTTCCACGGAAATCGTCCGCTCTCCAACCAAGGATTCTTCTGCCCTCTTTGAGAAAGGGTAAGAGGTCCATGAAATTGGGAAAACCCATATCATGAAGGCTCCAATTGTGGATTTATCTGGGAGAAGATACGCATAAAGAATAAGAAATGTTACCTTTATATTGAACTGAGAACATTAATACAGAGGCTACTATATGTATAGTACATGCAGTAAGTTTTATAACAAACAGTTACATGAAATAATGATCACTCCCAGTAATCTCTATTAAATGGTTCTTAAACAATTAAATAATGATGATAGTTATGCACTTTCTACCCTTCAACAGTCGACATTCTGTGGCTTTGCAGTTGTGTCTAGGCAAGACTTGGCTGCCTATATAGGCAGCCAAGGCTTGCCTAGAAACAACCAACAAGGTTCTTGTGATGTAGCATGCAAATGTATCTAGAAACTGCCTGTTGAGGTACATGTTTTGTTGCAGTGAAAGTGGTAAACGTCAAAATTCAGCCTTCAAAAGTTGAAGAAGGATTAAATTATAGTTTGAATGAGGACTGGTGTTGGGGAAATTTGTGTTTGAATTGGACAAAATCCTGCCAAAGTGCCATTAGAAATGGGTCCCATCTTGGACCGTTGTAGACACTCAAAAGAATCCCTGTCAACAAAATCGAATTATCTCTCACATTACTCCAAGGGTTAAAGGTTTTTTAACCACTACCCTGGCCAAAACTTGATCCACGAAGCACATTTCTGGTTGAACAATATACTCATCATATATGATCTGGTAGAAGCGGTCTGCTATTTTCAATTTCTCACTATTTTTCCGTGTCTTCATTAGGCTTGACATCAGGAAAGCAAACGTGAATGATTTTATGGAGTCGACTAGTTCCTTGACAACATTGTCCAGGGTCATCTCACCTGAAATATGATTTATATGTATATTAAGAACTTTTACCTTCTTTTGGGTTGGTGTCGTGTTGTAGTAGAATGGTTATGTGTTGAGAGAAACGCCGCTGTTTGAGAGAACTTCTGTAGACACAATGAAATAGGCACGCCCTTTCAATCCCAGTATCTCTTACACCGGGACTGGAAGGGGGTAACTACGAATGATATCGAAGGAAAATTCCAGTACATTTTATCAACACAATGGGTCTTTCACCCTAAATTTAACCCTCTACACACTGGTGTCTGACTGCTGAGAATTCAAGTTGAATTTTTTCTCACAATATGAAAAGGAAAAAGATCAATCTGAATTCACATAGCACACTGAGTTCTGTCAAACTAAGCTGAATTAATTAAGTTCCAAGTCACGTCGCTAATCTCAAGTGAACGTTTTATTATTCCATCCACCACCAGAAGATACTCTTTTCGACAAAGTGTAGACTTAGACTAACTTTCTGATGTTTTCAACTGATTGTCCAAATTCTGCATAGGTTCTTTTACACTGGTTAACGGAATACAATTTAATCGTGATGGCGCATGTATGGTCGTAGGCAAGACAAACCCATCAACAGGACTTAGGGAACATCCTTTCAAATTGTGCTCTTCGAAGGCATAGCCGTGCTAGGTACGCCTCCTCACAAGTTGCGAATTGTGCTTAGATATTTGTGTTGCAGGTCTGATTCTGCGAAAATAGTTAACGCATTATAGGCAAATCCAAAAATCACCGTGAAAAGTGACGAGCCCACGGCGACCATACTGAACTGTAATTGATACGGACACGATTTCGGTCACCAAACCTCTTCTACCGTACCAGATGGAGTTTGTCTCTGCTAATACTGGGTAAAATGCAGGCAGTGCGATACTGCAAAATCGAAAACGAGACTCCCTGAGAATTGTACCCTCTTCTTCTACAAACCGTCCATTAATTTAGATTTTATTTACATGTTCGTCGCTACAGATAAAAATGCATCAATTCATTTTTCAACGAATGTTGTCGAACCTGTATTAGATTTGTGCCATATACGGTACGAGTCCATCCTTCCGGAATAGAGATTAAAGAACACATCGTAGTAACTAAAACAACATAAATTGAAGCCTGTTTTCGTGCAAATTGGATTTCCTCTTTCATACTTCTTCCAGTGGGTATACTAGTTCATTATTACCAGGGAACATGTATTATAATACATGCGGGACAGTGAAGTCCCCTCTAGACGAGTATCACACTCGTCGGGTTGTGATAATGCTTGTTGTTAAGGACCTTTATCATACAGTATCGCACTCGTCGGATTGTGATAATTCTTGTTGTTAAGGACCTTCATGATACAGTATAACTCTCGTCGGGTTGTGATCATGCTTGTTGTTAAGGACCTTCATCATACAGAATAGCACTCGTTGGGTTGTGACAATGATTGACCAAAGGCACTCAACTTGATGCAATTCGACTCACAAGAAAAGTAACACCATGAATGCCTGCAAAAAAGCAGGATATAACCTTCAGTGTCATAACGTGTACGTACGCTGCTCCTAAAAAATGGAACAGATATGTATTGTCATCGACCTATAATCCGTCCGTCCGTCCGTCCGTCCGTCCGTCCGTCCGTCCGTCAGTCAGTCAGTCAGTCCGTCCGTCCATCTATTTGTCTGTGATTATGTACACTATCTTAAGTGACAAGAGGTAATGCCAAAAACAAAAGATTTTCATTGTCTACCTATCGGATATTTTCTTGAGTAGTAATTCGTTTATGTTTTGCAGTTAGAAGGTTGTGTTAGCAGCAAAGGATAAAAAACACTCGGGAGTCCATCCATAGGGGCGTCCGCCCGCCATCCGTCTGCATTTCCGTACGTAGATATGTGCACATTTACTGTGTTCACGAGTCTGCCTTGGTATTAAACCGACTTCGCGGAATCTTGTAAATTATTAAAGTAGCATACATAGCACTATTTATCTTGCTGTTACTACTCATTTTATGCAAGTGTAATACAACTCATGAATATAAGTCTCAGAAGTACGTACAGAGTCGTTGATAAGTATTTTAATGCCATAGCTGTATTTCAGGAGGTTTTATTATATATTTAGTTTGTAGGTATTTTGGGGAGTTAATATAGCATGAAGCAAGCACGTTTAGGCCATAGGTTTTCGAGAATTTTAATTGGTTTATTTTTGTCGTGTGTTGTGTTTGTTTTCTTCAGTTATTGCATTTGTAAACATGGATGGTAAGTGGTCAAATGGTGTCCAGACAGATGGTAGATGGATCCAAAGGTTGGGTTATATCGGGGTGTGCAGGTGGAGGAGCCAGACGCTTACAGGCAGTGTAAGATTAGGTATGGGTGTGGTCGGCCTCTAGACAGCGATGGGATGAGCATGGAAGTAAGGAGGGGATGTCCAATAGGAAACGTCTGAGGGTACAGCCAGGAGGTCAGGACAAGCATAACGCTGCTAGGAAACGTGTTCAGTGTTTAAGATTCTGAAGCATCCCGGGGAGGGGATGAGGCGGGGGATAAGGGATAGGAGGTGGTTTGATGGTATGGATAAAGCAGAAAGAGTAAGAGGAACTCTCAAGAGAAAGAAGAAAAAGAACAATGCAAGTTGCAGTTGATAGAGGGCATAACTAGACAAGTTGGAAGTAGAATAAAATAAAGCTGGTTATAGTAGGGAGTAGCATTGCACGCGGAACTGAAAATGTGGTTTGTGGTCCTAACAGCTTAAATCGGACTGTCTTGTGATTTCCTGGGGCGAAGGAAGAGGACTTGAGGTACAGGGTGGAAGGTATTGTGGTGGGATCAGGATCGGATGTTCATGTAGGGGTCAAACAACATCAGGGAGAAGAATCCAGTAAGGATGGTGAAAACATACAGGGATTTAGTTAGTAAATTGTTTAGTAGAAAAGCAAGGGTAGTGGTATCGGGGGTTCTTCCTGTTATAAGAGGTGGGGTTGGGGGGGGGAATTCGAGGATTTGGGCGTTGAATGAGGAGTTGGATGACTACTGTGTTGATTTGGGAATACCCTTCATTGATCTCTGGGACATGTTCTGAGGTAAGAGGAGCATGGTCGGGTGAGACGGGATGTATCTTAGCAGGATGTGGACAGAAGGATTGGGAGAAAGTTATTTACAGGTATCAGGGGCAATAGGAAGAGAGAACACGAGTGTGGGGAACAATGGGGGGGGGGGGGGAGGGGAGTAAGAGAGTACCGAAGTAACCATGGGGAAATAAAAAGATCTATAGGGGAAGCCAAGACATCATCTTATTATGAAGGTGGATACAGCAGCTTCCAGGGTCTCCACAGAAAAGTAAGTGAAATAGCAACATTGATCGGGGGCGGGGGGAGGGGGCGGAGGAGGGGATGCATGATGTTATTGACTTAAACGAAACGCGCCTAAGACATGATGAACGAGTATACCAAGTGAAGTGGTGTGTATGGGTATGTGTAGTGTGAACTGAGGGTCAGCAAAAGGGAGGTGGGGTAGACATGTACATTAACGAGGATTTAAAACGGTCGTTAATCATAAATCTGGCAGGTGTCAGTACTCGGCTTAGGAATCTAAATTAATTAGATGGGTGAAAGTCAATCTCAAAAACAATATTGTTGACTTGGGATTGTGTACTGTGCAGTGGAGGGAGGCAAACCTCAGTGGAGTAACGAGGCAAGGGAAGCAAAAGAATACCAACAGACACGAAATAAATTAAATCAGAATAAAGACGATGATACGACGCTGTGGAACTGCAATCTCATTAAGACGATAATAATGGCAGGGCGATCGAGTTCGAACGTATTTTGGAAATGAGTGAATAAAAGAAAGAACGGAAATAATTCACGGAGTATATTGCAGCAGAACTTGTCAAGTACTGGAGAAAGGTGAATGAATTAAAGAAGATGGCGTATATTACAGCAGAACTAAGCAAGTACTGGACAAAGGTGAATGAATTAAAGAAGATGGCGTATATTGCAGCAGAACTAGTCAAGTACTGGAGAAAGGTAAATGAATTAAAGAAGATGGCGTATATTGCAGCAGAACTAGTCAAGTACTGGAGAAATATTTCACGGAGTATTAAAGAAGATGGCGTATATTGCAGCAGAACTAGTCAAGTACTGGACAAAGGTGAATGAATTAAAGAAGATGGCGTATATTGCAGCAGAACTAGTCAAGTACTGGAGAAATATTTCACGGAGTATTAAAGAAGATGGCGTATATTGCAGCAGAACTAGTCAAGTACTGGAGAAATATTTCACGGAGTATTAAAGAAGATGGCGTATATTGCAGCAGAACTAGTCAAGTACTGGAGAAATATTTCACGGAGTATTAAAGAAGATGGCGTATATTGCAGCAGAACTAGGCAAGTACTGGAGAAATATTTCACGGAGTATTAAAGAAGATGGCGTATATTGCAGCAGAACTAGTCAAGTACTGGAGAAATATTTCACGGAGTATTAAAGAAGATGGCGTATATTGCAGCAGAACTAGTCAAGTACTGGAGAAAGGTAAATGAATTAAAGAAGATGGCGTATATTACAGCAGAACTAGTCAAGTACCGGAGAAATATTTCACGGAGTATTGAAGAAGATGGCGTATATTGCAGCAGAACTAGGCAAGTACTGGAGAAAGGTAAATGAATTAAAGAAGATGGCGTATATTGCAGCAGAACTAGTCAAGTACTGGAGAAATATTTCACGGAGTATTAAAGAAGATGGCGTATATTGCAGCAGAACTAGTCAAGTACTGGAGAAATATTTCACGGAGTATTAAAGAAGATGGCGTATATTGCAGCAGAACTAGTCAAGTACTGGACAAAGGTGAATGAATTGAAGAAGATGGCGTATATTACAGCAGAACTAGTCAAGTGCTGGAGAAAGGTGAATGAATTAAAGAAGATGGCGTATATTGCAGCAGAACTAGTCAAGTACTGGACAAAGGTGAATGAATTAAAGAAGATGGCGTATATTGCAGCAGAACTAGTCAAGTGCTGGAGAAAGGTGAATGAATTAAAGAAGATGGCGTATATTGCAGCAGAACTAGTCAAGTACTGGAGAAATAATTCACGGAGTATTAAAGAAGATGGCGTATATTGCAGCAGAACTAGTCAAGTACTGGAGAAAGGTAAATGAATTGAAGAAGATGGCGTATATTGCAGCAGAACTAGTCAAGTTCTGGAGAAATAATTCATGGAGTATTAAAGAAGATGGCGTATATTGCAGCAGAACTTGTCAAGTACTGGAGAAATATTTCACGGAGTATTAAAGAAGATGGCGTATATTGCAGTAGAACTAATCAAGTAGTGGAGAAATAATTCACGGAGTATTAAAGAAGATGGCGTATATTGCAGCAGAACTTGTCAAGTACTGGAGAAAGGTAAATGAATTAAAGAAGATGGCGTATATTGCAGCAGAACTAGTCAAGTACTGGAGAAATAATATTCACGGTTCATTAAAGAAAATGGCGTATATTGCAGCAGAACTAGTCAAGTACTGGAGAAATATTTCACGGAGTATTAAAGAAGATGGCGTATATTGCAGCAGAACTAGTCAAGTACTGGAGAAATATTTCACGGAGTATTAAAGAAGATGGCGTATATTGCAGCAGAACTAGTCAAGTACTGGAGAAATATTTCACGGAGTATTAAAGAAGATGGCGTATATTGCAGCAGAACTAGTCAAGTACTGGAGAAATATTTCACGGAGTATTAAAGAAGATGGCGTATATTGCAGCAGAACTAGTCAAGTACCGGAGAAAAGGTGAATGAATTAAAGAATGTGGCGTATATTGCAGCAGAACTAGTCAAGTACCGGAGAAAGGTAAACCATAAGCCATTGGGCGCGGGAAACCCCGTGGAGTTCCAAAATGAGATGGAAGAAAAATTATCGAACTTCGTGTGTGGCGAAATGTAAGTTGGGGAGGTCCGAAATCCTGAAAAGGGGGAACTATGTAAAAAACCTAACGTCCCTATTCAATTTGGCCATAGAAAATCAAGAGGTTCCAAAACAGTGGAGAGAATGCAAGGTCACATTAATACAGAAAAAGTGGGACAACGAAGTTTTGGATAATTACGGGGGGTGGGGGGGGGGGGGGGTGCTGTTAGTAGCAACATCATTGGGAGATTGAGGATGTGATAGAAGAGATTTGGGGGCAAAGATGTAGAATTTTTTCAGGATGCTAACTGACCATTTTTACATGCTACCCCAAGACTGCGGACTGTGATGTAATTTGCAGAATGAAGTATGACAAGATTTAATTCTGACCCGAATTTCCTGAAAATGAAGTTGTTATGATTGTACGAAGAGTTAATGATAAATGAAACACAAGCACACGTGAAGATGAATATATTATACATTCATTAATGTCTTGAAACTGATTGGGAAAAACGTTTCGTACAAAAGAAAATAGGCGTCTCCTAATTTCGAGTGCCAACCTTGGTGAGACGTTCGTTGCACACCTTTCTTTTTTAATAGGTAATATTTGATTACGGTCTTATAGATTTGAATTTGTGAGTATTTTTTATTATCTAAGCGTCCAACGTCTGTGGTTAGTAAAAGATAAAATTACCCGCCCGTTACTTTTAAATCGGAACTAGAATTCCGTTCTACGTGAAATCGTTTCGTGCTCAAATTTACTACGGAAAGCGAAGTGTGCAATAATTTTAATTTTTAAGTCTGTAAATATCCACCAGTTTCGAAAATTTGAACACATTCCAAGGAATTTAAAATTGACTGCGCCTTAAGGCTTAAACCAAGGCATGTTGTTATTGTGTCGAATAAATCCAAAACGGTAACACCCGCATCATTGATGTGATTATTGAATATTCATAAACTAATACACCCCGCACAAACATGGACGTCATTGGAGCAAGCTGATACGGCCAGTTATCATAACAGACATAGTTGCATGTTTTTTTTTAAATTAAATTTGTGCCCCCCCCCCCCACCCAACATTCAAATGCTTCCTACATTCCTGAATTAAATACTGATTTTGAGTTCAACGAGCTTCGCCGAACAAGGGGTATAATATAAGTTATGGGGCTTTCAGGGGGCGGATATGGTGTGATGTAAGGCGAAGTGAAATCAATATTAGGCGAAGCCTAATATTGATCTCACTTCGCCTTACATCACACCATATCCGCCCCCTGAAAGCCCCATAACGTATTTATTATGCCAGTCATTTGAAAGAGACACAACCATAAGTGTAATTTATGTTCGATATCGATCAACCTTCAAGTTCAATCATTCAAATCAAAACAAAACAGACAATAAAATGTACAGTCCAGGGGGAGTAACTCGAAAATATTTGCATGAACTGAGAAGGGCAGATTATCCGGGTAAGTATTCTCGCTTGAGTTCGTCTCAGGCAGTGCCAGTTGGATTCTATACATGTCGTGTTAGTGGTTTATTTATTGTATTTATTTACATTTGTTTATTAAAATTTCTCAAAGACTGGAAGAAACGTATTATAGTTGTAAGTTGCTCAACAGACACACACGCGAAATTATTTGTTGTTCGTTGAACACGCGAAATTAGGATAAACATCGAAGTGAGCGTTGGATGTCAAACACAAAATGTCGGAACTGACCGTATATAAGCTCTATATACGGTCAGCTCGATGATACACAGTCTCATATACGGTCACTAGATAATGAAGCTGATTGGTCAATAACAATTACTGGCATAATAATATTAATTGTTGTCGGGTTGAGGTGCATTGAAGATTGTTTGTTTGTTTGTTTGTTGGTGGTTAACGTCACATATTTATGCACCATGGCTAATCGTGACACAACATGGAGATGAAGTCAAGTTTAGTCAATCGTTGATCAACATGTTGCCCATTTTAGAGGACTTTCACCCCAAGCATTGGTGACTGGGTCCTATTTTACTAGTAAAGCGGAACTGGTTTACCACAGTAAACAAGTGCTGCTTACTTCCCGGGGTTCCCACGGGGAGCATTGAAGATTAATGTAAGGATAAAAAATTGACTTGTTTGAAAATGATTGGTTTTAATAACTTGTAAATTTATGTCCCCTCACATTAAGTAAACTGTACCCTCATGATAATATTGTTTTCGCGTACAATATGCATTATGTCTGCTTAGAACTATGTGTTTCTTCCAATAATTATACAGAAAAATACTTTTCAGAAAACATATGTCTTTTTGAGGAGAGTTTTCGGACTTCCTTTTTCCAACTTCAAGTGCCTTTTAACAGCATGTGTTTTTTTCAGATCTAATTCCCTCTTAATCCTTCGCAGTGGTATTAACAGGCAAAATATATGTTTAGTGATGAAACTATATTATACATATCACATGTGGTTGGAATAGGTATATGTATTGACATTTTAAAGTTTTTAAACCATTTCAACCAGTTAAGCTAACACAAATACGTCTGATTCTCGGAGACCACCGCATTGATTTGTGTGTGCCAGGATCGTTGGTCGTGTAAAGTGGCAAATTCATGGATCGAGTTCAACTGGTTCTAGAGCTGAGAAGCGTGAATCTGGAAGTGTGAATCACACAGTGGAATTGACTTTTGTTGAAAGGTTTGAGTGAAAATCGTACACTTTCCGAAAATACGAAGTCGTCGAATTGAAGAAAACGAACACTTGCGCTTGTGCAAACAGGTCTCCAAGTGAAAATGTCACCACTGTTTGGGATATGGTTCTAATTTTGATTTTTGAGTAAAGATGCATTGAGTGACGTCCTCATTCGAGAGATGTTGTCGGTTAGTTTAAAGTTTGTGCGGTAAAAAGCGTCAACTGCTTCGCATTTTAATATCGAAAAAAATGCGTCTCCATATTACATTACTTCATCAATCCGAACGTAGCGGCTATCCCACTACGTGGGGTAACCGCTGCGTTCCGATTGCTGAGCTATATATATAATATATGGCACTCGGGGCTGTATCGTCATGACTATGTTCCAAATAATTTATAATCACGGCGGTAATGAAAAACATAAATAACATCCTCTTTCATTGATTTGAAAAAAAATTCTGTGAGAATCAAAACTATTTTTTTTTTTTTGCCTTTTCCATGAATGTTTGCTTTACGAAAATAGTAGAATTCAGTGATATGATAACACAATACACAACAAATCAGTGAGGAAAATCAGCAATAAATTAAACTTACAGCCCTATAGGGCTGTATATTTTTTGCCGAACATCCCCATGAATATATAATACAATCGTCCACCTCGCGGTTGAATTATATTCTTTTGGACAATGCATACCATAATAGGCTTGGTGTTGAGAAGGTGAAGACACCACGGGAATATTTGATACTTGCCTTTTTTCACTTTTTCCTTTCGTTTCTCGTAGAAAGAATGCTTTACATACGTAATGCCAAGATTGACCAGTTGCAAATTAGTTGTTCTGGACGATTTGTTCTCAGCAAGTTCCTCGAAAGGGCGTCGCAACTCCTGTTCTGTACGTAGATAAAGAGGTAAAACAAGTTTATCATGTTCTTCCTATAATCAAAATAAATGCCGTATGAGAAATAGAATACTTTTCCTTCACTTTTCATGCATTCTCTTTTTATATTTCTTTGTTTATGCATTCTTTAGTTTGTTGATTTCCTTTTGGTGAAGGGTTTGAACATTGGACTTCAGCGAACACACAAACACTTGAGTGAATGTGCTACATAAGTAAAGGCAATTAGCTTATTTTGAAATTCTCAACTCTGTTATTCCATTAATTTAAATTTTATATACACCAACAAGATATATACACAAAATCTAAAGCATGTTTGGTCACGTGTTGTTCTCGAATGAAATATTATTTCATTGTCACTTCTGGTACGAATACAGTAGCAGACTTGTATAAATCATTGATGCCCACTGATAACTCTGTGAGTTGAGTAAATATATTCATTTTGATGTATAGTTTGTGTACGTTTAATTTAGATTTATGGAATATCAGACTTGTAATTTCAAAGTAAACTAATTTTCCTTACTTATATGACACATTAACCCTTTACCCAAAGCAGACGATATCAAAATGTATTATTTGAAAAATCATTTTTTAACATTTTTAAAAAAAAAATCAACAAAACCATATCATGTGACCACTCTTTGGAACGAGCTCGATGAGCTCGTTACAAAGAGGGGTCACATGATATGGTTTTGTTGAAATTTGTTGAAAAATATTATTTTTTCAGATGCTAAATTTGCATATTACGCGGGCGGTTGTGGGCGATTCGTTCGGTAAAGGGTTAAGTATCGCTCTGTGACTTAAACAAGAAAATTGGCGGCTTACACATAATTATTTGTGGCTGATTGTTGAATAAAAACAGGGTTATAGAACAAGATTGATTATCATGCCGACTGGCGAGTAAATTCATAGTTTTCAATGCGAGCACGATGATAAATTGGTATGGGAAAACAGACCTGTAAATAAAGGGATTGTATCGTAACACGTTAGCAGGTGACGCTATAGCATGGTAGTAACCAATAGAAGAAAGGGGGATTGTAGTGCTTCCCTGGCTTCACTGTTTGACTACGGCAGTCATGCTGCGTTACGTCTAAGGTTTCGATCCACAGTTTTCCAGGCATTACCGAAAATGGTATGCCATGCACTCACTTCAAATGCACATATTCTGTAATAGTCATTTTCAGCCACCCACCAGCCTAAAAAACAGAATTTTCCCACTATCCCCACTCACCTAACCCTGGAGCATATAACCCTCTGCTTCTAAAATGAGAAAATAAAATTCCATGTTTCCGTCTGATTTTTAGTTACATGCCTGGTAACAAACCCGTGTAAAAGTGACATTTTTAAAAATAGACTATTTTTCGAAGCCACTGTTTCCCATAATTCATCTGGTAATTTACTTCTCTGCACCAGACTCCAACTTTGTGACCAAAACTTCAAATTCTCTTGTCTAACAAATAGCCTAATGTAATCATATATCTGATACTAAAAATATATCTCCAATTTACATGGCATTAGTTTCAACATATCACCATTGTTTAGAATTTCCTCCCTGTGCAATAGTGCGAAATTGTAGAGCGGAACCTTAATAATTTTCACCTGGATAAATATCAACAACCAGTGCGCGCGTTAGTTGTTGCTATTTATTTTGGCGGAAATTCTTTCAAGACGGAAAAAGCATGTCATTCTATTTTTTTTATTAGGGTTTAACGACACATTAACAACCAGGGTCATATCATGTCGGCGACAGTTTTACGGGTGGAGGAAGCCGGAGTACCCGGAGAGAACCACCGAGCAACGACGAGCAGCTGTCAGCTCTCCAACATCGTAACTCTGAACTCTGCACCACGGCACAGGCAGGGTTAGATTGGTTGAAGACATGCGCACCTTCGACGTGCAGTACGCCTTAGTACACGGCGTCATCGTGCCCCCATGCG
Source organism: Pictodentalium vernedei (assembly GCA_031216915.1). NCBI lineage: Eukaryota > Metazoa > Mollusca > Scaphopoda > Dentaliida > Dentaliidae > Pictodentalium > Pictodentalium vernedei. The sequence continues at coordinate 454,924,378 of CM062289.1, forward strand.
GGCAGTCGGGGTTAAGTGCCTTGCCCAAGGACACAACGCGAGAGCGCGAATCAGTCGCTGAAATGGTCACCCATCTAACTACCAACCGCGCTCGACGTTGCTTAACTTCGGTGATCTGACGAGAACCGGTTACCGCGTCCCATGTCATTCTGTTCGTGTGTGAATGCAACACTCAATACTGGAGCCGCGATAATTTCGAAAGGTTGTCAATTTAATTATTGGGGTTTTTACGACACTTTCGACAGCCAGGGGCACCTCTTGTCGGACAGTTTTACGGGTGGAGGAAGCCGGAGTACTCGGAGAAAGCCACCGAGTAACGGCGAACAACTGTCAGACTCCCCAACGTACTAACTCCACACAAGCAGGGTTAGCATTGGTTGAAGACAAGTGCACCATCGACGTGCAGTACGCCTTAGAACACAACGCCACCGTGCCCCCACGTGGGTAATCGGGATTAAGTGACTTGCCAAGGGCAGAACACGGTTGCCGCAGTGGAAATTCGAACCGAGGACCTCTCGGTTTGCATCCTGCATCTCCACCTACTGAGCCACCACGCTCCCGAAAGACTGTCAAGTCTTTGTAATAAAACATGCGAGATTATTTGATAAACATATGTTGTATTACTTTGTCGTAGACTGGAGTTCGTTAGCGTATTTTACAGTTAACCCTTTACCTAACACGAAAAGCAGACTACACTTGTAAATAAAATTCTAGAAGCACTAATTTTTTGATTTGAGCAAAAAACATAGCTTATGACCCCTCATTTGAACGAGGGGTCATAAGCCATGTTTTTGTGACAAAAGTGAAAAGGCAATAAAAATGGAATGGAGAATTTTGTGAATAGCGCTGGCCGGTTTTGCCGTTACGTTGGATAAAGGTTAAAGCAACCTACGCGTTACATAAACGGTCTTTCATGTGTTATTTCCAGGTCTGGGGGAATAGGCGATATATAGGTATGGGGGTATAACAATGACGAAAGTCAATATGCTTATAAGTAACAATACAAAAATACAATTACGGTATATCACGAAACAGATCATCGCATCGTACTGGGAGGAGAGAAGGGACAGTGAAGAGGGAACAGCTAAGGTAACACGAGGGCAATTGTGGCCTTATGTGAGAACTGTGGGAAACCAGCAGCTCGACGAAATAGTATTATTTCTATTACCAACTTGAAATGGCTGCAGTAAATGCATGTTACTGCGACAATGAAAGTTTTAGATTTACGAACAAAACTTTGCTGACATCAATCCTGTGATGCTTATTGTGGAGTTTTTGTCACAAAGTGATGCTAAATCAATCGAACCAAACATCGCTGACATCAATCCTGTGATGCTTGTTGTGGAGTTTTTGTCACAAAGTGATGCTAAATCAATACGATTTGTCTCTATTGTAGTTGTTTTGTAAGAAGATGGAAACTAAGATTCTCATTGTTTTTACTTACCTTTGTTATTTGTCCTCCCTGAAGCATGATGAACCAGCTTTTCTCCATCACAGAAACAGACTTGTAGGCGGCACCCGTGTCGTTGTTGGAGAAGCAGTACATAGTAACATATGCATAGCCACCTGAAAACGAAAAGAATGGAAATTCGATTACATGAAACAACCTCAGCTAATAAACACCATGGGACGTATGAATAAATCTGTAGCTTGTCGGGCAATTAATTTTTTTTTCTCAAAGAAAGAATAATGTGCTATTTATTTATTTATTTATTTATTTATTTATTTATTTATTTGGGTTCTAAAAAACACTTTCGACAGCAGGGTCACCTCCGGCTGGACAGTTTTACGGGTGGAGGAAGCCAGAGTACCCGAAGAGAACCACCGAGTAGCGACGAGCAACTGTCAGGCTGGCCAAAGTATTAACTCCGCACAAGCTGGGTTAGCATTGGTTGAAGACAAGGGTGACATCGACGCCTTAGTACACAGCGCCACCGTTCCTCCACGTGGGCAATCGGGATTAACGGCCTTGCCCAAAGACACAACACAGTTACTCCTGGTGGGTTCGAACCGGGGGCTTCCTGTTTAAAGTCCGATACCGTGAATACCGAGCCACAGGACTCCCAGAATATTTCTATATTTAATTAAGTACTTATCAGAGAGTCCTGGAGTATCTCAGCGCTCCAAATAAAACGAGCAGAGGAATAAAGACCTATGGTTTTGAAATACCAACGCACCGGCTGTAATTTTAGGTCACAGAAACATTTTTAACTGGTCGTGTGCTAAATTATTTTTTTGATTGACCAAATTTAGCCAAATGTAATTTCCTTTTTTCAATTTATGGGAGAGTGCCTTTAAGCTTTGTACAAATTCAAGTCCATAGAGACCAAATAATGTCACTCCAAAGGTAATATGACGTACATCCATAGAAAACAAAGACTTTAGATTGTTGCATCTCTACCACTTCAAAATTCAGAATAAATCTCAAATATGGTTTTTTAGCACTCAACAAATTAAATGTTTAGAAAATGATTTGATAATCCATCGCACGCATAAAAACTGAACTGATTTCAAATATCGAATGCATGTATTCCTGTAATTCGACAGGTCCTCGGCACGTTTAGTAAAATAAGTGAACCAAACCACATCACTGTATTCGTTTATGCGAACTTCCCTTCGACAAGTTATAAATCTATTTTTTAAACGTGTGCATGATTTAACTCTTTAAACAACGAAACGGCCAAAAAAAGGCCAGCGCTATTCTCAAGAACCGCCAATTAGTTTTCATTATTTTTTTCATTGTTTGTCTCAAAAACATAGGTTATGACCCCTCGTTGAAACGAGCTCGTCGAGCTCGTTCCAACGAGGGGTGATAACCAATGTTTTTGAGACAAAAAATGAAAACAATTAGCTATTCAAGAATTTTTTTTGCAAGTGTCGTCTGCTTTTCATGTTAAGTAAAGGGTTAAAATACGAATTGTATAAAAAGTTGAGTGGAAAATACAGTACTGTGATAACAAAAATGGGCAGAGAAATTCGTCAGAATCGCGACGGTGTCACTAGATATTGAATCTAACCAAATCTGACTTGAAATACCAAATTTGACCCGAGCGAGAGAACAGTTGGGAGCACAAAATGAACGTTAGAACGACCCCAATAATGGAACTTATTATCTAAAAATAAATATTTTCCGGGACTTTTTCATTTTTTTTTTATTTAAAGTATTTTTTGTCATTACCGAACACCCATAATAGCACGAAATTAAGAGTCAAATATATATAATTACATTTTGGAGGGTCAGATTCGGTATTTCAAGTCAGATTCGGTCAGATTCGGTATTTAGTGGGACCCGAATCGTGACGCATTCCTGGCAACAAAACTACAGAATCATCCCCGTCCAAAAGGAAAAGCAGCAATATTGAAAATCAGATGTAATTTTTGTTTGTCTTAATTTGGGGGCGCGGTGGCTCAGTTGGTAGAGGTGCAGGCTGCCAGCCGAGAGGTCCTCGGTTCGAATCCCACCTGCGGCAACCGCGTTGTGTCCTTGGGCAAGACACTTCACCCCGATTGCCTACCTGGGAGCACGATGACGCTGTGTACTAAGGCGTACTGCACGTCGATAGTGCGCATGTCTTCAACCAATCTACCCCTGCCTGTGCTGCGGCGCAGAGTTCAGAGTTACGATGTTGGGGAGCTGACAGCTGCTCGTCGTTGCTCGGTGGTTCTCTCCGGGTACTCCGGCTTCCTCCACCCGTAAAACTGTCACGGTCACGATTAGCCATTGTGCATAAGTATGTGACCTTAAAACACCAATAAATAAATAAATTGTCTTAAATTCCCAGTCCTTTAAGATAATAACTCGACCCACTGAACTAAGTGTGTTGTGACTCGACAGCAATCAATCGAGAAAGGACCACATTTCAAGCACTACTTAACTTTCCGAGGTTCGCACGAAACAAAACATTTCCCTCACCCTCAAGGCTACATAGAAACATTAATGGATATGTATTCCATTCCACTAATAATAACAACAATTTTTTTCGAGTTTATTTCGTATTCGTTGATTTATTTATTTATTTATTTATTTATTAAGGTTTAACGACACATTAACAGTCAGGGTCAGATCATGTCGGTGACAGTTTTTACGGGTGGAGGAAGCCGGAGTACCCTGAGAGAACCACCGAGGAACGACGAGCAGCTGTCAGCTCCCCAACACCTTAACTCTGAGCTCTGCACCGCGGCACAGGCAGGGTTCGATTGGTTGACGACATGCGCACCATCGACGTGCAGTACGCCTTAGTACACAGCGCCGTCGTGCCTCCATGTAGGCAATCAGGGTTAAGTGCCTTCCCCAAGGACACAATGCGGGAGCACGAATCAGTCGCTGAAATGGTCACCCATCCAACTTCTAATCGCGCTCGACGTTGCATAACTTCGGTGATCTGACGAGAACATATTCGTTGATACTGTTTTTTTTCTGTGAATCGCCGGTTGTTCCTGCAGTGCAAAATACTATTTTCAAATAACATTGTGTCGATCATTACAAAAATACGGCGTCTACATTTTCGCAATTTTTTTCTATTTTTATAATGATATTTTACAGTACTTTCAGTTCTTGGTGTATTAATGCTTCATTACTGTTGTTCGTGGCATTCTCAAACTACCAGTTAATAATAAAGTGGTTCAGAAGCTAGAGCATTCAAACAGAAATATACAAGGTTCAATATCGACAAAATACATGGTTCAATATCGACAAAAATACACGCTTCAATACTGACAAAAATACAAGGTTCAAGACCAACCAGTAATAACTTCATTGTGTCTTTTGGCAAGCCACTTAATCTCCTCAGTGGGGGCCATGGTGGCGCTGTATACAAAGGCGTACTGCACGCCGATGGCACACTCGCTTTCAACCAATGTTAACCCTGCTTATTTGGGCTTGGTACCTCGGGGAGTCTGCATTGCATTGTCTAACCATTAAACGTTTCGAGGTGTGGTGACTGAAAATGTCCTTAAACGCCAGTTAATACAAAAATAAATAAAAAAAACAATGTTAATAGTAAATGTTATCTTCCATTAGCTCAGATAATTTAGTTCTATACACCTAGCTTCTGTCTCTGCTGTCAGAACCTTCAAAACATTGTATAGACATTTAATGGGTTAGAATTTTCAATTCTTTTATAATGTCGTTCGTCATTTCTACGAGACGGACGCAAGTGATGTTTGTGTTTATTGGAAATCAAATTATTTTTTGTTTCGTTTATATGGGAGTTTAGAAGCTACGCTGCACTACTTTTTGTCCGAAAATTCTTTTGGAAAACAAGAGGCATGGAGATTTACACAAAGAAAAAGGAAACGAAAAAAAAGAAAATCCAAGAGAAAAACAACCCGCAGAAAAAAAACAACCCAAAACCACAAAAATACTAATTACAACATGATTGAATCACTGCATTGAAGGTGTCCGCATATTTGTACATAAGGTGCCACGTACCTGGCCTAAGCTCTTCACATCTTTGGAGTAGGAAGTCTTTCCATTGTTTTGCTGCTATTTCTTCTATAACAGAGGATTTAAGGGGCATTAATCCTTTAACGGAACACCCATCAGGTATTGAGCTGCAATGTCATGTATACATCACATGTATCTATAAGATAATCATATTATTTGCAGGCAAAAAACATCATGATACATTCACGTCAACAACATACGTATTGTATATTGAAAGATTCAGTGACTTCTAAAACCACTTGTTTAACTTTTGATACTTTTGTACATGTTATTACGTACGAAATCTTTTGTTTAATTTAACCCTTTGATACTTTTGTACGTGTTATTACATACGAAATCTTTTGTTTAATTTAACCCTTTCATACTTTTGTAAGTGTAATTACGTACGGAATCTTTTGTTTAATTTAACCCTTTGATACTTTAGTACGTGTTATTACGTACGAAACCTTTTGTTTAATTTAACCCTTTGATACTTTTGTACATGTTATTACATATGAAATCTTTTGTTTAATTTAACCCTTTGATACTTTTGTACATTTTATTATGTACGAAATCTTTTGTTTAATTTAACCCTTTGATACTTTTGTACGTGTTATTACGTATGAAACCTTTTGTTTAATTTAACCCTTTGATACTTTTGTACATGTTATTACATACGAAATCTTTTGTTTAATTTAACCCTTTGATACTTTTGTACGTGTTATTATGTACGAAATCTTTTGTTTAATTTAACCCTTTGATACTTTTGTACGTGTTATTACATACGAAATCTTTTGTTTAATTTAACCCTTTGATACTTTTGTACGTGTTATTACATACGAAATCTTTTGTTTAATTTAACCCTTTGATACTTTTGTACGTGTTATTACGTATGAAATCTTTTGTTTAATTTAACGCTTTGATACTTTTGTACATGTTATTACGTACGAAATCTTTTGTTTAATTTAACCCTTTGATACTTTTGTACATGTTATTATGTACGAAATCTTTTGTTTAATTTAACCCTTTGATACTTTTGTACGAGTTATTACGTATGAAATCTTTTGTTTAATTTAACCCTTTGATACTTTTGTACGTGTTATTACGTATGAAATCTTTTGTTTAATTTAACCCTTTGATACTTTTGTACATGTTATTATGTACGAAATCTTTTGTTTAATTTAACCCTTTGATACTTTTGTACATGTTATTACGTACAAAACCTTTTGTTTAATTTAACGCTTTGATACTTTTGTACGTGTTATAACGTATGAAATCTTTTGTTTAATTTAACGCTTTGATACTTTTGTACATGTTATTACGTACAAAACCTTTTGTTTAATTTAACCCTTTGATACTTTTGTACATGTTATTACGTACGAAATCTTTTGTTTAATTTAACCCTTTGATACTTTTGTACGTGTTATTACGTATGAAATCTTTTGTTTAATTTAACCCTTTGATACTTTTGTACATGTTATTACGTATGAAATCTTTTGTTTAATTTAACCCTTTGATACTTTTGTACGTGTTATTACATATGAAATCTTTTGTTTAATTTAACCCTTTGATACTTTTGTACATGTTATTATGTACGAAATCTTTTGTTTAATTTAACCCTTTGATGCTTTTGTACGTGTTATTACGTACAAAACCTTTTGTTTAATTTAACCCTTTGATACTTTTGTACGTGTTATAACGTATGAAATCTTTTGTTTAATTTAACCCTTTGATACTTTTGTGCGTGTTATTACGTATGAAATCTTTTGTTTAATTTAATGCTTTGATACTTTTGTACATGTTATTACGTACGAAACCTTTTGTTTAATTTAACCCTTTGATACTTTTGTACGTGTTATTACGTACGATAAATCTTTTGTTTAATTTAACCCTTTGATACTTTTGTACGTGTTATTACGTACGAAACCTTTTGTTTAATTTAACCCTTTGATACTTTTGTAAGTGTTATTACGTACAAAACCTTTTGTTTAATTTAACCCTTTGATACTTTTGTACATGTTATTACGTACGATAAACCTTTTTGTTTAATTTGACCCTTTGATACTTTTGTATGTGTTATTACGTATGAAATCTTTTGTTTAATTTAATGCTTTGATACTTTTGTACATGTTATTAAGTACGAAACCTTTTGTTTAATTTAACCCTTTGATACTTTTGTACGTGTTATTACGTACGATAAATCTTTTGTTTAATTTAACCCTTTGATACTTTTGTACGTGTTATTACGTACGAAACCTTTTGTTTAATTTAACCCTTTGATACTTTTGTACGTGTTATTACGTACGATAAATCTTTTGTTTAATTTAACCCTTTGATACTTTTGTACGTGTTATTACGTATGAAATCTTTTGTTTAATTTAACGCTTTGATACTTTTGTACATGTTATTACGTACAAAACCTTTTGTTTAATTTAACCCTTTGATACTTTTGTACGTGTTATTACGTACAAAATCTTTTGTTTAATTTAGCCCTTTGATACTTTTGTACGTGTTAATACGTATGAAACCTTTTGTTTAATTTAACCCTTTGATACTTTTGTACATGTTATTACGTACAAAACCTTTTGTTTAATTTAACCCTTTGATACTTTTGTACATGTTATTACATACGAAATCTTTTGTTTAATTTAACCCTTTGATACTTTTGTACGTGTTATTACGTACGGAATCTTTTTGTTTAATTTAACCCTTTGATACTTTTGTACGTTTTATTACGTACAAAACCTTTTGTTTAATTTAACCCTTTGGTACTTTTGTACGTGTTATTACATACGAAGTCAAACAGCACGTTGATACCTTGAGAAGCCACTGTCAGGGCTTTCAAAAATGAGGATACCAGAGCAAAATCCAACACTCTCCTTGCTTATATTTCATATTCAGTCAAACACAAAATAAATTTTGTTTATATAAAATTGTTTTGTTACAATTTATTGGAGAGTGCCTGTGGGTGTGGTGCCTGTGGGTGTGGTGCCTGTGGGAACTCTCCAATAATTTGTAATAAAACAAGTTTTGAATAACAAATTCAGATCACATAAAATAATCTAGCCCTCAATCAGATAATCATTAATGTGGAAAATATCTTTTTATTTGTACTTTCCGACGTTTGACGTGGCGTTTTGATAAACGTTGAAGAAACTGAATTCCCAGTGACATTTGAACGTCAGGATAATTAAAGTCCCAAAGTGTTAAGACGACATTTCATTGTCACTTTTATAATTTGAACACTGTTACCCGATGTTTAGCGTTATTGTCACGCAGCAATCTTCTAAATAATGTGACATTAACAGACATACCACGTATGGCTGCTCCCGGGCAACATTTTGGTTTGATTTCTGCAGATTTACCTTGAGCAGATGGTATTCCTCAATCTAAAGCATTGCAGATGACATCTTGTTGCACAACAAGGACGACTATCTTTCACTGTTGAGGCAACAAAAGGTGAGACACAGATATACGAGCACAATATTGGATTTCAGAAATCAGACCCCATTGCACTCGTGGACTCGTTTATATTATTATTTGAAAAATTAATTGGATATTCAGTTTTCAATTTAATTCAGTGCATATACTCTGAGGAGTATGTTCAGTTTTGTTCGTTTCAGAATTTAGTCAAATAATTAAGTTATCTATTCTGTAAACCGACATATCCACACGACAGACCACCACTTTAATATTAAATGAGGTGAATGAACTATCAGTTTTAAACTTCGATCAAGCCCAGAGAGAATTAGAAAAGTACAACGCCCCCTGTATTCCCCGCCAACTAAGACAGTCATAAAATTGAAATTTTCCAAGTTGAAAAAAGCAGAAAAAGGCCTATAAATCTAGAATAAAAACTGGACAAAACCTGTTATTCAGAATATACTTCCCCCAATGGTTGTCAATCAGCACACCAAATATCATTTAATTTCAACATCCAGTGATTGAGATATGAAGGCCCAAAGTTGCTGCGGATGGGCACACGGATTGACGGACGTACAGACGAATGATACATTGCATCGATTTGTCGCTGTGGGGTTAATTCATTTGTCAAACCTTCTGTAGAGTGCCCCTATGTGGGGTTATTTACTTGTACAAACCTACATTGTGGATTTTTTTTGCAATTATTTAGAAATTTTAGAAATAATACTGTGAGGTTAAATTCAAAAATAGAGATCTAATCCCAAGAGGTGATAAAAACTGATAGAAAGCAAATGCATTGTGTCATTAACAGACGGAGGGCCGGGCGGACAGACGGACGGCTGGACGGAACTTCGATTTGGCGGGATTAACTGCTGAATATCTTACCACCGTATATTCTGCTTAAATTAACAAAATGGGACAAACGGGATGTCTCCGTTGTGACGCATGTGAATTCCAACTTCTTGTGTAAGTAGGGCATATCGTACTCCCTATACTGGCTTCCTAACCGCACGAATCCGGTACCACAGACTATCATTGGTGTGACTGACATCGTACTCCACATCGGTCATACAGGGGACCTAACTGCACGGATCTGGTACCATAGACCGTCATTGGTATGACCGACAACGTACTCCACATCGGTCATACTGGACCATAACAACAGGAATCGAGTACCACATGGATTGCATCGTACTCCACGTAGGTCATACTGGACCACTAACCGCACGAATCAGGTACCACAGACCATCATTGGTATGACCGACATCAGAATCCACATCGATCGTACTGGAGTCCTAAAAGCACGAACCGGGTACCACAGACCATCATTGGTATGGCCGACATCGTACTCCACATCGGTCATACTGGACCCCTAACAGCATGAATCGGGTACCACAGACCACAAATGGCATGACCGACATCGTCCTCTACATCGGTCATACTGGACCCCTAAAATCACGAATCGGGTACCACAGACCATCATTGGTATGACCGACATTGTACTCCACATCGGTCATACTGGACCCCTAACATCACGAATCGGGTTCCACAGATCAACACTGGTATGACCGTCATCTCACTCCACATCGGTCATCCTAGACCCCTAACAGCTCGAATCGGGTACAGTAGATTAACATTGGTATGACTGACGGCGCGTATGACATAAGTCCGAGTACCAAATCTGGTCTCATAAAAAGTACATGTGTTTACTAGGAAGAATTAATCAACATCTATGGCTCCAATCCACCAGAAAATGTCTTGTTCAGTAAATATATTGAAGCGTGTCATACCCCTAAACCTTTAGGTACACCCACTGAATTTTTGTATAATTCTTTTTATCTACGAGGTGAGATGATTGGCTATCCCCACCTATATTGAATATTTTTGCGTACAGAGAAATTTAATGTAAATTGACTTTTATCCAGCCTTTCTTGTTCAAACAAATATTTAATTTCCACGGATTCCATGAAGAAAAGGTGAAAAGAACAATGGCTTATTGACGATCTGTCAACTTTTGTTACGGCGTCCTCGTCGATTTTTGTACTGATTGTCCTTCCCACGGCGTTGTGGCTTTCAGACACGAACTTTCTTCTCAGTTTACAATTGCACTAGAGTGTTATACCTCCTATCCAGCTTTCAGGTCACCTGCCTAATTCTGTGAGGAATTCCACGCTGATATGTGCTGTTTGTATACCCACTTTGTGAGGAATTCCACGCTGTTATGTGCTGTTTGTATACCCACTTTGTGAGGAATTCCACGCTGTTATGTGCTGTTTGTATACCCACTTTGTGAGGAATTCCACGCTGTTATGTGCTGTTTGTATACCCACTTTGTGAGTAATTCCACGCTGTTATGTGCTGTTTGTATACCCACTTTGTGAGGAATTCCACGCTGTTATGTGCTGTTTGCATACCCACTTTGTGAGGAATTCCACGCTGCTATGCTGTTTGTATACCCACTTCGTGAGGAATTCCACGCTGTTATGTGCTGTTTGTATACCCACTTTGTGAGGAATTCCTCGCTGTTATGTGCTGTTTGTATACCCACTTTGTAAGGAATTCGACACTGTTATGTGCTGTTTGTATACCCACTCCGTGAGGAATTCCACGCTGTTATGTGCTGTTTGTATACCCACTCTGTGAGGAATCCCACGCTGTTATGTGCTGTTTGTATACCCACTTTGTGAGGAATTCCACGCTGTTATGTGCTGTTTGTATACCCACTTTGTGAGGAATTCGACACTGTTATGTGCTGTTTGCATACCCACTTTGTGAGGAATTCCACGCTGTTATGTGCTGTTTGTATACCCAGTCTGTGAGGAATTCCACGCTGTTATGTGCTGTTTGTATACCCACTCTGTGAGGAATTCCACGCTGTTATGTGCTGTTTGTATACCCACTTTGTGAGGAATTCGACGCTGTTATGTGCTGTTTGTATACCCACTTTGTGAAGAATTCCACGCTGTTATGTGCTGTTTGTAAACCCACTTTGTGAGGAATTCCACGCTGTTATGTGCTGTTTGTATACCCACTTTGTGAAGAATTCCACGCTGTTATGTGCTGTTTGTATACCCACTTTGTGAGGAATTCGACGCTGTTATGTGCTGTTTGAATACCCACTTTGTGAAGAATTCCACGCAGTTATGTGTTGTTTGTATACCCACTTTGTGAGGAATTCGACGCTGTTATGTGCTGCTTGTATACCCACTTTGTGAAGATTTCCACGCTGTTATGTGCTGTTTGAATACCCACTTTGTGAGGAATTCCGCGCTGTTATGTGCTGTTTGTATACCCACTTTGTGAGGAATTCGACACTGTTATGTGCTGTTTGTATACCCACTTTGTGAGGAATTCCACGCTGTTATGTCTTGTTTGTATACCCACTTTGTGAGGAATTCCACGCTGTTATGTGCTGTTTGTATACCCACTTTGTGAGGAATTCAACGTTGTTATGTGCTGTTTGTATACCCACTTTGTGAGGAATTCGACGCTGTTATGTGCTGTTTGTATACCAACTCTGTGAGGAATTCCACGCTGTTATGTGCTGTTTGTATACCCACTCTGTGAGGAATTCGACGCTGTTATGTGATGTTTGTATACCCACTTTGTGAGGAATTCAACGCTGTTATGCGCTGTTTGTATACCCACTTTGTGAGGAATTCCACGCTGTTATGTGGTGTTTGTATACCAACTTTGTGAGGAATTCCACGCTGTTATGTGCTGTCTCTATACCCACTTTGTGAGCAATTCGACGCTGTTATGTGCTGTTTGTATACCCACTCTGTGAGGAATTCCACGCTGTTATGTGCTGTTTGTATACCCACTCTGTGAGGAATTCGACGCTGTTATGTGATGTTTGTATACCCACTTTGTGAGGAATTCAACGCCGTTATGCGCTGTTTGTATACCCACTTTGTGAGGAATTCCACGCTGTTATGTGGTGTTTGTATACCAACTTTGTGAGGAATTCCACGCTGTTATGTGCTGTCTCTATACCCACTTTGTGAGCAATTCGACGCTGTTATGTGCTGTTTGTATACCCACTTTGTGAGGAATTCGACGCTGTTATGTGCTGTTTGTATTCCCACTTTGTGAAGAATTCGACGCTGTTATGTGCTGTTTGTAAACCCACTTTGTGAGGAATTCAACGCTGTTATGTGCTGTTTGTATACTCACTTTGTGAGGAATTCCACGCTGTTATGTGCTGTTTGTATACCCGCTTTTCATGGAGTTTGCGCTCAGATTGTCGTTCATGTAATGTGATGTTCCTTCACTCAAAGAGATATACATTTATTATTTCGCGCCTCAGTCATAGATAACCAATAATAATTCTTCTTGAAATCATCAAGATATTTAACACAATTAGTGGAACTAATATAATCATAAAACTACCACTGTACTGAGTCTTCATTCATAATGGTTACTTCATCAAAAATTCGATTGCGCAACATCTCCCAACAGAATCTTTCTCTTGCAAAAAAAAGATCATTCGTATTATTAGTAGGGAAAAATATACCTCACACACAGATCCTCTTTTCCGTATGAATGACATTCTAAAATTTAGTGACCTTTATAAACTTCATGTGCAGCTATTCATGCATTACTGGTGGAATAAAAGATTACCAGTATCCTTCGAAAATGTCTTCACGGTATACAATAATCCCTCTGGTATGGATACCAGACAATCCGGGAAAATTCGAACATCCAAACCAAGAACTAAATTTTCATCTGATCTCCCTATTTACACTTTTCCCCGATATTGGAATGAAATTCCGTAAGTTCTACAACGTTATAGCAGACAACAGTTTAAGAAAATCATAACTGACAATCTTCTGAAATCATACTCTATCCATGTTAATTGTGGGCGCTCTGAGTGTACTGACTGCAACCCTCTAATTCGTTAGTGCATGGTGAGCATGATGCATGTGATTGACGTTCTCAGTCAAAGTTTAGTTGTTTCCAATTACGGCGCATCTCCCCTTTTATACGTATATGTGTCATTTGCATCGGGCTCGGTGTGGAGTGCTTTTAACCAAAGATACCTAAATTATAGTGCAGTCAGAATGCAAGTACGCTATCTTGAGACCCGACTCAGGGGCATGTTTTGTCTGACAGGGCTCCTTAAGCCCTGGTGGACAGGGCATGCACGTGATCGAATCCCGCCAAAAATATTAAGATTTGTCAAATCCACCCCTTTCGGGTGTCTTAACACATTTTATCGTCCTGATCTGAATATTCGCTTTGGAACCTCACTCAAGTTCATGTTTTGCCAGCAGAGCTCCTTGAGCCCTGATAGTCGGGACATGCAGTTGACTGAGTCTCGCGTGAAATATTAAGATTTGTCATATCTCTTCCATTCTGGTATCTTATCACTTCTCATCATTCTCATCTGAATATTTCATTATTGAATGGTTCACTGAATCACTGAATGGCTTGAAACTCGGCTGTCTTGACCGTTTTTTTTCTATTTTTTTCTCTATTTTTATGGGGAATAGCAGGAAGACGGCCAACAGGGCTATGCTGTTTCCCGCAGTACACATATTAGTTTAATGTTATTTTTGTACAATAATTATACTGCAAATAAAAATTTCAATTTCAATTTCAATTTCAATTTCTCTTGAGTTGATGTAAAGAAAATGAATTTGTGTCTTATATTTTTAGAATCAATCATCTGGAATATATCAGTTGGTCAGAAAAGAGAACCGATCAACTGAAATATTCCCGACAAATAAATCTAAACACAGGTCTATACTGGTTCTATCCTACAACCGCGACGAATGTCTTAAAGAATTTGGACTACTGGCGTGAGAGCCTGACCTCTCGAAAAACCCGCGCTGTTTACTTTTTGGAGCGATACTGTTTTTTAAGCATTTCATTCAAGTCGTAACGCCCGTCAGGTGTGTACCTACCAAACGGATGCAATGTTACACGCCGTTCTTACTTCTAGGTCGATGTCTGTGCGTGGTTCACGTAATACATTTTGCAAGGCCTGTATTGTTTGGGGTAAAGTTGCATACAGTCAGCGAATGTAGTTTCAACAATTCGTTACGTCAAATTGAATCACTATCTTATTTTTCAGTTTCCACAATGGTCTCAGTTTTGTCACAATTTGTCTTTAGTTTACTAAAAGGCACATTTTCACACTGTGTCAAAATGTAGATTGTAAAATGAGAAGAAAAATGTTATTGATCACTTTATCGCATCGCTCACAATATTCGTATCACGGCCAGTGTCTTGATATTTCGCTCTTCCCGTCCAACACAACCCTCGTATCACGGCCAGTGTCTTGATATCTTCGCTTTTCCCGTCCAATACAACACTTGTATCGCCGGCCAGTGCCTTGATATCTTCGCTCCTCCCTTCCATCTGATTTGTTTCTTGTCCACCGACTTACTTCATATAAGTTGGCCTTGTTAGTTAACTTTTTCAATATCGAGTTTCTGAATGAGAATGTCAAATTGAATACTGACTATATAAATGGGCAAATCCATTTTGTATTTTTATTTCATGCTGTTTGCTTCCCTGCCATCGAATTTTATTTATTTATGGAAAACATTATGTGTTCCGAGTTTTAAGGCTTAAAGCAAAATTAGTAAGTTCCTACCTCTTTGGTATCCAGTGTACAGCACTGAAACTGACTACAAGATGTAATGTATTTCTGGGAACACATTGCCTAGTAAACTCAAAAGCAGTTGCCATGGTATAAAGACCTCTGTATTTCTGTTTAGCGGAAGACACATCAGAAAGGTTCTCTGAAGTGAACATAAAAAACACAATCTTATTAGTTACGTAAAGATGCTGTTAACACGTTTAGTGATGAAACTGATTACCCGACAAACGCATAAAAGAACACAGAAGATTCCTTCTTGTTGAATTGCCGCTTCGTTGTATTTATCAAAATATGGATATTGAGACACAAAAGCTTTTTATAAAACGACAAGTCTGTTTCAGCAACGCATCAGCCTTAATACCTTATTTTTCACACCATTCCGACGATACCTGGGTATATGCTTTTTAAAAAATGTTCTTAATCGTCAATAAAATTATGGGTTTATAATTCACGACAGTTCTTGAAACACAAGACCATTTTCCCTTTGAAACTCCTTTGGAAGTCAAAATCAACATATCATTCGAAACACAATTGAGAATCTCTGTGGCAGTATGAAAATATTTGAAGGAGTTTCCTCATTATATATTGTCCTACCAGAAGGTCAGTTTCTGTGTTGTACAAAAGACGACCGGCCTTTAAACTGAACCCTCGAAAATAACGTTGGAACGAACTATTTATGGAATAAGAATGAAGGTTTATTATATGTATGTTGTCTTACTTTGTACTGATAGCAATATGTATACAAAGACAACGTCGTCACAGCGTTGTAGTGTTTTCACAGATATATTTCATAAAGCAATTTTTCTTAGATACTATTACACACGTCACTCACCGTTCAGTTTTCTAAATAGACAGTTGTAGTCGTTGTCTAATTGGTCTTCGAAGATCACCAACACCTCATAATCGTCGCCATGCTTTTCTTTCAAAACGCCTGGAAATGTCATCAGACAAAGAATATATCTGTTTCATGCAGGTACAATAGATGCCCTGACTGTCAGAGACAACAAACCCACAGTGTGTATCCGAAAGATATGTATATTGTATATATATATGTATGTATGTATGTATGTAAATGTATGTATGTATATAAAAAATGAATATATAAATATGGGTTGTTACTTTTTTCCACCGTTTAAAGTGTGGTTCATTATATATAAATATATATGCAATATACTTATATGTTTATGCTTGATACTCCTGGTGTCTCATCCCAAATTATTGGCCTTGGGAAAAGTTATAAGTCACGCTATTTCTTAAGACCGAAAATAATAAAAAAAAACTTATACCAAGGCCAATATTCTAAACATCTCAAGTTGATTCTACCCGGCGATATGACTAAAATACACGTCTGCCTACGTCTAACTGTTTAACCCTACTCAAAATATTGTTCTGATATTCCTGGCGATGGTAGAAAGACAGCTTTACCGACTATGCAATTGCCTAGCAATGCACTTAACATATTTGTATTATGTAAAAAAAACAAACTTTTGTATTACTGTTTAACTTTGTGTATAGTTAAATAAAATTTATCTATCTGTCTATCTGTCTATCATAGTGTTAAATATCCCCAAACTTCCAAGCCACCGGTCTAATTATGTTAAGAATTCGGCGCTGTTATGGTTTGGAACCAGTCTAGACTTAAATAGACCGTCACATATGTTTAGATTCAATCGGATGGAATGTTTCAGTTGGATGTTTGCAAGGTAAATTCGGTACTTACTGATTGTATTATCTTTAACCACAGCCCGAAATAATATCTATATATCTTTGTGAGTAAAGGTACATCAAATTGTATAAACGGTCGTCTGTACGCAAACTCCGCAAAAGTGGATAAACAAACAGCCTATAACACCCTATAACAGTGTCGGATTGCGAATAGAATTAGACAGGTAGGCCTGAAGGCTTGGCGTACCCCATGGAGAATTAGACAGGTAGGCCTGAAGGCTTGGCGTACCCCAAGGAGAATTAGACAGGTAGGCTCGAAGGCTTGGCATACCCCATGGAAAATTAGACAGGTAGGCCTGAAGGCTTGGCGTACCCAATGGAGAATTAGACAGGTAGGCCTGAAGGCTTGGCGTACCCAATGGAGAATTTGATAAGGCAGTATCATTTCTTGTTCCTTAACTGCCGGTAATGTTTCTCACACGTATGTTTCGACCGAATAAGCCCACAAAGAACACTGTGTTGGCGATCGGAGACGATTTTATACGCAAAAAGCGAGTCGATTGTGTCAGTAAGATGGCCGCATGCCAGTTGCGTCGATAGACCGCGAGATGATTGTATCATAAGGGTACACCTGGTTAGCATTTCGCGCACATAATCAGACTATCGATATATTTGTGGACGTATTTGGTCGAAACACACGTATTTTTCGATCGAATAGTCCCACAAAGCCAATTATTTCGAAAATCTGGTTACGTTCCCTGTACACAATCGGCTTACATTTTGCGGACATAATCGGCTTGCAGACACAATCGTTCTGTCGAAATACATTTACAACAACGTTGTTCGTCGTATTTACGTTCATTAAAAAGGAAAGGTGTGAACCCAAATCATTGAAATTGTGTCACTTGTGCAGCTTGACATTGAGGTTTATGAGCCAATATTACTTTTATTATGTCCCTCACACAAGGCTTACAGCCCATGGTTCAACAATTCCTTCTCTAAAGCTTACCCCACCCGCTGAACGTTGCAAGAAAGTTTATGTCTTAAAAAGTGGACATGGCAGTGCATCAAGTACCAAAGTCATGGTGATCTCACTTTATGATTGTCAGCAACTGTGAAAGGATATTTGCCAGAACGTAACTTTAACATTTGTTTAACCGTGAACACCTCACTACTTACCAAAGTCATGGTGATCTCACTTTATGATTGTCAGCAACTGTGAAAGGATATTTGCCGGAACGTAACTTCAACATTTGTTTAACCGTGAACACCTCACTACTTAGAATAAGATGTTTGTTGCACAACAAATTAGAGACAGTTTCTCCACATCAACTGAATTAGTAAGACATTTGTTATTGACTCAGGTAACCGGTTACGGAAATCATTTCTCGAGCAAGTACAACAAAACATATCTTTTGACGCCTCGATTCGCAATGCATTGAAATATGTTTGTTTTCGTCATCACTCGTAAAATAACTTTTTTATCGATCGCAAAAGTGTAATACGTATCCTCTAAGATGTCAAAGTTATCTTCATATACATCAATGTTAAATAAAACCCTGAACATTATAAGTTATTGTGATGAATTAACGGTAACTTGGTCTGAGATTTGCATAAGCACCGAGTCATCACCGTCAATTTATCACAATAACCTATTTTCTAAAAAGATTCTTTCCATAGATCCAAACCTTCAGCGGGAAATTAACACGGAAACTTTTAACTATCACAGATTTAGTAAATAAACCTTTTGTGTACCCCATGACGTCACTGGACAAATAATCAATATTTCAGATAAAGACCGAGTTCACTCCATCGTATTTGAAGTTTAAACAACACTTTACTCGAAATAACGTCTGCTGCACGTGTGAAATATCTACAAAAATAAAGCGGTTTGCAATTCACTCCGTTGACAGATTGATTCCGCATTTCAAGATATCGCGTGGTGACATCAGACGGGAAAATATGGTACTGGAGCCGTAAATATAGAAAAAAAACTTAGCGACCTCTCTTTTCCAATCAGAAGGGGTGGGTTGCTTAGTTGTATTGGAACAGAGTATATTATTTGAATCAATTAACTTATGATCATATGAAAATGTGTTTGCCATCTCACACATGTAACCACATTTATAAAACTAGTTATTACAAATTAGTTCTTCATTTTAGATAACTAACAAAAGATATTCCTAATCATATTTTTTTTTCTCACAAGAAGTTTCTTCCTTGAAGCTGCAAAAGTAAAGAAAACACAAAAACGATACATTATCATCTTGCTTGCTTCAAAAATTCCCGAAGAAGTCTATTGAGTTACTTTTGCTTTCATGTTTTGTTTTCATTTGTCAGTTGTATACGGCAAGGAGTACCGACAATATTGAAGAGTTGAAAGGCTGGCTCAGTTTAGTTTGTTGTACTCAGCAAACCATTTGAAAAGTATCCCATGCTCCGCGTTCGGAAGATTTTTAAATCACATTTCTATCTACCACTCAAAACTACACTTCGTCGCCTGAGTGCTAGAATGTTGGAGTACTATGTCCCCCATGGGAGTACTATGTCCCCTATAGGAGTACTATGTCTGCAATGGGAGTACTATGTCCCCTATGGGAGTACTATGTCCCTATGGGAGTACAGTGTCCCCTACGAGAGCACTGTGTCCCCTGTGGGAGTACTATGTCTCCTATGGGAGAACTGGATCCCCTATGGGAGTACTATGTCCCAAAGTGAGTACCATGACCCCTATAGGAGTACTATGTCCCCTATGGGAGTACTGTGTCCCCTATGGGAGTACTGTGTCCCGTATTGGAGTACCGTGTCCCCTATGGGAGTACTATGTCTCCTATGGGAGTGTGATGGCCCCTATGGGAGTACTATGTCCCCTATGGGAGTACTGTGTCCCCTATGGAATTACTATGTCCGCTGTGGGAGTACTATGTCCCCAATTGGAGTATTATGTCCCCTATGGGAGTACTATGTCCCCTATGGGAGTACTATGTCCCCTGTGGGAGTACAGTTTCCCCTATGGGAGTGTGATGTTCCCTATGGGAGCACTATGTCCCCTATGGGAGTACTATGTCCCTTATGGGCGTACTATGTCCCTTATGGGAGTACTATGTCCTCTATGGCCTGTGTCTCCTGTGGGAGTACTATGTCCCCTATGGGAGTGCTATGTCCCCTATGGAGTACTCTGTCCCCTGTGGGGGTACTATGTCCCCTATGGGAGTACTATGTCCCCTGGGGAGTACTATGTCCCCTATGGGACATAGAACATTCTAGCACTCAGGCGACGACTTGACTCCAGGTATCATAAATCATTGCAAGAAGATCTGTGAGTATACCTTCCTTTTAAGCAGCCCTGGAGTGCGAACAGGCAGAGATAAACTGACATACAATCACATGACATTTTTCTTCTGGCTATCATGCTTTCTATGCAAACACTGACCTGATTATATTTATCAATTTTCCTTCTTCATCATCTAAGCCCAGTCCCTTTTAGTGTTGCAACAATGATCTTATAGAAAACAAAATGAGTAAATTAGCGTTTAACAATCTGCCTGCTCATAAACTGCCAAACCAATACACAGTTCAATAACTCATATAGTAATCATCTACAGGAATATAAATTGATATGTTAGTAGACAACTATAGGAATATAAATTGATATGTTAGTAGACAACTATAGGAATATAAATTGATATGTTAGTAGACAACTATAGGAATATAAATTGATATGTTAGTAGACAACTACAGGATTATTAATTGATATGTTAGTAGACAACTACAGGATTATTAATTGATATGTTGGTAGACAACTATAGGAATATAAATTGATATGTTAGTAGACAACTATAGGAATATAAATTGATATGTTAGTAGACAACTATAGGAATATAAATTGATATGTTAGTAGACAACTATAGGAATATAAATTGATATGTTAGTAGACAACTACATGATTATTAATTGATATGTTAGTAGACAACTACAGGATTATTAATTGATATGTTGGTAGACAACTACAGGATTATTAATTGATATGTTAGTAGACAACTACAGGAATATAAATTGATATGTTAGTATACAACTACAGGATTATTAATTGATATGTTAGTAGACAACTACAAGATTATTAATTGATATGTTAGTAGACAACTACAGGATTATATATTGATATGTTAGTAGACAACTACAGGATTATTAATTGATATGTTAGTAGACAATTTCCTGAAAATATATTTGTATGTTAAAAGACAAGGATTTTTTCTGGGTCAGCGTCTATTTTTCTTCACGTAGAGCTTTGAGTGTTTATTTCATTTCCGTAGCTATGACATATGTTCAAAGAGAAGACCACGCTGCATGCTGATGATAAACGTAGAACAATTTCAATTCCCATGAAAATATACGTTACATTATCAAAAAGTGAAAAATAACAATAAATAACTACTAACTTACCAATTATTTTGTCTAGAAAAATAAGTGAGTTTACCCCATCAGCAGCTCCGAAATCCCCGATTGTAAATGGGACGTTCGCATCCGTTGGTATATCATCTGAAACAAGTAATAACAATATTTTAATAACTTCAGTGATCGATAGTTTTTTGAATCGAGAAAATAAAATACTGTGCAATCCGTAATGCATCCATTTTAAGTACAGAGCTTCAAAATCATGATACAAGGAGAGAACACCATCAAGTGAATACTACATGTGGGAAGAGGTAAAAAGAGTGTTCGAGCCCAGGAGAAATGCATTTCGTGCCCATCCCAAAATTTAAGCTTCAAAGCAATGGGAATTTAGCATGAAACATTTTCAGCCCAGCTAAAATCGGACTAAGTCAGTTTTTACCTGGGCTCGTATTTCAGCGATGTTTAATCCAAAGGGGGAAAATGTAAGGCAAATTAACTTGAAGTGGACTCGAAAAAGATGATCTATTTCCATGCAACTTTCCATAGGAAACTGCAAAAGTGTCAAGGTCGCTGGCCTTGGACATTTGCGAAAACGAACTATTCTGCACGTCATCTTGTGCAATCTTCTCATGGGAATTTGTAATGCGCTTCCTTCGTTCTCACTTCCCTTTAGTGGGCTCGAACAGACGAAGCCTCGGAAGGTCTGTTCCAGGGGAAAACTCCAATTGAAATTTGTAATGCGCGACTTTTGGACACCACCAGAGTAACGAGTTTGAACACGATGTAGTTTTGCCCCATGTTTTTCCCAATGGTGATTTTGTTATATTTGCAATTGATGTTTCATCTCCGAGTCTAAATTTAAAGATGGGAACCCGATCTTTAAAAGTGCTTGATTATTTTTTTTATATTATATATAGAATAAAGAAAAAAAAATAACTTAAATTGAATTTCTAAAAAAACAAAATAAAAGGGGGAAAAGGAAGAATGTAAAAAAAGAAAACAAGCATGCCAGGATGAAATTAAAAGAGAAATCGTCAAAGAGTTGAAAGCCTTGAGAGAGAAAAGCAGGACACCTAGGTACAGACCTTACGAACCTTACATTCTGGCTTACATGTCCTTTGGTCTACCTCGTTATAAACCAGCGTCTTCAGCATACCAACCTTCTCCTTATGCTCAGTATCTTCTGCCGAGTCCAACTGAGATAGATTGAAGTGTGACCGATTCTGAGAATGGACTACCGATGATTATAGTGAGCACGATCGGTGATCATATGGTAGAAGCCAGCAATATGAAACCCGAAGATTACACGAATTTATATAAGACAAATCCGTAGAGAGCGGACCCTGTATTTGGCTTTCTCGAGGGAGATGACGGTAATCTGTACATAGGTGACAAAAAAGTGGAAATAACCGACGATTGTAATCTGATCGTCGAAGATCGAGAATACGAAGGTACTAGAGGATTGTGGAATCTACTCGTACTGGCTTGAGGGAGAGGATTACAAAATGTACCGCGATTTCCTGCTTCACATGAATGTCATGAAAGAAAATAATGATTCCAGAGAGACGAGTCCGAAAAAGAGCAGAAGTTCGAAGCGAAAGAACGTAGTGAAACCCATATGGGATGCGAATAAAGTGCTCATCAAATCGGTTACCGGAAATGGAATGACCACGATCATTCCTTGCAATCCTAATGCCCTACTGGAGAGATTAGATTTCTTGATGGCGAGTCTAAAAACCGGTAATACCGGAGTGACAAACGAGTTGGTGAGCACATGTGACGAATTGTTGCGACAGAAGGTGTTAAATAGAAATACTTATAAATCGGTTATGAACATTTTGAAAGGGAAATATAAAAAAATAAAAGTAAATAAAATAGAAAGTAAAAAAAAAATTAAATTAAATTACAAAATAATTATTATAAAATTAAAAACGACATAATACGAAAGAAAGAAACAAAGCATTCAATTTTAGCAGAATATTACATGAACTGAAGTAGATTCAGCAGTAAACTAGGAGCTTATTCAACGCAGTCGCCAGACATTTTAAAACAAAGGAGATATGAACAGTTGGCAAACTTGAGTGAATACTACTCACGAAGAGAAGAAGAAAATTTTCTGCTCGGAGCTGTTTATAAGTATCTTTTTAATATTAGTTTTTATTTCAGGGAAGTTTTTATATATTTAGTTTTGCAAGTGTGTTTGGGGAGGATCGTAGGGTGTAATAAGGAGGTTTAGTTGAGAGGTTTTGCCAATTTTGCCGTTTATTTATCTTAGTTACCTTTTTTCGTGTGTGTTTGTTGCCCTGGTGTTTTTGTCGTTTTCGGTCATTGGATTCTGTATATTATTTGTAATCATGAATGGTAAGTGTACGACGGGTGTTCAGACGGAGGTAAGTATGGGTGTTAAGGGAGGTCTGGGGGAGGTGAGTCGAGGGGTGCAGGTGGGGGAGAGTGAGGATCCGGAGGCATGCAGACAGTGTAATATGAGGTATGGTGGTGGTCGGTCAATGGAGAGTAGTGGGGTATGTGCGAATTGCAGGGATATTTTACAGTTGTTAGAGAAGTGTGTTGGATTCGAGAGGGAGATTGCAGAGCTGAGAGGGAGGTTGGGGAGGGCCGGTGTATCTGAAGTTACCCCGTTGAAGGTTACCTACGATGGTGAGGTGGAAGGTGGGTGGAAGGTCGTTGTGGACTCAAGGAGGAAACTGGGAAGCAGGAAACGTGGGGGAATAATGCTTGATGTGGGGGGGGGGGGGAGTGTAACTGAGGAGGGGGGTTCTAGTAGGAAAATTCGGAAGGTGGCGTCAGGTCAGGGCTGCGGCGAGTCCGGAAGCCAGAGTCGGCGTAAGGCTGCCAAGGTTGCTAGGCGGTGTTTAGAAAACAGGTTGAGTGTTTTAGACTCTGATACCCCTGGGGACGAGAGTGAGGGGGAAAGTGTTGGGGGTGAGATTGTTGTTGATGATGATAGGCCAGTCGGGGTAAGGAAGGCGGTCAAGAGAAAGAGGGGGCCAGGAACTTGCAAAACGAGAGGAGGTGCAGATGATATAGGAAATGGGGCCAGAAGAAGAAAATTAGTTGTAGCGGGGAGCAGCATTGTACGTGGGATTGACAATGTAGTTTGTGGTCCTGATAGCTCCAATCGAACCGTCTTGTGCTTTCCGGGGTCGAAGGTGGAGGGTCTCAGGGACCGGGTAGATGGCATTGTGGCAGGGTCAGGACCGGAACCGGTAGTGGTGGTCCATGTGGCCACCAACAATATCAGGGAGAGAAGGTCAGTAAGTTTGGTGGAGTCGTATAGAGGCTTAGTCGGCAAACTGCTAAGTAGGAATGCAAGGGTAGTCGTATCCGGGGTCCTTCCTGTCCTTGGAGGTGGGGACGAACGGAACTCAAAGATTTTGGCTCTAAATGAAGAGTTAGAGGACTACTGTGTTGATCTGGGAATTCCATTTATCGACCATTGGGACACGTTTTGGGGCAATGGGAACATGTACGGGCGTGACAGGCTGCATCTTAGCAGGACGGGGAAACGGGTATCAGGGGATAAAATTCTACGGGTAGCAGAGTCTTTTTTGGAGAGGAGCGGGGTGGGAGGTCAGAGGCAAGTATAACGAGAGTGGACATAGGTGGGGTGAACAAGAGTGAGGGGGACAGAATAAGTTTACCAAGACTAGCACCAGAAATCAATGGGCCCAGTAAGCGGAAGCCAATGAACCTCGGTACCCTGAAAGTGGGTTATAGCAACATCCAGGGTCTCCACCGGAAAGGAAGTGAAATTGCTACATTGATCGAGGCAGAGGAGTTTGATGTCATGGGCTTAAGCGAGACGTGGGTAAGACATGAGGAACGGATAGACCAAGTAAGCGGGTGTGTGTGGATAGGTGTAGGGCGAACGGAAGGCCAGAAAAAGGGGGAAGAGGTAGGCATGTACATTAAAGAGGATTTAAAACCGTCGCTGATTACAGATCTGGAAGATGTCATCACCTCGGCTGATGTGTCAAAAGAAATTGGATGGGTAAAGATCAGTCTGAGAAACAAAAGTATTGCCCTTGGGATTGTGTACTGTGCGGTGGAGGGAAGTAAACCCGAGTGGAATGACTCGATATACTCAACACTAAGGTCCAATATCACTGAACTAGAAAACAGGGGGCTCGGTATAATTCTGATGGGCGACTTTAATGGACACATAGGTGACAGGGAAGAAGGCACAGAGGGTGGGGACAAGAAAGTCAACATGAATGGAAGGAAGCTGTTGAACTTCACAAATGAGCTCGGTCTGAAGATTCTGAACAGGGACGCTAGATGTAAGGGGAAATGGACCTGGGAGAGAAACGACAGAAAATCAATGATTGACTACATTCTCACAGATATGAATTTATGGAGGGAGGTGATAAGGGTAGAAGTGGATGATGAGGGCAAAATGGAGTTGGATAGTGATCACAACTTGATTACAGTGACGATGAGGGCCAAAAACCTAGAGAAAAGGAAAGGAAGCTTCAAGGAGATTTGGGAACTCAAAAAGGACGCCGACTGGGCGAAGTTCGAAGAAAAACTGAAACCAAAGCTTGCAGCCGTACACAAGGGGGGTAGTGTCCAGAAGATGGCCGACGCCATAGTTGCGAGCTTAGTGGAGGCAGGGAAGGAGAGTGTAGGAAAGATTAGGGTGCCGACACGGGAACTTGGGTACAGAGTGAACGAAGAACTGAAAAGGGCCATAAAGGTTAGAAAAGCTAAATGTGCTGCGTACAGGAGAAGTAGAAAACTTAAGGGGGTGGAAAGCAATGAGGCCATGGTAGCAAAGGAAGAATACCAACAAGCACGAAACAAAGTAAACAAGATTAAATACGACAACCGGAGAGTGCGAAATAGCAGTCTTATTAGGACGATAAAAACGACAAGGGGGGGGGGGGGGATGTCGAGTTCGAGCGTATTTTGGAAATGGGTGAACAAACGTAACAAAGGGAATAACCAACAGAGCATTAAAGTATATGGCAGAGTTACAGAAGAGCGAGATCAAATCGCATTAGAACTAGTCAAACACTGGGAAAAGGTAAACGATAAGCGATGGGGCATGGGGAACCCACCGGAGTGTCCGAACCAGGTCGAGGAAAATCTCTCGGACTTCGTGTGCAGCGAAATCAAAACTGAGGAGGTGCGAAGGGTGATCTCAAAATTGAGGAATGGAAAAGCGGGAGGGGTGGATGAAATTCCTAACGAGTTTATCAAAAAAGGGGAGAGGAACTCTTGGAAAGCCTAACTGCCCTATTCAATTTAGCCATAGAAAAACAAGAGGTCCCAAAGGAGTGGAGGGAAAGTAAAGTGACATTTATTCACAAAAAGGGGGGAAAAGACGTCTTGTATAACTATCGAGTGATCTCTGTCAGCAGCAACATTGGAAAAGTCTTTTGTAAAGTCCTGTATGGGAGATTAGAGGAGGTGATTGAGGAGAAGGGTTTTTTGGGAGAAATCCAGAATGGCTTCAGGAAGGGAAGGAGAGTCACTGACCATCTTTTCACGCTATCCCAAATGATAGAATCCGCGAAAGCAAAAAAGAAAAAGATGTTCATGGCCTTTTTGGATGTTAAAAAGGCATACGATAGAGTATGGAGGGAGGGTATGTGGCGCAAGCTGGAGGCCCTGGGCTTGGGGGGTGGGGGCGAGTTTGTTGGGATTATGAAAGCATTATATAAAGATGGACAGAGTGAACTTAGCCTGGGTAACATTACAACAAAACGTGTGCCTATGGAGATAGGCCTAAAACAGGGGCGTATGTTTTCGCCAATTCTTTTTGCATTGTACATTAATGAACTTCTGCTTAGCGACGAGGGGGTTGCAGTTGGTGACTTGAAGATCCCAGGGCTATTTTCTTGCAGACGATATGGTGCTAGTGTCAGAAAGCGAAGAGGGGTTAGAGAAGATGCTGGGAATTGTTGGGAAATATGGGAGCAAATGGAGACTCGAACTTAATGAAAGCAAGAGCAAAGTTATACCCGTGAGCCGCAAAGTGGACCCCACTCGAAGGTGGAGAGTGGGGGAGTTCTGCATTCCGGAAGGTAGCAGTAGACTTCTTAGTGTAGGAGAGACTAGTGACTATGAATACCTGGGGGTAAATATAAACATCACAGGAAGAGGCATCTACCGAAACCACACAAATTAATTGATTCTGAAGGGGAAGCGAATCCTTAACCAAATGAAACTTATAGGGAGAAACAGTTTCAATAAGGTTTTCGTGGGGAAAACCATTTGGGAAATGGTGGGTCTGCCAAGTATAACATACGGTACGGAAGTTGTACCCCTAAACCAGACAGCTGTTAAGAGCTTGGAAATCCTGCAGAACGATGCAGGCCGATGGATAACAGGCTCGAGTAAAGCCGCAGCACTAGAAGCAATCAGGGGTGAGCTTGGGAAGATGAGGATCAAGGACAGGATAGACCTATTGAAACTCGGTTATCTTAATTATTTGGTAAATCTCCCTGATAGCCGATGGTGTAAAGTAATGTTCCTGAGAACTTTCAACTCAAATATCAAGACGGGGTGGATGGTCCAAGTGAGGGAGCTAGTAGAAAACTACTCAATGGAGATCTCGGACCTTGACGTTGGGGCAAACCAGGGCAAAAAGATCGCCAGAGAAAGGGTCATGGAGGATTGTAACCGTAATTGGCGAGAGGGCTTCAAATCAAAGAGATCTTTGGGTGGCCTGCGTGATAAAGAGAAGCCTGGTTTTGAAGAGTACATTGATTGCACCTTTGGGGAGTCACTGTTGTTCAAGCTGAGGTCGCGGTCCCTGGAGCTGAGAGGAAAAATTGGGAAAAACAGTGAAAAGGAGTGCCAGATGTGTAACGTGGGCGTGGTGGAGACCCTGGAACACTTTCTTATAGAATGCCCAAAATACCAGTCTAAAAGAACAAGATTCACGGGGAGTATAATGGAGAAGTGGGATGGGAGAATGAAGGACATGTGGTTAGGGGGCGACTCAAAGGAGAGGGTTAATATACTAATCAGAGAGATTGGGAAGAATGGGGCAAGGGATGTCATCAAGCAGTTCGTCTCCGAGTGTTGGGAGGAGAGAAGAAGCGCTGGAATAGGGAGGCAGTTGGTAGAACTTGGGTAACCAAGGCCTTCTCATACGAGAACCGCGACAAATCAGCAGCCGACCGAAGTGTTATTATTATTATATCGAACCAGTTTTGGTTCTGTATACAACCAAAACTGGTTCGATATACCAGCTGTTCATATCTCCTTTGCTTAATAATGATTTGAGGCAACCTCGTATAAGCTCTAAACTTACGGCGGCAACCCCCTCAATTTGTGTTTAATTCTGTTAATATTTAATGTTAATCTTTATAAATTTATTTGATTTGAAATAAATACTGTTTAAACAGAACTGGTTCCATCTCAGGGACAAGATTAGAACCAGTTTTGGTTCTAAAGAGAACCTTTATTTTTTGCAGTGTAGATTGACTCGAAGAAGAAGCTCTATCTATTTATTTGTATTTAATTTATTTATTTATTTATTGGTGTTTAAGGTCACATATTTCTGCACAATGGCTAACCATGACCGTGACAGTTTTACGGGTGGAGGAAGCCGGAGTACCCGGAGAGAACCACAGAGCTACGGCGAGCAACTGTCAGCTCCCCAACATACCAACTCCACACAAGCAGGGTTAGCATTGGTTGAAGACAGGTGCACCATCGACGTGCAGTACGCCTTAGTACACAGCGTCGCTGTGCCCCCACGTGGGCAATGGGGGTGAAGTGTCTTGCCCAAGGACACAACACGGTTGCCGCAGGTGGGATTCGAACCGAGGACCTCTCGGCTTGCAACCTGCACCTCTACCAACTGAGCCACCGCGCCCCCTTATTTGTATTAAAGTCACATACTTATGTGCAATGGCTAATCGTGACCGTAATAGTTTTATGGGTGGAGAAAGCAGTAGTACGCGGAGAGAACCACCGCGATTCGACGAGCAACTGTCAGCTCCTCAACATTGTAACTCTGTTCAAGCTGCGCTCAAGCAGGGTTACAGCAGTTGAAGACATGTGCACCATCGACGTGCAGTACGCCTTAGTACACGGCGCCATTGTACCCCCATGTAGGCAACAGGATAAAGTGCCTTGCCCAAGGACACAATGCGGGTTGTCCAAGGCAGAAATCGAACTCGGGACCTCTAGCATAGAAGTCCAACAGTCTATCACTGAACGACCGCGCTCCCCAGAAGAAGCTCTAAAAATCGAACTCGGGACCTCTAGCATAGAAGTCCAACAGTCTATCACTGAACGACCGCGCTCCCAAGAAGAAGCTCTAAAGAAATCGGGACCTCTAGCATAGAAGTCCAACAGTCTAGCACTGAACGACCGCGCTCCCTAGAAGAAGCTCTAAAGAATGTGAAAAAATTAATGAAAGTAGACATTATCATTCCACTTCTATACAAGAATGAAGAGGGGAAAGTGACAGCTCGCATACAGATAAAAGATGTGACTTTGAAAAACGAAAATTGAATGTTATTTTTCATAAATAAATATTTATATTTTTGTAATTTTTATTTTTTTTAAGTTTTCTTTAATTTATTATTATTTTGATTTCATTTTCATTTTGATTTTTTTCTTTTTGGAAATTCTTCTCCTGAAGTGGATAAAAAATCATTCCATTCCCCCTCTTTCATTAACTAATAAATGGCTGTTGTGATGATACTCATTTTTGCTAACACGTTTAGGCAAGGTCTCGGTAAGATCCTTTTTCATCATGTTATCGAAATATTTAAAATATTCCATTTTTTCAGTTTTGTTCTTGTTTTTGGATTTGCCTACCAAGTTCGAGTCTTTAAAAATTATTTCCTCACCCTTATTCGAGATGTCCATTTCTTGATTTACACCCTTTATCTTTTCTATATTCAATCTCAAATTTAATGTATTTTTTCCTTCACCAAATTAGAAACAAACTATGTCGATTTTTCAATTTCTATTTTTTTAATTTTATTTTTTTGTTGAAAAATAAAAATGTTTTTGTTGCTATTTTGGGAAAATGTTTTTTCAATGTTTTTTTTAAAAATCAATTTTCTTTTAATTTAGTAATTTTTTTGTCTCCTTCAAAAATAGAATATTCTCTATCCAGTAAATAATGCAAAACAAGCTCGTCTCGATTTTCAGTTGTGAGATGACTCACTCTCCACTGAAAATTCGAACATTCTAATTCATTGGGTCTCGGTTCTCTATATACAAGCAGGGGCACCGGAGCTGCCCCGACCACCCCGACCAATGTCGGGGCAAAAAATTTGCCGATCATGATATTTTGTGATCTACCTTCAGCCGAGCGTCATTCATATCAAATAACAAGGCTGTGATTTTTTTAATTTTGTTCTGGCGGTTATCCGAAAATAGTGCACGCATAGATCGTCTTGTTTTTTAACATTGGGCACACAATGGAGGCTATTAATGACGAGTTACCGCAAGATGAGGATATTTGGGGGGAGGGGGGCTACTTCTTTAGTATTCCAACGGCATCGGAAGCGGTTGGAATACTAAAGAAGTAGCCCCAAAATGGTTCCGAGAGATGTCATATTGGAAACATTTTCTGGGGACAGGGGCGAATTTACGAATGGGCAGACTGGCCGGACGCCAGGGCCCCCACATTTGTGGGGGACTCCACAGTGAAGTTCGTCTTTCGAGGAACATAATATGACAAAATTCCCTTTTTGTCATATTATATTCCTCGAAAGACGAACTGCATGCGCTGTCATTTTTTTTCTCCCCCACATAATCGATGGCAACAATTCGAAAAAGCAGGGATATGGGTGTTATGGTCGGGCCAATGTTTGGACCGTTCCGGCGCCCCTGACAAGACCGTCTCCTTACAAATTCTCATTAAATCGTGCTTGCTGACCATATATAATGCCAGCAAGAAACACATAATGATCACGTCTAAGTATTTTATATCTTGAGAGTCGTGACTATAGTCCCATCCAAACTTGCAACTGGAACATCTTTTTCCTCCAAGCTCTTAGACTCTTTTTTTCATGAGATGGGAAAACGTTCTGTAAAACAATTCTTGAAGAAATCCCCAGCACTCTACTCTTTTTTGTCTTTTCATTTCGTCTATGAATCTATCTATTTTTTATTTTATTTATTTTTGAAAAATAGATAGTTTTTTTCCTTTGACGAAATTATATAAAATATTTGATGAAGTGTATGTTTGTACCGACTAAAAGAATCCCAAGGAAAGATGTCGTACCAAGTAATGCGCGGAAGGAACGTATAAAATGGGATTTTCGGGAATTATCGTGAAAAGGAAAGACGGGCTACATTGTGGCACCGAAACTAATTGAAAAAATAAACAAACGCGAATCACATATAACGTTTCTTAGAAAATGTCAGGAAGAAAATATCACACCGCGAGGAATCAAAGTGAAATGGAATATGACATCGGATGTCAGTGGAAGGCGAAAATCGGAATATGAAACCCTTTTAAATGAAACATCAGAGAGACTGGTAGATATTATGCGATTAGAATTCAAGGAACAGTTGGGTCTTCTGAGGGGTGAGCTCGTGAAGTTAAAAAATTCGATAAATTCCCGTTTCAACATCTCGAATAAAGAGGCAATCCTGAAAATAATAACGAACCATGGTGATAAAATCCAAGTCCTCACTGAAAAAAACAAAAGATAAGAAGATAGCGGGACTGTGTGATTCAGACGGTACCGACCAAAATAGAAAGAATGTATCGCTGTCGGAAATAAATAATGTGTTAAAAGTATTAGAAATAAAATTACTGAAGAAACTTTCCGGCCATACTGATATCTCAACACACAACATTGAACTGAGAAGGCAACGGTTTGGATTGCAAAATGTTAGAGTAGACGGAAATTGTTTTTATACATGCATCAGCAAAATGTGTACAGGCGACGACGAATACCATCATGTAATACGGAAACGAGTAACGGAGTATGTGGAACATCACGCGAAAATAACGTCTAAATATATAGATGGACCAGTGACAGGATTCATTAGAAATAGATCCAAAACGAATGATAGTATTGAGAGTTGGGCAACAGATGAGGATATAATAGGTTTGGTGAATATGCTGGGAATAAGGATTCATGTGTATTGTAAGTATGGTAAAAATTACAGGTGGATGCGATTCGAACCTGAAAAACTGGTGAGTATAAATGAATTAAATTTCTATATCTTTTTGAATGATTCTCATTTTCAGGTTGTACAAATGATTGGAAGTATGAAACAGACAACTGGGCCTAAAATAATCAAAAACAAATACTTGCAGTCACAAAATATTTCCGCGTTTCGTAGGGATGAACCAAAACTGAATCCCCGGGGTTATTTAAAAAAGATTACCGACAAAACGTCTGAGAAACCCTCCAAAAATGACGAATCTGTAGAAGTGAAGAATATAAGCGATGATCAAAATAACATTTATGTAGATATAGAGAGTAAAATTCTGCACAATGAAACTAAAATAAATCAGCAAAATAACGTGTTTAATTTATCCGGTAAGAAACCAACAAAACACCAAAGAACATAACTCAAGTTTATCCCAACGGAAAGAACTTTGGTTATAGCAAACCTTATCGTTGAGATAAAAAGAATGGGAGCGCAGAATGCGACCATGTGAGTATTTCCTACTCAATAAACAACAATATATTAATGATAAATTTAGAGAGCGTAACCCGTGGACCCATAAAGAAGGTAGAGATAAGCACCTTGACCTTTATTTCGAGATAGTACGGGAAGATATTTTGAAGGGCATAAAAAAACGCGTGGGGAACAACATAACAAAAATGGAAGAGAAGGCTCTGAAAGAGTTGTTAAATGATAATACAAAATAGTCGTGCAACCAGCCAATAAAGGTTCCGGAATAGCCGATTTGGATGCAAGTAAATATGATAATGAGATCTTGATGGAGTTGGGGGACCAAACAACATATAAAGAAGTACCTGTAGATCTGACTGAGAAAATAGCAAACAAGATTAAAAGCCAACTCGAAAAACTAGAAAAAAACAAACAAACTGATAGACAAAAAAGTATTAGCGTACATGATACCTAAGCAGCCACAGGCTGGACGAGTAAGAGGTAACCCCAAAATGCATAAAAATTAAGCCCCTTTAAGAACAATAATTCCGGGAATAAACCACCCAACAGAAAAAGACCAGAAATTATGGAGTCTGAATTAAAACAACACGTTCTGTCGTTGCCATTCTACATACGCGACATCACACATTTCCTGAACAGACTGGACTGTGTACCCCAACCACTCCCCGAAAACAGCATAATGTACTGTACGGACGTCAATAAACTATATCCAAGCGTCCCACGTAATGAAGGTATATTAGCATGTAAAAAAAGCACTAGAAAACTCTCAAAGAAAATTATTCCCAGCAGAGATAGGTCTTAAACTAATAGAAACTGTTTTGGACAATAACAATTTTTCATTTAAAGGAAGACATTATTTACAAACGTACGGCGTTGCAATAGGTTCGCGATTAGGGATGAATAATGCGTGCACATCTATGGGTGAATGGGAAGAGAAACTGTCAAAAGCATCGAAGTTACACCCCCTTGAATAGGTACGGCACTCTGATGATATCTGGGGAGTATGGACGCATGGGTTGGAGTCTCTGAAACAATATCATTCTTCGGCAAATACGATACACCCAAGAATACAAGTTGATTTAAGGTGGTCTGAAAATAGGATAGAATTCTTAGACAAACGATAGTCAAAATTGAAGACGGATTTCTTAAAACCGGTTTATATACAAAACCCACGGACACGCATCAATACCTGCACGCAAAGTCAGATCACCCAATCAACACTAAAAGAGCGATACCATATGGAATTGCTCCAGGAGTAAAAAGAATTTGTTCTGATAATGCTGAATATGAATGCCACAAAAGTTATACAAAACAACACCTGCATGCCAGAGGTTACGACGAAAAGTTTATAAGCGAACAACTAAAAAAAGGTCGATCAAGTCGAGCGTAAACAGTTACTCGAAAAACGATCCAACAAATCGGCCGGCGAAAGAGTCCCGTTCGTGGTCACTTACTCGCGGCGCCCGCCCGACATCGGGAAAATAACACTGGAGCGGCTGCCCATTTTACGCCGCTCAAAACGCATGAAGTTGGCATTCGAGAAACCTCCCCTTATTTCGTTCAAAAGACTAAAAAAATTGGGAGATATTACAGTCCAAAGCAAGCATAATAAAATGTTCAACAATCAAGAGACGGAATCTGATATATGCGAGAGAAATTGTGCAAAATGTGGGTTTATGTTCCAAACAAAACAATTTGCAGATAAGAACGGAATGGTCTACGACATAAGCAAGAAAATCCCCCGCATGTCCAGGAATGTGGTATATGGGATTCTCTGCGACAAGTGCAATGAAGTTGTGTACGTGAGAGAGACGGGGGCAAAATTGTATGAGAGAATACAAAACCATCTTAGAATAAAACTTGAGGTTATGAGTGAACCGATACCGCATCATTTTCTGATCGAAAACCAAAGTATAAACAATTTTAAGATTATTGGGATTGAACAAATTAATCAACAAAATACATCTCACAGGAGCGGTCGAGAAGCATTTTGATATTAACACACTTCAAACACTAGAACCCAATGGGCCCAGTAGGCAAGAATAACTCCATTGTTATATTATTATTATTATTATTACATAGGCAAAAAAATCACCTGCATGTCCAGGAATGTGGTATATGGGATTCTCTGCGAGAAGTGCAATGAAGTTGTGTACGTGGGAGAGACGGGGACTAAATTGTATGAGAGAATGCAAAACCATCTGAGTGGAATTAAACTTGAGGTTATGAGTGAACCGATACCGCATCATTTTCTGACCGAAAACCAAAGTATAAACAATTTTAAGATTATTGGGATTGAACAAATTAATCAACAAAATACATCTTACAGGAGCGGTCGTGAAGCATTTTGATATTAACACACTTCAAACACTAGAACCCGAGAGGCTCAATAGACAAGAATGATTTCAGATATCCTCATTTATAAACTTGCTGATGGGGGGGGGGGGGGGGGGGTTAGAGTGAAGAGCAATTACACCTAAAGGCGCGTTGGTGTTGAACATAACGTTTATATGTTATGGGATTATGATCATGGTGTATATGTGGGTGCGTACATCATGCGTGTGGTGTGTGTGTGTGGGGGAGGGGGGGGGCAGGGGGGGATAGGGATGCATGGACACACTAGCCTACAACTGTTAGTGTAGACATTATAGCAGGGGTCACATATAGGTCAGTGGTGTGGGGGATATATATGCTGCACACGTGGGTCGGGAGACAAGACATTTAGACACACTGGAAGTATCGGCGGGGGGGGGGGGGGGGTATTATTACGCAAGGAAGTACAAAACGATTATAAGTGGTACTGATGTCTGATTGACGTGGGTTGGGTATTGAGGCTGGAATATGAAGGCGCGCTTTTGAGTGCTTGAATGATTCGGACCAAGGAGTGGATGTGTGAATACGGTATACGAACTAACTTGCCTATATTACCAGGGCAAGGCTTTAGCAACAGTGTGTAATTTATATTTGCTTGTTGCGTAATAACGCGGAATATATCTTTACTTGTTGCCACCCAAGGAAGATATTATACGGTATTTTTGGCATAATTTACACTTGAATGCAAAGAGCAAAGTGAAGCGCGGAACATATATTTACTTGTTGCTACCCAAGGAAGATATGATACGGTTATTTTGCGCGTAATGGGCTCGGATATGAGGAACAACGTGAAACGATGGACATATCTTTTCTCGTTACAACCCAAGGGGGATATAATAATAATAACTCTTTGGCCAGCCGTGGATTTGTCGCGGTCCTCATAAGAGAAGGCCATCATTCCCCCTGCACCCCACCCCCTCTTCCCCTCCTCTCCTCCCAGCATTCAGATATAAACTGCTTAATAGTGTCCCTCACTTCCTCTTTTTCAATTTCTTCAATAAGCATTCCTACTCTCTCCCTCGTATGATACGGTGATTTTGCGGGCGATGCACTTGAATATGGAGAACAACGCGTTTGAACGATTTGGGTCAAGGAATGATTGTATGCTTGTATATTGCATGCGAACTCGCCTCTGCTTCCTGTTATCAGGGCGAGGTTGAGATAAGTGATAGAAGGCTCGTAATTCTAAAGCTGAGAACAAATTTTGCGCGTAATAACACGGAATATATCTTTACTTGTTGCCACCAAAGGAAGATACGATACGGTATTCTCTGTGCATAATTTACACTTGAATGCAGAGAACAACGCGAAAAGCGGAACATATCTGTCATGAGTAACTTGTCTCTTGATGAATATTACAATAACATGACTTTGGAGGGCATTGTGGTTTATTAACGGCCCAACAGGTGTGAATAACAGCCCGACAGCTTATAAAATGCACGTGAAGAAGTCGAGGGCCGTTGATAAGCTGAAGGGCTGTTATTCACACCTATTGGACCGTTAATAAACCACAAGGCCCGACAAAGCCATGTTATTACTATTATTACCACTGTGATTCTGTGAAAAGTTTTGACCCTGTACCTTGCATTACAGCTACAAACTGTCAGTTGATCTTCATTCAATTTGCTTGATTGAGATATTTTTAACCTTTTCAATTTTGGCAGATGATATTATCGTCTGTTCTCAAACAAACTGGTGTCACATGATTATCACGTGATCGGCGCCGGTTCGCTTGCAATGGCAATGGAGTTAGAAAACTTAAAACCAGACCTATATTTACTGCTTTTAAATCAGGAATAAAGGCTTAAATGCCTGCAGACTTACTTACTATATACAGCTGCTTGTTCTTATGTGACTAACTTTGCTGGACATTTTACATATTTAATAATTTAAATAAAAATCACATTGTTTACTAGTTGAAACCATTTCTGGAAACTGTTTTTTTTCGAGTAGTGTACGACAGCGAGGAACAAAGGTCACCTGACGTGTCGGGCTGTTAATGAGATGTTAAACTCATTAACGGCCCGACTCATCACGCAACGTTGTAAGTCGAGCGTTACGTTCTTGTAATGCCCTGTTAAAATTTGTTAATGTACTGGGATCGCCCTATAAAGTGGTAATAATATTAATTAACACCCTGCTGATTTAAATAAAAAAGCTACCCATAAATCATTGCTGTATGTTGATGGTCGCCATATTAAAATCAAAAATCAAAATATGAACTCTTAATTATCAGTGTACAAAAATAGAGAAGGACCCTCCATCCAGAATATTATAACAAACCCAACAAGGTAACAATATCTTTAATTGTTGCCACCCAAGGACGATATGAAACGGTGATTTTATAAATGGGTTCGTAATTAGGAGCTAGGCGGCCACTTGCCAAGTAATAAATCGACCTGTAAGACGTACACGTATCTCGAACAATTTTCTAATTCCCTTTTAACAATTATGATAAGCGTGACGCTAAGTTTTACGTTCCCATGACGCGGTATACATTGGTGCGGCACTTAACGTAACGGAATAAGAATTAGTCAACAATGGAAGCCGCTTAGAAGGGAGTACTCTTCTGAACATGAAGGCAAATTGACGAAATTATATAAAATATTTGATGAAGTGTATATATATATACAATAGAATAAAATAAAAATAGAAAAATGAAAATAGTTCAAATGACAGAGAGTAACATAATAAATCTATTTTGATCTGAAACGCTAAGAGGCATCACACTGGTAACTATTAAAAATGCCTGAAGATCCGCATACAGAGCGGTGAAAGCGCTAGCAGGAATATAGTCAGTGATGTCGGTGTATTTGTTTTGAACTTTAATATTTTTTTCTTATATATATATATATATACATCAGAAATGGGATTTATATATATAAACACACAAGAAATGGGAGAAACGTGTGGAAAAAAAATAGAAAAATGAAAATAGTTCAAATGACAGAGAGTAACATAATAAATCTATTTTTATTTTTGTCCACCGAACAGTCCGAATGAGACATGGGAGGCCATATCTGAATCCATTCAAAAAGCTCGGGATACGTCAATTGCTGACCTCATTATAACAGGCGACTTTAATGACAACCAGATGTCGTCATCAAGAGGTGGCGTTTTTGAAATCCTATGTTATTTCAATCTTAGACAAGTCGTGAGCGAACCGACCTGTTTTTCGGAGACTTCGGCATCACTACTGGATTTATTTGTTCTCAGTGATTCCTTATGTATGAAAAACTGTGAGGTCCTTGAACCGATCATTCCAGATATGAAACGATATCATTGTCCAATCTCGCTTGAATTGGAGTTCCTGAAACCACCGCCCTTATCATTCAAGAGGCGTGTCTGGGATTATTCGCAGGGTAATTATGAAGCATTGAATGAGGCACTCTCCGAAGTCTACTGGGAGTCCATCTTCGACGACCAAGTTCTTGACAATATCGTTTCTAAGTTCACCGATAAATTACTCGATCTGGCATCCAAACATATACCAAACAAAATTGCCACTGTTCGTACAAATCAGCCCAAATGGATGCATAATGAAATACGGTTGCTTCTCAGACAGCGTAAACGTTTGTATCGCATTGCCAAACGTTCAAATACTCAGAATGCCTGGGCAAATTATAAACACAAAAGGAACCAAGTTGTCTCGGAAATAAGGAAAGCCAAAGCCTTTTACTTGTCCAAACTTCAAACCACTCTAATGAGTAGAGAAACACCGCCGTCACAATGGTGGAAAACACTTAAATCAGTCATCGGGAATGCTAAAACTGAGATTCCTACCCTTGCCCATTCCGACCAGATATACTCGTCTAATGTGGAAAAAGCTGAAGTGCTCAATGATCACTTCAGCTCAATTTCAACGGTTGATGATTCAAATGCTTCTCTGCCTAATAAGTCTTCACATGCTCGTCCGACCATCAGTTCTATCACCCTGCAAAGTAACGAAGTATACGCTGCAATGAGATCAATTAAAATCTCTAAGGCATCTGGTCCAGACTTGGTTAGCCCGCGTCTTATAAAAGAATGCAAATCATCCCTTTGTGAGCCACTCACTGTTTTATTCAATATATTACTGAACAAATCATATTTTCCATTGTTGTGGAAAAGGGCGAATGTCACACCGATTCTAAAAAAACAACCGTCCAATTCTGTTACTAACTATAGGCCAATTTCCTTGATTAGTTGCGTTGGAAAACTACTTGAGAAATGTGTTTTTAAACGGTTATGGGAATTCCTTACTGACAACAACGTTCTCAGTCAATTTCAGTCTGGTTTTACACCAGGTGATTCGACGGTTCTTCAACTCACAGATATTTATGATGAATTTTGTCGTGCTCTGGACGAAGGCAAAGAGGTTAGAGTTGTATTTTGCGATATCAGTAAGGCCTTCGACAAAGTATGGCATGCTGGTTTAATACACAAGCTAGAAAATATCGGGGTCTCTGGTGAACTTCTGCTATTTCTTCAATCGTACCTTACAGACAGATTACAGCGAGTTGTTGTAGCGTCTGCGACATCGTCCTGGAGAAGTATAAATGCCGGTGTTCCACAAGGATCTATACTTGGTCCTTTGCTGTTCCTCATATACATTAATGACTTAACTAGTGATATTATGAGCAGCATACGCTTATTTGCGGACGATACTTCGTTATATTTAATCATTGAAAATCCAGAACAAGCCTCGAGAGTAATCAATCATGATCTGGTCTCAATTGAAAATTGGGCAAGACTATGGTTGGTTGAGTTTAATCCCAGTAAAACCGAAAGCATGTTAATATCTCGCAAAAGTAATTCTGCTATCCACCCTCCCTTGCAGTTCGTCGGTTCTACGATATCTGAGGTCCCTGATCATAAACATCTTGGAGTAATACTTAACAGCACATGTACATGGAATGATCACATCGATCATATCTGCACCAAAGCCTGGTCCAGGATAGACTTACTAAGGAAGCAGAAATTCTACTTGGATCGTAGCGTCTTAGAAAAAATATATTTTGCCTTTGTCAGGCCTCTTCTTGAATATGCTGACACTGTCTGGGACAACTGTTCCTTGACTAATGTTCAGGAAATGGAGAAAATACAAATAGCAGCGGCAAGGATTGTCACTGGAGCGACCGTCAGTGCCAGTAAGTCCTCACTTTACACGGAAACGGGTTGGGAGCCCCTCGTAGATAGGCGGCGAAAACATAAATTAATACAATTTTTCAAAATGTACCATCATATGGTTCCTCCCTATTTATCTAGTAAAATCCCGCCTCTTGTTTCTTCGATTAATCCTTCATTAAATCTTCGGTCAAGTCAAAATCACCGCATTCCACTTTGTAGAACCGAACTGTATAGGTCTTCTTTTATACCTAATGCAACTGAACAATGGAATAATTTACCTGTTGTGGTCCGTGAAAACCCATCACTGACAAATTTTAAGATTTTTCTCAATGCCGGTAATAGACGACTACCAAATTTTTACCTTAAATGGAAATCCCGTATAGCCCAAATATACTACTGTAGATTACGACTTCGGTGTAGCAATTTAAAGTCCCATTTGTACCTTAACCACCTATCACCCACTGACTTATGTCAGTGTGGTGAGCAAGAGACATCTGATCATTTTTTCTTGAATTGTCCAGTCTTCGCAGTTGCTCGCTCTGCTACAATTAATCTTCTCCCATTCGACGTGGACACCTCTATACTTCTTTATGGTTCGGAATACCTAAGTGACGATGAGAACCGCCTCATTTTTGAAGCGGTACACGACTTTATACTGACTAGTAAAAGATTCACTGTTGATACCAATGTAGCATCGGGTCACTTCGTATAAAAAATAAGATGTATTAGGAATGTGCTACATTTAGTTAGTCATTGAAGTTGACGACACACACAATATCCACTCCACGCAATACGTTGTCAACCTACAAGTAATCGACTCC
The DNA here is from genome assembly GCA_031216915.1 of Pictodentalium vernedei. Lineage (NCBI taxonomy): Eukaryota > Metazoa > Mollusca > Scaphopoda > Dentaliida > Dentaliidae > Pictodentalium > Pictodentalium vernedei. Next base: position 454,965,797 of record CM062289.1, read on the forward strand.
AATCCGACTTAACCTGACTTGTAAATTCTTGTGGGAAGTTATGCTCAAGCAGGCTCATATATTTCGTTAACGTACGGCGGCTATGCCCGCATTTCGGTTCACAAGGGGACTTGTGAACTGACGGGCGGACGTGGCCGTTGTACGTTGAAGTAATTCATGATCAACATTGACTTGTACTGTCTGTATAAACTTCTCTTATCTGCCATTGTCATTGTGCTTGTAATTTCGTATTGTGGAGACGGCCTTGTATAAGCTCAAAGCTTACTGCCGAATCCACGCCGATGTTTATACCATCTTTGTGTATACTGTTATTGACATTTATTGACATTTTTTTTGAATAAATACTGTTTAAACTAAATCTATTTTGATCTGAAACGCTAAGAGGCATCACACTGGTGACTATTAACTGTAGCTTCTCGTTCCGCTGCAGAAAAGAAGGTCACAGAAGAAACGTTGGTCCGGCGTGCTCATAATCTCGCGCTCCGCAATTGAAAGAAACGATTCTAAATGTTTATTTTTATAAATAGGAGGGAGGTATCCAGGCTGATCTTTTTCTGAAGTTAGGCACTTCAGGATTTACTTCCGAATGTTCTTCGTGAAAATGCTATGTAAATCGCATGAATCTATCAAATGTGTTTATGCTTTCCTTCGAGGCTAGGCGATCAACCCTTGCGGGGTGGGTGTACATTTCATCCCTTTGGAAAGTAATCTGAGTTTAGTGTTTGAAAGTGATATGCCGCTCAGATTAACGACGGAAAAAATGATCGTCTCATAGTCTAACGGGTTCTTTGAATTCACTGAAAAAAACAGGAAGTGGTTCAACTGTTGGAGACTGTGTAGCAGGTACCGGTAACGTAGCGACATACACTTGCTGCTCTGGACTGGACAAGCGCTTTGTTTGATACAAAAATTGGGTGATGTCTCTAGCTGAGTGACAGGTTCCAAGAGTGCATTATAAGACTGGCTGGTGAAGTTAGGCAGTTCATCAGTTGTTTCCACGGAACTAAGTTCGATATTACGTACTTCCGAGAAACCACTACCCCGTGGAATCTCAGACCACTATCCTGTGGAATCTCAGACCACCACCCCGTGGAATCTCAGATACGTCTCAAGTCAGAAACAATATCTATAACATCCTGCTTGAAAGTGTTATTCCACCAGTCACTGCTGCTATGATGTTTGTCCAGTGATTTTATCCACGGTTTACATTTAAATGTTAGAAGTTTAGAACGGTTAGAACGGTGTTGTTTCTGTATTGTGTTTCTGAACTTATTCACCACTGAATCCACATGTAACGTGAGAGTCACAAACTGTGTTAAGTATCCCGAGTCAATAATGTCGTTTGTGATGACTTCAATTTGCTCCAGACACTTTCTGTGTTGAAATGTTCGCTCAAAAATGGTCAAATTTAAAAATTCAATGGAACTGCGACAGAGCGTGCTGTCCTACGATTCACGAAATTCCGAAGGAATATAGCCGAATGAAGGATGGAGAGAAATCTGGAAGCCATAAGGTATAATGTTATCTTTCTGGCACTTACGCAGGAATTCCAAATGGCACTGAATTCTGACACACCTCTTTTCCGCGTTTAAAAGCCTGCAGAAATCACTTATGATTAACGTCTGCCGATGCACTTTATATATTTAAAACTAAGAGGCATCACACTGGTAGCTATTAGGTTAAAACAAAAATCCAGTGATAATAATAATAATAATAACTCTTTGGCCAGCCGCTGATTTGTCGCGGTCCTCATAAGAGAAGGCCATTATTCCCCCTGCACCCCACCCCCTCTTCCCCTCCTCTCCTCCCAGCATTCAGATATAAACTGCTTAATAGTGTCCCTCACTTCCTCTTTTTCAATTTCTTCAATAAGCATTCCTACCCTCTCCCTCGTGTCCCCCTTCAGCCATCTATCCTTTGTTTCTTCACCCCACTTCTGCATTATTCTTCCAGTAAATTTTATTCTATGAGGTATATACTGTGGACATTCCAAGAGAAAATGTTCCAGGGTCTCCACTACTCCAGAGTGGTACATTTGGCATCCCTTTTCCCCATCTCCCCCAATTTTGCCCCGAAGCTCCAGTGATCTTGATCTCAGTTTGAACAGCAGTGACCCTCCAAAGGTGCCATCTAGGTACTTCTCAAAAGCTGGCTTTTCTTTATATTGTAACCCCTGCAGTGATCTTTTCACGCTAACCCCTGCTCGCCAGTTTCGATTGCAGTCTTCCATGACTCTCTCTTTGACAAACCTTTTGCCTTCTTTTATTCCTACTTCTATGTTTGTGACCTCTATAGAGTAATTGTCCATTAGTTCCCTCACATGTTTTGACCACCCCGTTTCTATATTAGATTTCCAAATGGTATCGAGCATCAATTTGCACCACCGGTTGTCAGGCAGGTTTCTCAAGTAGTTAAAGTAACACAGTTTTCCCAAATCTACCCTGTCCTTGATTTTCATCCACCCAAGCTCCCCCTTACTGCTTCCAAAGCTGCAGCATTACTCGACCCTGTTATCCATCTGCCGGCATCATTCTGAGTACTTTCCAACTTCTTAATAACGGTTTGGTTTAATGGAATCACGTCCGTGCCATACGTTATACTTGGTAAACCCACCCTCTCCCACAGTGTTTTCCCCACAAAGACCTTGTTGAAACTATTTTTCCCTAAAAGTTTTAGTTGGTTCAGAATTCTTTTCCCCTTCAGAACCAGTTTGGCTGAGTAATTTCGGTGCACCCCTCTTCCCGTTATATTTATGCTTACCCCTAGATACCCATACTCTCCCGTTTCTCCTACAGTGATTTGTTTGCTTTCCCCTTCGGGGATTGAGAACTCCCCCACTCTCCATCTCTTCGTCATATCTACCTTGCGTCCAACGGGTATTACCTTGCTTTTATTTTCATTTAGTTCGAGCCGCCAAGTGTTCCCATATCTACCAACAATTTCCAGCAATTTCTCTAGCCCCTGTTCAGTTCTAGACATTAACACCATGTCGTCCGCAAAGAATAAGCCTGGTATCTTTATGTCTCCAACATTTACCCCCTCCGCACTCTGAATTAGTTCGTCCCCTAAATCTTTAACATACAGTGCAAAGAAAATCGGTGAAAAGATACACCCCTGCTTGAGGCCTATATCCATAGGGACTCGTTTTGTAGTGATACTCCCTAGACTGAGTTGGCTTTGCACACCTGTATACAGTGCTTTCATGATTCCCACAAAGTCACCCCCCAGTCCGATGCCCTCGAGCTTTCGCCACATACCTTCCCTCCACACTTTACGCTTTTTTCACATCTAGAAATGCCAGAAACATCTTTTTCTTTTAAGCCTTTGTTGATTCTATCAGTTGGGTGAGTGTAAATAGGTGATCAGTGACTCTTCGTCCTTTCCTGAAACCATTTTGAATTTCTCCTAAAAAACCTTTCTCTTCAATAACTTCCTCTAGTCTACCGTATATGACCTTACAGAATACTTTTCCGATGTTACTACTAACTGATATCCCCCTATAGTTATCTAGAACTTCCTTATCCCCCTTTTTGTGTATGAACGACACCTTACTTTCCCTCCACTCTCTGGGGACCTCTTGCTTTCGCAGAGCCAGGTTGATACGTGGATTCATTTAATTTTCGGGCGTCAAAGCACCCTTCATCAGAAACACATATAGCTACATTGACTGAGAGTAATTACATGAGACCATAAATACATAAAAAGGTGAGACAGAGCAGGCCTGAAAATAAGTAGTCTGACATTTGCCAAATAAGGTCCCCTGTGGGTGAATTTGCTGATGCTATCCCATACAGTGGGACAATTTATCCTCTGGGCACCTTTTTCAGTTTAGTTTTTTGAGACCCTGATTCAAATTGAGGTTCACAGAAGGTAAATTTAGTGATGCTACCCTGCTGTGCAGGGTAGCATCACTAAATTCACCCTCTGAGAACCTCATTTTGCAGATGACAGTCTACTTATTTTCTGGCTTGTGACAGAGAGGGTGCAAAGTAAACAAACAGTAATCATAAGGTGGGATATAAAAATACATGAGAAGGTAGAGATTAATATACAAATAGCAGCCCGACAGGAAGTGTTAAATTGTGACAAACACCTACAGTAAACAAATAAAGGTGTAAAAGCAAACAGTAATACACGCAAAAATCAGAACACATAGCCTGTGGCTAACCCAGTCACTAATCAAACAGTAATACACGCAAAAATCAGAACACATAGCCTGTGGCTAACCCAGTCACTAATCAAACAGTAATACACGCAAAAATCAGAACACATAGCCTGTGGCTAACCCAGTCACTAATCAAACAGTAATACACGCAAAAATCAGAACACATAGCCTGTGGCTAACCCAGTCACTAATCAAACAGTAATACACGCAAAAATCAGAACACATAGCCTGTGGCTAACCCAGTCACTAATCAAACAGTAATACACGCAAAAATCAGAAAACATAGCCTGTGGCTAACCCAGTCACTAATCAAACAGTAATACACGCAAAAATCAGAACACATAGCCTGTGGCTAACCCAGTCACTAATCAAACAGTAATACACGCAAAAATCAGAAAACATAGCCTGTGGCTAACCCAGTCACTAATCAATTGCTAAATTGTTTGCATTGTTTGCATGTTTGGGTGTAAAATACCGCCATTAACATTAAGACCTCTAGGCACCAGTGTTTCTAATTTCCAATCCACTGCTTTTTCTTTGTGGCCTAAAAGGGATTCTAATTTATTACTAGAGTTAGTATAAGCTGTCTCCAAGATTTAAAATTTGAAGGTCTCTTGAGAGTGGCGCTTGAGATGTTCGTAAATGTGAGAACAATCAATCTTATACGGTATAAATAGTATTCCCTAAACACTTTCTCAAGTCACTCTTATGTCCATTTTTTCTCTTACGTAAATTGTTGGTCTGTCCAACGTACTGCAATTTGCAAGAATTGCAGAAAATGGCATATTTAAGCCATTTAGCATTACAGTCCGTACCCGCATTCTTGCAGTGGAAACATCTTCCATTCGCAATGCTAACAATTTTACTGTTTGTTACAATCATACTACACAACTGACACCGGGTAGATTTGCACGATTGACAAGGTACCTCCCCGTCAGTGGTAGATGCGCCCCGCACTTTAGCTCTGACCAATATTTTCGCCAAACTGGGAGGCTGTCTAAAGCTGATGACGCGATCACACGGAACGCCTCCTTCATTCTTTCAGACTGGTGCAGAATGGGAAGATATTTACTTAAAATGCCCTTGATGTAAGGTAGTAGGATGATACTCCACAGTAAATCCTGCGAAAAGCCCCAGAAATAGGCTTAGTCTGTGGATGTTGAAAGTGGTGATGGTCCTTTCAACTTGAGCCTTAACTTTCCTCCTACTGTATCTCCTGCGGGCCAGGTAATTTCGTCAGTTTGCCGTCATACTCGGAAGGTTACTCCCTTCTAAGCGGCTTTGATTTTGACTAATTCATATTCCATTAGGTTAAATTCCATACCAATGTGTACCGCGTCATGGGAACGTAAAATTTAGCGTCACGCTTATCCTAATAGTTAAATGGGAATTAGAAAATTGTTCGAGATACGTGTACGTCTTACAGGTCGATTTATTACTTGGCAAGTGGCCATCTAGTTCCTAATAACGAACCCATTTATAAAATCACCGTTTCATATCGTCCTTGGGTGGCAACAAGTAAAGATATGTTCTGCGTTTTACGTTGTTCTCTGTATTTAAGTGTAAATTATGCACAGCGAATACCGTATCATATCTTCTTTGGGTGGCAACAAGTGAAGATATATTCCGCGTTATTGCGCGCATAATTTGTTATCAGCTTTAGAATTACGAGCATTCAATCATTTATCTTAACCTCGCCCAAGTAACAGAGGCAGAGGCGAGTTCGCATACAATATTCACACATCCAACCATTTCTTGACCAGAATCGTTCAAACGCTCTGTTCTCCATATTTTAGTGTATTGCTTGCAAAATCACCGCATCATATCTCCCTTGGGCGGTAACGTGTAAAGATATGTTTCCCGTTTCACGTTGGTCCTCGTATCCGAGTCTATTACACGCAAAATAACCGTATCATATCTTTCTTGGGTGGCAACTAGTAAAGATATGTCCCTCACTTTACTTTGCTCTTTGCATTCAAGTGTAAATTATGCAAAAATACCGTATAATATCTTCCTTGGGTGGCAACAAGTAAAGTTATTACCCAAATAACAAATATGAATTACACACTATTGCTAAAACCTCGCCCTGGTAACAGAGGAAAGTTAGTTCGTATATCGTATTCACACATCCAAGCATTGCTTGGCCCCAATCATTCAAAAGCGCGTCTCCATATCCACGCCCCAATACCCAATCCACCTCAGTCAAACATCAGTATCGCTAATGAAAAATATAGTCTTTTTATACCTTCCTTGCGTAGTAAACCCCCCCCCCCCCCGATCCATCCAGTGTGTGTAAACGACTTGTCCCCACCCACTTTTGCAGCATATATATGCTCCCTCTCCACCACTGATCTGTAAGCGGCCCTTGCTATAATGTCTGCAGTAACAATTGTAGGCTAGGGTGTCCTTGCACCCACATCCAGCCCCCCCCCCCCCCCTTGCCCCCCCCCCCCCCACACACACACATACGCATAACGTACGCGCCCACATAAGCAAAATATCATAATCTCAAAACATATACACGCTGTGTTCAGTACCAACGCACCTTTATATATAATTGCCCTTCACACTAATCCATACCCCTCTCCATCCCCTTTCCATCGGCAAGTTTATAATTGAGAATATTTGGAGTTATTCTTGTCTACTGGGCTCATTGGGTTCTAGTGTTTGAAGTGTGTTAATATCAAAATGCTTCTCGACCGCTCCTGTGAGATGTATTTTGTTGATTAATTTGTTCAATCCCAATAATCTTAAAATTGTTTATACTTTGGTTTTCGATCAGAAAATGATGCGGTATCGGTTCACTCATAACCTCAAGTTTTATTCTAAGATGGTTTTGTATTCTCTCATACAATTTTGCCCCCGTCTCTCTCACGTGCACAACTTCATTGCACTGGATTTTTGATCCGCAAGTATACAGAAGAAGTCTCCTTGGTTACGAATCGAAATTAAGTATTTTTATTGTTTACTAATCATATATATTTCATTTTCAGGTTATTTTATTCAACTTTGTGGGGAGTTAGTTTAGTATAGTAACTGGGACAAAGTTAGGAGGTCTTAAATAAAACTGTGAGCGCTAAGTTGTCGAACGGTTCGTCGTGTTGCCTTTTGTCGCGTGTTTACAGTTTTCCCTGTCCGATCGCGTAATTTTTCTTGATGATGGCGAGCAAGTCTGTTCAGACGGAGGTAAGTATGGAGGTAAATACGTGTAATATCGCGGTCCAGGTCAACGGTGCCAACGGGGTAAGTATTGGTGTGCAGACAGAGGTCACTGGGGGTGTCGGTCAGAGCCGGGTTGGTGAGGCCACCGATGGCGATATTGGGCTTGAAGTTTGTAAACAGTGTTCTATGATGTATGGGGACTGTCGCTCGATGGGATATGGAGAGATATGTGCAAACTGTCAGGAAATCCTCCGCCTACTTGAGACAATTGTTAAGTTTGAGGGGGAGATTGCTGAGCTGAAGGGAAAACTTGGTAGGGCGGGGCTGTCTGGAGTTACGCCTGTGAAAGTAGCTTTCCGAGAAGAATGGAAGGTTGTCGGTGGTTCCAAGAGGAAACATGGGGGTAGAACCTTTGATGTGAATGAGGTAGGTGATGAGGTGGGGGCTGCTAGAAAAGTACGTAGGACAGATGAGGGGGGCCCAGGCTGGAGCAATGCTGTTAAGCGTTTGGCGTGGACTATCAAAAGTGGTAGGAAAGGGGGGCCAGAGAAGCAGGTAGATAGGGGTGTAAAGTCGAAAGGCAGTGGGGAGTGCAGCACCAGAAACAGATTTGATGTGCTCGATTCGGAAGAGACAGAGGAGGAGATGGAGGTAGTTGCAACAGGTAGTAGCTTGGGGCCTAGGCCAGGAAAAAGGAGGAGGGATCCGGGAGAAGACCAGGGGAGTAGTCCAGGTAGTTCAGGGCCTGGAAAGAGACGGAGGGACAAGGATAGGAGTAATCCTAGGTCAAAGATACCGATAAAGTGGAGGACCTGAGGGATAGAGTGGACGGTATTGTAGCTGGGTCGGGGCCTGATCCGGTAGTGGTATTACATGTGGGGTCCAATAACATCAGGGAGAGGAAATCAGTTCGTTTGGTGGACACATACAAGGACCTAATTAGTAAGCTACTTAGCAGGAATGCTCGGATCATCGTTTCAGGGGTGCTCCCCGTTATGGGTGGTGGGAATGAGAGGAACTCGCGGATTATGGCACTAAACGAGGAGCTGGAAGAGCACTGCAAAGACTTGGGAATACATTTCATTGACCACTGGGATTCATTCTGGGGACAAGGAGAGTTGTATGGGCGAGACGGATTGCATTTAAGTAGGATGGGTACAGACCTGTTGGGCCAAAAAATTTTACAGGTGGCTGGGCCTTTTTTGGAGAAAAGGGGAGTAGGGGACCACAGCCGATAACCCAGAGGGGCACAAATGCTGGGAACATAGGAAGAACAACAAACATGCACAATACAGGGACATACCAGGGTTATAATAATGTGCCAGTGATGACAAAAAACAAAGATTCATTAAGTTTGGGTACTGCAACATCCAGGGTCTGCACAAGAAAGTAAGCGAAATATCAACAATGATGGACGAAGGAGACTTCGATATAATGGGTCTAAGTGAGACGTGGATACGACGGGATGAGCGGGTTGATCAGATGAAGGGTTGCGTGTGGATAGGAGCTGGGCGAACTGAGGGTCAGAAACGGGGTGGGGGTGTTGGCATCTACGCTAAAGAGGAATTACAGCCCTCATTGATTACAGATCTCACAGAAGCAAGGACTCAGATTCCAGTATCCAACGAAATAGTCTGGGCAAAAATCAAGTTAGGAAGCAGGAGTGTTGCCGTTGGTGTTGTATACTTGGCAGTGGAGGGAAGTAAGCCCGAGTGGAATGATTCAATATATACAACTCTTAGATCGAATATCACAGAGCTTGGAAGCAGAGGGTTCAGTATTGTCCTAATGGGGGACTTCAATGGGCACATCGGGGATAAGGAGGAGGGCATACAGGGAGGTGATAGGAAAATTAACACGAATGGGAGGAAGATGTTGGACCTATCAAAAGAGCTTGGTTTAAAGATCCTGAACAGGGATGCGAAATGTAAGGGTAAATGGACCTGGGAGAGGAACGATAAGAAAACAATAATTGATTATATACTCACTGACATTAGCGTATGGAGGGAGGTTATAGATGTAGAAATAGATGACGAGGGAAAAAATGACTTGGGTAGTGATCACAACCTGATAACAGTTAAGATTATGGGCAAAAAGACGAATAGAGACAGAAATACCTTCAAGGAAGTTTGGGGACTAAAACAAGGAGCCGACTGGAAGCAGTTTCGGGAAAAACTAAAACCAAATCTTGAATGTATACCTAGGGATGCAAATGTCCAGAGTATTTCAGATGGCATAGTAAATAGCCTAACAGAGGCAGGGAAGGATTGTATAGGAAGGGTGAGGGTCCCAACGAGAGAGCTTGGATACAGGGTTAACGAGGGACTGAAAAAGGCTATAAAAGAAAGGAAGGTAAAATGCGCTGCTTACAGAAGAAGTAGGAAGCTTAAAGGGGTGGATAACAATGACACGAGACTAATGAAAGGAGAGTATGAACTGGCACGGAGAAAGGTGAATGAGATAAAGAATAATAATAGGAAGGAGCGCAATTGCAGTCTTGCCAGAACAATAAAGAAAACGGGGGGTTCGAGTTCAAACGTATTTTGGAACTGGGTAAATAAACGGGGGAAAAGTAGTGTGCAGAGTATCAAAGTGGATGGGGAAAGTACAGAAGATAAAGGCCGTATCGCTTCAGAGTTAGTCAAGCACTGGGAAAAGATAAACGATAGGCAATGGGGCAGTGGGTCCCCACTAAAAAGAAATACACTGGTGGAGGAGAACCTATCCAATCGTGTATGTAGCGAAATAACGGCAGAAGAAGTGCGGAACGTGGTCTCGAAATTAAAAAATGGTAAAGCGGGAGGGACTGATGAAATTCCGAACGAATTCCTCAAAAATGGAGGGGAGGCACTTATTGAAGTCCTGACAAACCTTTTCAACCTGGCTCTGCGAAAGCAAGAGGTCCCCAGAGAGTGGAGGGAAAGTAAGGTGTCGTTCATACACAAAAAGGGGGATAAGGAAGTTCTAGATAACTATAGGGGGATATCAGTTAGTAGTAACATCGGAAAAGTATTCTGTAAGGTCATATACGGTAGACTAGAGGAAGTTATTGAAGAGAAAGGTTTTTTAGGAGAAATTCAAAATGGTTTCAGGAAAGGACGAAGAGTCACTGATCACCTATTTACACTCACCCAACTGATAGAATCAACAAAGGCTGAAAAGAAAAAGATGTTTCTGGCATTTCTAGATGTGAAAAAAGCGTACGACCGAGTGTGGAGGGAAGGTATGTGGCGAAAGCTCGAGGGCATCGGACTGGGGGGTGACTTTGTGGGAATCATGAAAGCACTGTATACAGATGTGCAAAGCCAACTCAGTCTAGGGAGTATCACTACAAAACGAGTCCCTATGGATATAGGCCTCAAGCAGGGGTGTATCTTTTCACCGATTTTCTTTGCACTGTATGTTAAAGATTTAGGGGACGAACTAATTCAGAGTGCGGAGGGGGTAAATGTTGGAGACATAAAGATACCAGGCTTATTCTTTGCGGACGACATGGTGTTAATGTCTAGAACTGAACAGGGGCTAGAGAAACTGCTGGAAATTGTTGGTAGATATGGGAACACTTGGCGGCTCGAACTAAATGAAAATAAAAGCAAGGTAATACCCGTTGGACGCAAGGTAGATATGACGAAGAGATGGAGAGTGGGGGAGTTCTCAATCCCCGAAGGGGAAAGCAAACAAATCACTGTAGGAGAAACGGGAGAGTATGAGTATCTAGGTGTAAGCATAAATATAACGGGAAGAGGGGTGTACAGAAATTACTCAGCCAAACTGATTCTGAAGGGGAAAAGAATTCTGAACCAACTAAAACTTTTAGGGAAAAATAGTTTCAATAAGGTCTTTGTGGGGAAAACACTGTGGGAAAGGGTGGATTTACCAAGTATAACGTATGGCACGGACGTGATTCCAGCCAAACCGTTATTAAGAAGTTGGAAAGTACTCAGAATGATGCCGGCAGATGGATAACAGGGTCGAGTAATGCTGCAGCTTTGGAAGCAGTAATGGGGGAGCTTGGGTGGATGAAAATCAAGGACAGGGTAGATTTGGGAAAACTGTGTTACTTTAACTACTTGAGAAACCTGCCTGACAACCGGTGGTGCAAATTGATGCTCGATACCATTTGGAATTCTAATATAGAAACGGGGTGGTCAAAACATGTGAGGGAACTAATGGACAATTACTCTATAGAGGTCACAAACATAGAAGTAGGAATAAAAGAAGGCAAAAGGTTTGTCAAAGAGAGAGTCATGGAAGATTGCAATCGAAACTGGCGAGCAGGGGTTAGCGTGAAAAGATCACTGCAGGGGTTACAATATAAAGAAAAGCCAGCTTTTGAGAAGTACCTAGATGGCACCTTTGGAGGGTCACTGCTGTTCAAACTGAGATCAAGATCACTGGAGCTTCGGGGCAAAATTGGGAGAGATGGGGAAAAGGGATGCCAAATGTGCCACTCTGGAGTAGTGGAGACCCTGGAACATTTTCTCTTGGAATGCCCACAGTATATACCTCATAGAATAAAATTTACTGGAAGAATAATGCAGAAGTGGGGTGAAGAAACAAAGGATAGATGGCTGAAGGGGGACACGAGGGAGAGGGTAGGAATGCTTATTGAAGAAATTGAAAAAGAGGAAGTGAGGGACACTATTAAGCAGTTTATATATGAATGCTGGGAGGAGAGGAGGGGAAGAGGGGGTGGGGTGCAGGGGGAATGATGGCCTTCTCTTATGAGGACCGCGACAAATCAGCGGCTGGCCAAAGAGTTATTATTATTATTATTACTTGTCGCAGAGAATCCCATATACCTCATTCCTGGACATGCGGGGGATTTTCTTGCTTATGTCGTAGGCCATTCCGTTCTTATCTGCGAATTGTTTTGTTTGGAGCATAAACCCACATTTTGCACAATTTCTCTCGCATCTATCAGATCCCATCTCTTGATTGTTGAACATTTTATTATGCTTGCTTTGGACTGTAATATCTCCCAAATTTTTTAGTCTTTTGAACGAAATAAGGGGAGGTTTTTCGAATGCCAACTTCATGCGTTTTGAGCGGTGTAAAATGGGCAGTAGCTCCCGATGTCGGGCAGGCGCCGCGAGTAAGTGACCGCAAACGGGACTCTTTCGTGGGTTGATTTGTTGGCCCTTTTTAGTTGTTCGCTTACAAACCTTTTGTCGTAACCTCTGGCATGCAGGTGTTGTTTTATGTCATTTTTGTGGCATTCATATTCAGCATTATCAGAACAAATTCTTTTTACTCCTGGAGCAATTCCATGTGGTATCGCTCTTTTAGTGTTGATTTGGTGATCCGACTTTGCGTGCATGTATTGTTGCGTATCCGTGGGTTTTTGTATATGAACCGGTTTTAAGAAATCCGTGTTCAGTTTTGACTACCGTGTCTAAGAATTCTATCCAATTTTCAGACCACCTAATTCGACTTGTATTCTTGGGTGTATCGTATTTGCCAAAGAATGATATTGTTTCAGAGACTCCAACCCATGCGCGCATATTCCCCAGATAACATAACGTGCCTTACCTGTTCAAGGGGGTGTAACTTCGATGTTTTTGACAGTTTCTCTTCCCATTCACCCATATATTATGTGCACGAATAATTCATCCCTAATCGCGAAACTATTGAAACGTCGTACGTTTGTAAATAATGTCTTCCTTTGAATGAAAAATTGTTATTGTCCAAAATAGTTTCTATCAGTTCGAGACCTATCTCTGTTGGGAATAATTTGCTTTGAGAGCTTTCTAGTGCCTTTTTACATGCTAATATACCTTCATCATGTAGAATAGAAAGTTAATGTGAATTATACAAGCGTGTGAAGGCGGTATTGCCTACCACTTGACAGCCTTCATTGGGTAGGTGTATGCTGAATAGATAGTGATTAATCCCATAAGTAAGTAGGGGGCGCGGTGGCTCAGTTGGTAGAGGTGCAGGCTGCAAGCCGAGAGGTCCTCGGTTTGAATCCCACCTGCGGCAACCGCGTTGTGTCCTTGGGCAAGACACTTCACCCCCAATGCCCACGTGGGGGCACGGTGGAGTTGAGTACTAAGACGTACTGCAGGTCGATGGTGCACCTGTCTTCAACCTATGCTAACCCTGCTTGTGTGGAGTCAGTATGTTGGGGAGCTGACAGTTGATCGCCGTTACTCGGTGGTTCTCTGCGGGTACGCCGGCTTCCTCCACCCATAAAACTGTCACGGTCATGATTAGCCATTGTGCAGAAATATGTGACCTTAAACACTAATAAATAATAACTAAATAATCCCATAAGTATGTAATCCATCGAATGTGGAAGTAAACTCCAAACTTTTCTAATCCAAAGAATGTCTTGTGGTGCCTCATTAAAATTAACACATCCAATTGATAAAATGTGATAGCTTTTGTAATCAGTCAGTGATGGTGATGGTGTACTGGTGAATAGAGTTATCTCGACAGCAAAAGGCAACAAATCTCCCAACTATATCACAATATTAATTATTGATGATAGCTCACGTGTCATCCCAACATTCCTTGCATATATGGGTCAGTCGCATAAGGTCATAACCTTGGTATCTTTGCGTGCAGTGAACTAAGGGAAACCCAAAATTTAAATTGGTTGGCTTGCATTAACCACGCGACTGTATTGAGTGGAATACGGCAGGTCATCCAAATTGACACTGAAGTCTGTATTCGTAGTGGATGGATGGTGGCGGCTGCTGTCTGGAGAGAGTGGTTGATGGTTTGCAGCGTTGAGTGGGGTTGTTTACGGGTGCAATGAGTGCGATGTAAATGGGTCGTGACTTGTGATCGGCGCTGTGGGCTGCCGTCTGTTCTCTCTGGACGCCAGATGTATTCACCCATCCTTCTTAAGACATCCACAAAACAAATCGTTTGCTCTGAAAAGATCTGAAAATGGAACCTAGTGAACTATACGAATAAGAGAGGGGTGATCTTAAAAATTTATTATAACGGATCAGGAAACATTTATGTTGAAGATAAAACAAATTAAAAATTCAAATAAATTGACTCTAGAAAGCTATAAACTTATATTTATTTATTAATTAGTAGTAATTAATTTATTAAAATAATAAGCGATTGGTAATCAATGATCAATGACTGATAGATGACTAGTAATTATTAAGGTTATATTAATTATCTATATATATTACACCAAATTATTATTGTTGTAACTGTTTCTATTATATTAAGTACCTGATTAGTAATTGATGGTTAATTTATTATAATAATTAATTATTTCACTTTTATCATCTGTCACTTGATTATACGAATTAATAGCTACCATAAACTGTTATTAATTACAGGTAATGTTGATTATAAATTACTGAGGTATTGTTCTTTTTGTTTTTCTTTATAAACTGAGTATCAATTATTTATTCCTTTTGCTGATAATGATAGAATTGTGATAATAATAATATTAATAATAGTTGTAATAATAATATTAATAATAATAACAAATTTATTAATTGTTGATAAAGCAATAAAATAAAAATAAATTCAACATATAAAAATTAAATTAGATTATTAATAAATTAATTGATAATATAAAATTAATTATTAAATTCTAGCATTATTAACTACAATATTACCATGTAATATTGTAGTCAATAATGCTAGAATTTACTCGAAAGGGCCTTTCGTTTCTATGTCACGTTTCACTGACTCCAGAAAGTAATAATAGTTCCACAAGCGATTAATGTGCTTCTTTTGTTATCACTGCAACCGTAACCTAACGGTAAATTCACTTTGGCCAAGCAAAAAGATGTCCGTGTTACCTGACGGTGAATTTACTTAGACCAAACAAGAATATGTGTCCAAACAAAAAGATGTCCGTGTTACCTAACGGTAAATTTATTTAGACCAAACAAGAATATGTCCAAGCAAAAAGATGTCCGTGTACCTAACGGTAAATTCACTTAGACCAAACAAGAATATGTCCGTGGAACTTAGACTAGCTTTTGACCCAAGGCTATTGTCGGTCGGTGCGGTCTAAGTAAACATGGACCACTCATGATCTGCCTTGATACACATATTCCACTTGTTTGCTTTGGAAGTCACTCATCAAGTGTTCAATTAAATTAATTAAAATACACTCTATCCGATTTTGAAAATAATTTGCTATATACTGAATTTAGAAAACTGACTTCCAGAAATTTTCTCCACTCTAAACAGTATATCAACAACAATGAATAAGCAGTCCCGGAGAGGAAGGACTGTACTCTGCTGATGACGAGACATTGGGATAGGGTCACTATCTCACAGCTCTGATGGCACAGGGACTATCAACATCCTCTCTGTTGTCTGCTATGAATGAAATTTCAAATCTTTAAGAGTAAATGAACAGTTACTATTTGTGTTTGTGAGAGAAAAAATGTCATTTACCTAAATCGAAGTGGGAAATAACTGAAATTGTAATGATCCTAATGATATGCTATAGACAGTAGTCTGTAGAACTAGAGACAACTTTTCTCCTCCCGCCAAGGCCGTGTTTTGGAAATTATATTTCACATATTATTTTGTTTTTTAAATCTCTGTTTTTATTGTACAACATTGTACTTGGATTCACCACTAATTAACTCACGTGTCCCTATACAACTAGCTTCTAACATCTCAGCAAAATTCATCAACAACAATGTAACAACTGATAACTCCACATGTACAAGAACGGCAACTCCTATCACATGCATATGCGATGATACTACTGATGGTTGTACTGTTAGTCATGGCGGGTAGTGTAAGATTGGACGAGATCCAGACAAAACCTGAATATGAACTTAGTCACATATTAAATGATATAACTGGTACGTTGACTGAAGATAATAACTCTCTAGCGGTATACAACACTATAAATAGTAAGTATTTCACTCCCTCGGAGGTGCCTGCTGAGCTTAATGGTACTAATAGATCATTCTCGGCATTTCATATCAACCGCCAAAGCCTACAAGCCCACTGGGACTCCCTACATCATCTACTTGTTGAAACGAATAGCCCCCAGAATTCATTCGATATCATCGGCCTCACAGAAGTATTTCAAATCCCTGAAAATATATCTTATTGTCTAGAAGGTTACCACCAGATACAAAAAAAATACAAGACCCCGTGACGACGATGGGCGTGGAGGTGTTGGGCTCTTCATTAAAGCTGATATAACATTTAGTGTTCCTTCATGACCTTTCCATCTTCATACCACATGTTTTTGAGTCACTGTTTGTCCAACTGAAGTATAAGAATTCAGCGAGAATAGTTGGTGTAATCTATAGACCCAATACTGCCCCTAAAGCAGACATGGACTTATTCATATCAAAAATCAACTACTTAACTGGTGCACTAAATGAAGAAAGGAAACCATCATT
Source organism: Pictodentalium vernedei (assembly GCA_031216915.1). Classification (NCBI taxonomy): domain Eukaryota; kingdom Metazoa; phylum Mollusca; class Scaphopoda; order Dentaliida; family Dentaliidae; genus Pictodentalium; species Pictodentalium vernedei. The sequence goes on from CM062289.1 coordinate 454,982,480, forward strand.
AATCATGGGCGACCTTAATATTGACCTTTTAAAATCAGCTTCTCATTCCAGGACTGGTTTGTTTATAGAGCAGATATTTAGTGAAGGATTTGCGCCTGTTATTACCAAACCCACTAGAGTAACACCTCAGTCCGCTACACTCATAGATCATATTTTCTCCAGTAATATCGCAAATCCTTTTACATCTGGAATAATCATTACAGATGTATCTGACCACTTTGGCACTTTTTATATCGAACCAACAAACACCAAGCAGGATAGGATAAAACCGGCTTTGGCTAGGAAAATAAATTTTACTACTATTGAATACTTTAAACTGTTGTTGTCCCAATGTGATTTTTCTGGAGTATTGGAATCAGATTGTCCCGACGAAAGCTACAAATTTTCATCAATACTTACACGAATGCCTTCGAAACAGCATTTCCGCTGCAAAAACATAAGCCAAACAAACAATTTATTAAGCAAAAGCCCTGGGTGACAAAAGGACTTCTTATCTCTGCCAATAATAAAAGCAAAATTTTCCACAAAAAACTAAGATCTCCTACAGAACTGAATATCGGAAATTACAAAAAATTACTGTAAGTTATTCAACAAGGTTAAAAAACAAAGTAAAGCAATATATTATGAAAAAACTCTTCTAGAAAATAAAAATAACATGCGGAAAACATGGAAGTCTTAAATAAAGCACTAAATATAAGCAAAAGCAAACGCAATTTGCCTTCACTATTCCATCATCGTGGCAGGACAATATATGATTCAAATACGATTGCACAGGAGTTTAATATTTTTTTTCCAATATGGGAAGTCAAACCTCCAAGCTAATAACCAAGCCGCGTAATTTATTTACTGAGTTCCTGAATGATCTACACCACAATACCCTATTCGTCACACCAACGTCGTCCTTTGAAATCACAAGGATAGTAAAAGCCATGAGGCATAAGTTAAGTCAACACTGTGAAAATCTTACGTCCACCATCCTTAAACACTCAATAAACTTGGTTACGGCTCCACATGCACATATTATGAATTCTTCTTCCAGTAAGGGGAAAGTTCCGGATAGAATGGAAATTGCTAAAGTAATGCTTGTCTTTAAATCGGGAGACGAGAAGGAGTTTACAAACTACAGGCCGATCAGCATTCTTCCCGTATTTTCCAAAGTCCTTGAAAAACTCATGTCTGCAAGACTTGTAAAATTACTAAATAAATATGATATTCTTTACCAACACCAATACGGGTTCAGGAAAGGGCATAGTACTTTACATCCGACTATGCTACTGCTAAAATACATGGCTCTTGAGAACAATAAAGACAGTAAAGATAGTACGATAGCCCTGTTTCTGGATCTCTCTAAAGCTTTCGATACCATAAGTCATGAAATATTAATTAAAAAACTAGACTACTATGGGATAAGAGGTCATGCAAACAACTGGTTTAAGAGCTATCTCCATAGTAGGACCCAATATGTCTCTCTTGGAGACAGTAAATCTGGTCTAGCTGAACTAACATGTGGAGTTCATCAAGGTTCTGTTATCGGCCCTATGCTCTTTCTCATATATGTAAACGATATACATAAGTCAACAAAGCTAAACCTACAATCTTTTGCAGATGACACTTCGGTATACAAATCCGGTGCGGATATAAACCCTCTAGTCTTGGACTTTAATGAAGAACTTCAAAAAATATTTGATTGGTGTGCTGCTAACCACTTATTACTAAACGCTAAGAAAACGAAATACATTATACTTAATCCTTGTAACAGGGACAAGAACGTCACATCCCATCAAATACGGATAAACAATCAAGTTATTGATAGAGTTGGTTATTATGAGACTGAAAAATATCTCAAATTCCTTGGTATAAATCTTGATGAGAATCTTTCCTATAAGGCCCATATATCGCATATTTGCTCGAAAGTCGCTCTCGCAAACTACACCCTCAATAAGGTAAAGAAAGTTCTCCCACATAAAGTCATGAAAACTCTATATTTCGCACTTATACAAAGCCATTTGATTTATGGAATTCCATTATGGGGGGGGGGGGGGGGGGCTCAAAAGCCCGTAATCGTCTTTGTAAATTACAGAAGCGATCAATAAGAATTATAAACAACCACAAATATAATGCCCATACTGACCCTTTATTTATCAAAGATAATATACTGAAGATTAAAGATTTATATAAATTACATGCCTCCCTGTCCTTGTTTGACTGGCACAATGGAAACCTGCCAAGATCATTTGATGATTTTTTCTCAACCGTGAATAACGAAATCTTTATGAATACTCGACAAACGGCTCAGATTCGTACCCATAGAACGAGAACCAAAACGCTTGATGCCTTCCCAATCTTTGCATTCCCTAAATTATGGAACGAATTAGACATTGACCTTCGGAAACTTAACAACAGGATAGAATTCAAAAGTAAATTAACAGTTAAACTTATTTCTTCTTATGAGAATAACATCATCTGCTCATATCCGTATTGTCCCGACTGTGCTGTTTAGCCCTATCTTTATTTTTAGATGTAGCCTCAGCGATCCAGTCCAGTGTCTGCTATTTCCTAGTGGATAACTAGGATGTAATATACAGTGGACGTTTGTTGTTAGACTGTCCTTTGTGCATTATCGTTCTCAACCTAACTTGGTCTGGAGCTCGTCCAAGGCAGCCTCTTGACTTGGTCCCCTGTCAAACATATACACAATTATATCAGCCTTTGTGTTTGTGTTTGAATGGGGCCATTTTAGCGGCGCCTGGGTGTTCTTGAAGTCCGACCATCACGTGCACGCACTCAGATGTTATAATAGACGTTGGTACATTAGACACGGTGAAAAATTAATTTAAAAAATACCGAGAAAGCACAATGTTGTACATGCCTTGTTTCTCCCCGCCTTCATCTTCTTTGTTCTTCCTTACTCTTCTATGCTTTGTTTCCCATAGGGAAAGGCAGGAAGACAGCCAATCTGGCTATGCCTTTCCCTACCAGTATACACTTTAAAAATTAATATTATCTCTTATTGTGTATGTGCCTTACTACTGTAAATTGGATATTGTAGATTTATACACATTTGTCAGTTCTGTATTTGCTTAGTATACTGGTGAATAGAATAAAATATCTACCATCCACCATCTACCACCACGTGGGGCGCTTGGATATAGTTTCTTGGCGTCCAAACAGTACATTATGCTCTTTTCGGGGAGTGGTTGGGGTACACAGTCCAGTCTGTTCAGGAAATGTGTGGTGTCGCGTATGTAGGATGGTAACGACTCAACGTGTTGTTTTAATTCTGACTCCTGCTTCTGCTATTTTTTCTATTGAGTGGTTTGTTCCCAAAATTATTGTTCTTAAAGGGGCTTCATTTTTCTGCATTTTGGGGTTACCTTTTACTCTCTTACAGCCTATGGCTGCTTAGGTATCATGTCCGCTAACACTTTTTTGTCTGCCAGCTTGTTTTTTTTCTAGTTTTTTGAGTTGGCTTTTAATCTTGTTTGTCATTTTCTCTGTCATATCTACAGGTACTTCTTTGTATGTTGTTGGGACACCAACTCCATGAAGATCTCATTTTCATATTTACTTGCATCCATTTTTTAACCTTGCGAACTCATCCCTCAGAAGATCCAACTGTCCCTCGAATTCCACTCGCGTAATATCTACCTATTTCTCTGATGGTTCATTTAAAAGATTACATATTCCGATTTTTGTCTTTCACTGTCATACGATGTCATATTCCATTTCACCTTGAGTCCTCGCGGTATGATTTTGTCCCTGACATTTTGGACGAAAGTTTATATGTGTTTCGCGTTTGTTTATTTTTTCAATTAGTTTCTGTCCAATATTGCAGACCGTCTTCCCTTTACGCGATAATTCCTGAAAATCCGATTTTATACGTTCCTTCCGCGCATTACTTGGTACGACATCTTTTCTTGGAATTCTATTAGTCGGCATGAACATACACATCATTAAATGTTTTTTATAATTTCGTCAATTTGTCGTCATGTTCGGGAGGTTACTCCCTTCTAAGCGGCTTTCTTTTTTGACTAATTCATATTTCATTAGGTTAAATGCCATACCAATGTGTACAGAGTCATGGGAAAGTAAAATTTAGCGTCACGCTTATCCTAATTGTTAAATGGGAATTAGAAAATTGTTCGAGATACGCGTTCGTCTTACAGGTCGATTTATTACTTGGCAAGTGGCCGCCTAGCTCCCAATCACGAACCCATTTATAAAATCATAGTTTCATATCTTCCTTGGGGAGAAAGAAGTAAAGTTATGTTCGGCGTATATATATATATATATATATATAAGAAAAAAATATTAAAGTTCAAAACAAATACAACGACATCACTGACTATATTCCTGCTAGCGCTTTCACCGCTCTGTATGCGGATCTTCAGGCATTTTTATTTTTATAAAATACGTTATACAAATATTTACAAAATAACGTTATGACGTAAACCACTGGGTGTGGTGTATCGATTTTGGAGACGTTGTTCCAGAAACTGCATATACAATAATTATTTCATACATTTGAACAGAGGCGTGTTGATCCTTTATCGAAAGAAATTATAACGAAATTAACCTTTATAATATATATATATATATATATATATATATATATATATATATACTATTCGAAAACAGGGGATATTTGATAAAAGTGAGATATATGAAGATATATATTTATATTTTCATCAAAAAGACAGTTGAAGTATCGCAATGTGACATCTGCTGAATGATTTCACCGAGAGTTGGGTGTCTGACAGGCACGCATTCCACGCACTGTGCTGTAGAAGACATGGACGGTCAGAGAATTTACCAAATTCAGTCCAAAACCTCAATACCTTGCAAATCCTCCTCGGGTTGTGAGACTAGAGCAGATCCGACGTGGCATACTCCTCATCAAACGTCCAATACCAGCTTGACTGAATCAGGTGTTATTCCATTCTTCCTGTAGTGCAGCGGCGAGTTCTTTGACGGCGGTTACGTAATGCTGTGGTTCAGATGAAACGATCCTTGGTTAGCAGTTGTTGCCCTTGGAAGAACTGACCGACGTCTATCATCAACAGTGCCTGTCTGACGGTAGCGTGACCACAACCTGCTAATCACCGATTGAGTAACGTTGAGAATTTGAGCCACTGCAGTCTGTCTGTTGCCGGCTTCCAACGGCACGTAAACGTTCGTCACGTGTCAGTCTTCGCATTCCTCAAAAGTTACGTTTCGGCCAAAAACTTTTGAACGCGTTTATACAAGAAAGAACGATGGGAGCTCCGAAAAAGCCCATCCAGTACAAATGAAAATTTCAAAACATTAACGCGGCGCTCGTGCGAAAAACCTACATAAAAGTTTCGTGGGCCAGTGACATTCATAATCCACACTAAACTTGGTAACATATTGATGCGTCCACTCACTCGTATCCAATATCATTTTCCAAAAATACCAACATAAGTTGAGATATCCCCTACTTTTTTTAATAGTATATATATATTATTACCACCATGTGGCTTTTCGAGATGATGTATTGAAGTCGAGAGCCCTCTCTGGGCATATATCAACGAGTCCAAGACTTCCATATACAATATGTTTACATATATTTTGACAATCATTCAACGTCTATGAATTGATTTTTTTATGAATAAAGATCACGACGTCATGATATTACGTTGTTGAGCTGTGCGCGATGTCATCCCCATTCATTGTTCTATTTGTACTTTAACCGTTGAAGCTTATAGTAGAATTTTAACTGTCTGCTTCTTATTTTATTTTTAATGTTTAGAATATGGTAGGTCTATATATTACAGGCCTGGCCTTTTGAAAAATTCAGGGGAGCCACTATGGCCCTCCCAAATCTGCTTCAGGGGAGCTATTCTACACTAATATCAATTATACACGGTTATAAATATGAAAATTGAGGAGAGCCATTACAGATTAAGGACAGCAATTATGGCTCTCCTCAATTTGCCTTTAGGAGAGCCAAGGAGAGCCGGAGCAATAGCTCCATTCAACGGCCAGGCCTGATATAAAAATATCATCATGGCACAACATGAGCTAGTCTAATTTATTTCGCCGAGTTGGTGATTTATTTATCATTTAATTACTTTTATCAAAACTGTGGCCTCGACATGTACAACCAGTTTCCTTTCTGAATTGAATGATCGCATGTGCAGTTGCTACCATCAAAATAGATTTGTATTTGTCCAGACGCTTTTCCTTGCATTTGGAAAATTACATTCTCGTTGTAAGATAAATGCAAACCATTCTATACACACAACTGGTTCTAGCATCTTGTCACAAAATCGTCTTGAGGGCGTTTAAGGTAAGTCGGTTACAGGTCATGTATAGGTTACAGCATAGAAAACGAGTGATATTGAATATACAATCGCGAGAGTTAGTTAACGAGGACTTGTCCGAGTAACTAGCTCGAGCGATTGTATGTTCAATATCACGAGTTTTTGTGCTGTAACCGACTTGTCACATTGATGTTTGCACAAACAATCAAAACACGAACAATCAAACACTCCACTGAACCCTTGTCTGACACGTGTCCATTCCCGTTTAATTAGTTAATTTCTTAAGCCAAACTTGCAAGACACATGAAGATTGATGGAAAGCAAGTGATATTACTTCATTTTTTTCCGTTTCGTCATTGCGCTCAAAAGGTTGAGCGAGAAATTAAACGTTCCATTTATCATTTACACCCGGGTGTGGATTTCTTTCTTTAACTCTTTCAATAAAATCAAAAGTCAGGTAAATTCTCGTTTCTCTGTTCAAAACATTTTAGCACAGGTCACCTTAATCTTTCCTCTCGGCTGTGTTTGTATTAGAACTGACAGGTTACACAATCACTGTCTATTGTTCCTTGATTGGTAAAAGTGCGGCGATATATGTTGAATATCACACATGGTCTAACCAACTCTTCGAAATATATCACACACTTTTAACAAAGGCGTGACGTCATAACTATGTGACAAAAATATATATCCCCTATCGATATGTATCAGGTGTTGGAAAGTGAAAAAGTGGCGATGTGACAAGTTCTCACGAAGTCGACGAATGATGTTAACTCGAACATTCCAAGCACAGGTGTTAATCCTACCTGTAAGTCAATTTATATTGGTAGATAAATTGCTAATATTGTTCTCTGTGAAACTATGATGCATTCGATGTATTTGTATATGCAAATAAAGTTACAAAATATAAAGTTACAAGTGTTTTCGCGTTGCTCCGACCTGCATAGCGAGTTATGTCAGAATTAATACCACGGAGGGACCTGCTTTGGATGAAATAAACATGAATGAAATTTTCTCTCCCTTCGAAGATTAGTCAAATAACTCTAATAGAAAATGGCTTAATCAATAAACTCTGTAAATGTGACGGAAACACATATTCGGCTCACTCACCGTTTACTTATGCTCAATTGGCAACATTAAGACCCCATACAAACACAAACTGCCACATTTGCATTGCGTTCAAAAAGTACTTCACAAGTGTATGTCAGCCAAAGTATTCAGCCGGTAGTCTACATTTATCTTGGCAGTGTTTTTACATCATAAAGTAGAAACACAATTAACTCAACTACAGGTGTATATGTACATAAGGTAGTTTGTATCGTAAAATTAATTTGAGTCTCTAGCGGCCAGAATGAATGTAAATAAAAAAATGACCTCCATCCTAACAGTCGACAAAAAGACTCAGTTCCTGGATACCAAGATAAATGCTTTCGCGTCTCTAGTTGACTGGTAGCTGACTCGCTGAAAACCAGACCACTTTACGCTTTGCGTCGGGTGGTATTGTTTCCTCCTCACCATGTACCAAGCTATACCGGTCAACTGGAGACGCAGTTGCTTATTGTACACATCGCAGCCGTGCACCGACATGGGCAGTTTTAATTTTTCTTGGTGTCTAGCGAAGAACCAATCATCGTGGTCCAGGAGCGGCGGAATGATTTCCAAAGTGTGTGGGGGGGGGGGGGGGGGGAGAGGGTGGGGGTCAGGCGATGGAGGGTCGTCGGTATGACGGGCCGACGGCGGTTCGGCCCGTGGTACGAACATTTAAATTTCAGGGTCCCAAAACCCCCATTTTCCTGCATCTGAGCGGATATTTTTAGATTTTTCAGATGTATTTGAAAGATTTCACACTTTGAGAGCTGTTAAACAACGTCGGAAAGCATACAGGTGAGGTCTATTTATCAGCTTTGGTCGTAACGACCAAAGCTGATAAATAGACCCCACCTGTATGCTTTACCAGACGTTAACAGCAATTATTCTGTCTTTGGATTATCTTGTTTTGGGTGGATTTGGTACTTGTATGTCTGTAAGATTACAATCTATTCCAGTTAACCGATTTTTTAACAGACTGTATACATTTTAGCGTTTGCTGCCACTTACTGCAAAAAACTATCCGAAATCCTTCGTAACGGAACCAGTAAGAGGGAAACATAGCTAGCGAAAATATGGGGGAGGGGGGGGGGGCTCTGAATCTACCCCATGTTTCACCAGTCATTGGTTGTGTTAAAATATATGCATACCAAAGACATGGCCCGGCAAAATTTGGGGGTGGGGGTGGGGGGTGGTTGTTGGAGCCTCCATTCCACCCATGTTTCGCCGCACCTGCAATCACAACACGTCGATAAATAAAGTTGACGTTTATGTATAAATTCAAACGTTTGATTTCAAACTAACCAAAGATATCAGTAATTTGTCGAATGTTCACATCAATTTCCTTCATTTCTGTAATATTTTGTACTTGTAACTAGAAAGATAGTGAGCTTCTGTTTTCGAATTCTGTCCGTTGGAACAAAGTTTGGAATAAATATAATGAGATCCTTTCGTGAAACAGTAACCTCGGCCCTCGATTCCGACACATTATATTGCTAGTTTTAGTCTCATATAAACCCTTACTACACGTAGGCCGAGTTTGATTCCCCAGATCATAAAGAGCCAAATATAGGCAGTATTACAGAGACAGAGTTATTGCCTAATTTAACCCTTTGAACGATCAACTTCAGCCATGTTTTAACTCGGAGGCTCACCTTCCATTTAAAAGAGAGTTGAAATAGAGGAATTCATCTTCCAAATACAACTACATTTGATTATATTTTCAGGTAATATATTACAGGATTGCCTGAAAATTGACACATGACCATAATCTCATATTTTTTTCAAACGCCTTGCGGAATGCACAAGCACGCATGTGAAAAAGGTATATACTTGAGTGTATATGTGGCGGAGGGGTGGCGGTGGGGGGTGCACGAGTCTTCTTTCTTCGTCCACCGGTTTCCCCACCTCTTCCTATAATGTTGTTGATTGATATTATTACACAGCCTCCGTGTAAATGTAAAGTAAATTATCTCACTTGATGCAAATATTTATTTATAGGATGATTCAGTTTTAATTAAAAGGGTCAGAGGATTAAGACAGTTGCAAAAATATGATTTGAGTCTATGAGAACTTATACTAATTCAGTTACCGATCAGTTTCAGCAACTCTGGAATACTATTTTCTATGATTTCCCTTTGTGGTTTTGAATATTGTGAGTAGAGTTTGTGCATGGCTGGGTTGTCTTGTAGATTTTAACAGAATCTGAAAAATAAAATATTTTTTTTCATTGTTAACCCTTTCCCCAACGTAACAGACAAAGCCAGCCAAAACCTATTCATAAAAATTACCATGAATGGTCAGTATTTTTTTATTTTTGTTGTCCCGAAACACATAGCCCATGACCCTCAATAGAACGAGATCATTGAGCTTGTTCCAATGAAGGGTCATAACCTATGCTTTGGACGCAAAAATTGAAAAAATACTTATTCAAGAATTTTATTTGCAAGTGCCGTCTGCCTCTCGTGTTAGATCAAAAGGTTAAAATACGTTTTCTTAAATTATATAACAAGTCCTTTAGATCTGTCTAATTCGACTAAAACGGTAAACACAACATTGTCGACTGGTAGGAGAGAAAAGCACCACTGTACCTCTCTCATATTCTTTTTAGAGGTCCTTCTACCGCGTAGAACTACAGTTTACAAACCCTTGTTATACCTCTTCATCGGTATTATTAGATCTCTTCCTCGACCTAAAATTTACTTGAGAAGATTTCTTAGTTTTCTGATGTAAAGTCAAAATCCCGATTAAACTGTTTAATAAGAAACGCAACAAATATGAATATGTTATATCCCAAGATTTCGTCGGCTGAGTGCTAGAATGTTCTATGTCCCATAGGGGGACATAATATATCATCCCATAGGGGACATAATATATCATCCCATAGGGGGACATAATATATCATCCCATAGGGGACATAATATATCATCCCATAGGGGGACATAATATATCATCCCATAGGGGACATAATATATCATCCCATAGGGGACATAATATATCATCCCATAGGGGGACATAATATATCATCCCATAGGGGACATAATATATCATCCCATAGGGGACATAATATATCATCCCACAGGGGACATAATATATCATCCCATGGGGGATATAGAACATTCTAGCACTCAGGCGACGATTTGAATACATGCTCATACAGTGTTCTGGACAGAAAAGCAATCTGCATCGACAGTGTCGTATACGACGGAGGAGCGGTGGGGGGAGGGGGGGGGTCATATTCGATACTGTCCACGCAGATGACTTTCCAATAGCGAAACGCCGTGATTTTTCAAAACTTATTTATCTGGAACATTGTTCGACTCGTTATATATGCCTTAAACTATATTGTGTGCATCAGTGAAACTTTAACAAACTACATGTTCGTCGCGATGATAACATTGGCAAACTAGTATCCTGAATAACTAAAAGTTAAACTTTGCTACCTCCTTACTCCTCACTGGAATGAGAGTCGGAAACCGGGCGTGGTCGTTGCAGAGGGAACTAGATTCACGCCGCGTGTTCAGTCAATACTCAAGGATTGTCGTCTGAATCAGCGCGTGAACGCAAGTCGCACCGTGACAAACCCCCACGTTTCGTTTTTTGTTGGGGTGATTCTTATCCTGAAGGGGTAAATGACTTTTCCCCAAAAACATAAATCAACTGAGATTCACTGAAATTTGAGGCAAACCAAACGACTGTTCCTACTCTAAATATGAGTTCTGTGGCTCCCCTTACATTACAACTTGCCTATACATTCGCACCGATGCGACACCTCCTCTAACCTTTAGTATGAGACATCTCCAGCTCCTCTCCTACGACCCACAGTCTTATATGCCTTCAAACTGAAATCAATTTTTCGAGAAAACCCCCAACACGTATTTGATCGCAAAGACATTAATTCCCACTCTAATTGCTTCTCTTGAACTTGGCCGCTACAGTTCTGTCTTAATTTAAAATTCTCTTTCAAATCTTTTCAAGTTTGCCATACTTTGACATTTCTGACAGTACCCTGTCAACAGTAGAGAGGTGCATATAACACAGACATTACACGCGCGCTACGAATAGGAGATTATCTACACAAATGACCCTACAATTATTTATTCAATCGTATTTGTTTTACAAGCATTGGCAAGCAAGTTATGCAACTTATATTAACGCATCTCCTTGGCCCAATGGCACATGTGAGTGGGATATCCTTCGTGGCGGCAACTTCGTGGCCTCGCTCTTTTCAAATACTACGAAGGGATCTTTAGCCTGCACGGAGTATGTCTCTCTCCGCACAGAGGACAGCCATTTTACGTCACTACCCGATAGGACTGCACGCTATGACATCACCAACTCCACAATTGATACTGACAGAGAGTGTTCGAACACATCGAGTACTTTCCCCGACCGGGGATTGATAACGGGACGACTGGCATGAGAGACCAGCGCACTTATCCACCCTGCCATAACTCTTAGTACCCTATAATTAGATGAGTGATTACCGTGGATGGCTAAACGAGAGTCTTGTGTTTGAAGCTGAAAAGGAAAGCTCGTTGTTTCAGACCAGATGGGCGCTAATTTACGTTACAGGCTCTCATAGTGATTCTTCTGCATTAAATCTGCCATGTTTGTCTGAGTTATTTCCAGTAAGATACACAAATGGCTTATTTGCCAAATCGATTTGACGGGGTCCGGCACATACCAATATTTACGCTTTTTCCCCAAGTGAGAAGAATTATCGAAATTATATACACTTTGTAAACGACAAAATCGTAAATTCAAGCTATCACCTTGACAATGAGAATGTCCCAATAAGGGGGTCATCAGATTCTTTTTGAAACAAAGATTTAAAAGATAACAAATTTTGAATCAAGTGTTTTATGAATAGAGACACCAGTTATGGCTGTTGTGTTAAGTGAGGGGTTAAAACTCTGAATTAATATCACTTGAAACGTGGTAAATAGTTTCGTAGGCAGTCAGTCTTCGTTTGTACATTGAGTCTATATTCAGTGACGTAGACCGTATTGGGTGTTATTTAAACTCCAGTATCCATTGAGTGGAGGAATGTTCCAGGAATAGCGTTTCCTTGTCGTAAGTCTAGAGCGATGAGCGGAGGAATGTTCCTGGAATAGCGTTTCCTTGTCGTAAGTCTAGAGCGATGAGCGGAGGAATGTTCCTGGAATAGCGTTTCCTTGTCGTAAGTCTAGAGTGATGAGTGGAGGAATGTTCCTGGAATAGCGTTTCCTTGTCGTAAGTCTAGAGTGATGAGCGGAGGAATGTTCCTGGAATAGCGATTCCTTGCCGTAAGTGTAGAGCGATGAGTGGAGGAATGTTCCTGGAATAGCGATTCCTTGCCGTAAGTGTAGAGTGATGAGTGGAGGAAAGTTCCTGGAATAGCGATTCCTTGCCGTAAGTGTAGAGTGATGAGTGGAGGAATGTTCCTGGAGATAGCGTTTCCTTGTCGTAAGTCTAGAGTGATGAGTGGAGGAATGTTCCTGGAATAGCGATTCCTTGTCGTAAGTCTAGAGTGATGAGTGGAGGAATGTTCCTGGAATAGCGATTCCTTGTCGTAAGTCTAGAGTGATGAGTGGAGGAATGTTCCTGGAATAGCGATTCCTTGTCGTAAGTCTAGAGTGATGAGTGGAGGAATGTTCCTGGAATAGCGATTCCTTGTCGTAAGTCTAGAGTGATGAGTGGAGGAATGTTCCTGGAATAGCGTTTCCTTGTCGTAAGTCTAGAGTGATAGTGGAGGAATGTTCCTGGAATAAAACACATTCGCTAGACAAAGAGCCAATGTTGACAGTTACTTAAATGCTTCTAATTATCTTTTGGCAAAAATCCAAGTTTCCCGTCGTAACTTTATATAAACGAAAACAGCATACAGGTCAGAGAGTTATCTATTGTTTTCGTCTATTAAAACCAACAAAAGGAAACTTCGCTTTATTTTGTACTGATGTCGTTCTTTACAATTACATGCTTCTTAACTGAACCTTCACCGTTCATCTAGTAATTTTAGTGGAGATAACTTTATCGAAAGTCCGAAGGTTGATTTTCATGACGAGATAAGTTAGGGACGTGAACAAATTAGAGGAACCAGGGAACATAGAAATTAGAGGAACCAGGGAAAACAGAAATGAGAGGAACCAGGGAACACAAAAATGAGAGGAACCAGGGAACACAAAAATGAGAGGAACCAGGGAACAGAAAATTTAGAGGAACCAGGGAAAACAGAAATGAGAGGAACCAGGGAACACAAAAATGAGAGGAACCAGGGAACACAAAAATGAGAGGAACCAGGGAACAGAAAATTTAGAGGAACCAGGGAAAACAGAAATGAGAGGAACCAGGGAACACAAAACTGAGAGGAACCAGGGAACACAAAAATGAGAGGAACCAGGGAACAGAAAATTTAGAGGAACCAGGGAAAACAGAAATGAGAGGAACCAGGGAACACAAAAATGAGAGGAACCAGGGAACACAAAAATGAGAGGAACCAGGGAACAAAAAATTTAGAGGAACCAGGGAAAACAGAAATGAGAGGAACCAGGGAACACAAAAATGAGAGGAACCAGGGAACAGAAAATTTAGAGGAACCAGGGAAAACAGAAATGAGAGGAACCAGGGAACACAAAAATGAGAGGAACCAGGGAACACAAAAATGAGAGGAACCAGGGAACAGAAAATTTAGAGGAACCAGGGAAAACAGAAATGAGAGGAACCAGGGAACACAAAAATGAGAGGAACCAGGGAACACAAAAATGAGAGGAACCAGGGAACAGAAAATTTAGAGGAACCAGGGAAAACAAAAATGAGAGGAACCAGGGAACACAAAAATGCGAGCAAACAGAGGTAGAGAAGAAGTCGACAAGATTTACTTTGTTTTGTCGGTCTCAGAAACATCAGTTTGCCATCTGTACGGAGGATAAGAATAAAATCCTAAAAGTAAATGACCTATATAAACTCCATTCTCTACTTTTCATATTTGGTTGGCAAAAAGGTTATTTACTGAACTCCTTCGATACCTTTTTTCAGAAAAGTGAACAATAAAACAAATAGAAATAACAAACAGTCAAGCCTTTTCCAGATAAACAGAACAAGGACGAAATCATTTTCCTCCACACTCCTTTCCAAAAAATGTGGAACGCTCCAACGAAAGACCTCCGCGATACAGATGATGGGAAAATGTTCAAAGAAAAACTATCCTCTTACTCTGAAAACATTGATTGTAACAATCCTTACTGTCCCTGTTGTTACAACCCTTACTGTCTCTATTGTAACAACCCTTACTGTCCCTATTGTAACACATAATTGGCTTAAAAGTTGCATCTTATCATATTTGAATAAAATCTATACTATAGCCCCTTAATTATCCCGCATATCATAACATAACAACTGGGCATACTATACTATTAGTATGTCGTGTACGTTTGGGGGCAATATTTGGATGCCCCCGATGGATGACTACTGAAGTGACGTCATGTCACGTGACCCAGTGGCGCCGTGTTGTGTTGTCGTGGTAACCCGCGTGAGCGGCCATGTTGTGACGTCATCGCCATAGTGACACGTGATGTTAGTGCGCTTGCGCCGCGCGTGTTGTTAGGGTGATACGTGTTTTGTATACTGGGGGCCGCCATCTTGGTTTCTATGGTAGCACGTGGTTGCTATGTTACCCAAAGGTCTACAACAAGACGGGGGTATGTTCGGAGGGTGTGTTCGATTGAGTCGGAGTAAATCTAATTACCACAAACAACCCGACAATCCCTCCAAATCACCAAAATCCACCCCAAATCACCGAAATTGACATTATTTGATACGGATTTCCCATTTTATAGGCATAGCACGTAGCGCTATAGTACCGGGAGGGTACCGGGGGTGTGTTCGATTGAAGTGGAGAAATGTTCTGGTTCGGTTTTTTCCCAGAATCCCTTTTTGGATCCCATGACGTTTTTCCCCCAATAAATTGTATAAGAATAGCACGTAGTGCTATAGGATACATTTACCCACAATCTTCTGTTTTTTTTCTAACCGTTATTTAAATTACAAGTAGGACCCATATGTGTACATGAAGGCCATGAAGCTAAGTTCCACCACATACTTATGTGAGGATCTACCCATATGTTAAGCTAAGAGATGCGTCGTACGAGGTCTAATTTACTATCCCTCTTTGCCTCATTTCGATTTTTTGAGGATACCTTTTTGGGATTTGTTAAAAAAAAAAACAAAACAATTTTTTACTATTTAATTTCTTTTATTCAACAACAAAAATACATCTTTTTATGGTATGTAAATTGTCAGATATTCATAAACAGTCTTTCTGCAAATTGGACATCTTCTCAGTTGTTTACAGCAGTCTTTGCACAGGCACAAGTGGTTACATGGTCGCGGAGCGACATTGGCTTCAGCTAATAAACACACACTACATTTTGTCCTCCGTGAATCTTCTTCTTGAAATGATGTGTCCATTTCTTTTTCTTCTTTGATGACCATTTCTTCTTTTTCAACGCCCATGAATTCAGGTGGTAAATTATGAATGTAATAACAGTCTGGAGAATAGTTTCTGTGTTCTTCTATAACATCATCTTCTGTTTCCCAGAAACGAACAATAATACCACAATGAAAACATTGAGTTCTGTCTCCTGTCCCTAAATAAAAGAATCCAGCTTTTGTCAGTTCATTCGGGGTTTTCACACTTTCACTTTGTAACATGAATTGAAATGTCTTGAGACGATTTTGCATCTTTGATGTGTTTTGGTGGTCTTTGTTCTGGTGTCTTTCGTATTTTCTCTTCTCCACGTAATAACTGTTCCAGTACTGAAGGTGGAACATCACGAAAATACGTTTCGAATGAAACGCTCATTCTCTGTACAAAGTCTCTTGGATTTCTTGTTTCTTGGTTTCTTGATTGATAATCATTCAGTGTCATCCTGATTAAACATGGAATAGTGAACATTCTTCAATCCTTTTTATCTTCATTCTTCTTTGGTTTTCTTTCTCTCTTTGGTTTGGGTTCTCCTATTTCAAGGCTTCTCTTCTTTGCAATATCCACTGCTTTGGTCACTTGTTCCCAATCTCTTGTGGTAAACTGGAACCCAACGTCGTTCTTGAACAGTTGAATCTGTAAATCGTTGTTAAGTTTGAAGACGGTCACATTAGTAGACATCCTTCTTCTTTGGCTGTCGAAACACAAATGAGCGGAACACCAAGTGCACCAGTTTTTATAGTTTTTCTTCAATACAGCGACATCTAGTGGCTGGTTTCCTCTATGATGTCATTAACCAACACATCATTATCCATTAGATCAGTCGTAAACATGTTGGATATGGTATCCATCGGTACACCGCGACAGCGATGTTTCAAGTAAAACATACAGTATTGTCCACACACTGGTAATGGTCCTTGAAGGCGTTTTGTATTATACTTCCAATATCTGGAATTCTTAGGAATCAAAGTACTCTGCGTTGTGGTGACTCACAAAGAGAGCCACCCAATGTTCTCCTTTTCTGTGGTCTGGATCCGTATTGGCTATCAAAGCCACTGGTCTGTGATCTGGTAATCTTCTTGATAATCTGTTTCTCGCAAATACACCCAAACATATTCTCTTCAAACAACTATCTGATCGAAGTGCATTCAATAACTGCAAGGTGTTCATGTTGAGTAATCGAAGATTACTTGTCTATTCTTATCCACTTCTATGATGTTCTGGAATTCTGCATACACCAGTACGTTGAGTGTGGTTGGTAATGGGTTTTCAAAATTGACTTCTAGTCTCAAGTTTCCTCTCTTCACCAGATCGAAGTGTTGTCCATGTGATAGATTTAGAGTCAGGTCGAATACGAATAGGGTGTATCCATTTATGTACTCTTCTCGGCTGATGAGGTTTCCTTCATTCTCATACATTTGTCTAGCTCCTTGGAACAGAGTCGCATAACATCTCGCCACTTCTCGTTGTTCGAATCTAGGTTGTAATGGTTTGGCTGGAATCTGCTGCCCATCCACGTACAAAGCCAAGTAATCGATTTTGTAGTTCTTGAAATTATATGAATTCTTTGAAAAGTTTCCATTGAAAGCATCATTGTCTACACATCCCACCACGATGTGTTTAGGTAGTTGGCCTAAACATAGGTTTTCTTGTGTAATGCTCAGATTTCCTTTCGGCACTGAAAACACCTTGGTTTCCACACGGCCAATAGGATATTTTGCAGTTGCTTTTGTTAGTGCTTTCTCGTGAGTCATTCTCGCGAATGACTGGAGTCTCTCTTTGCGTACAAACATGGATACATCTAGAATTTTGATCTTGTATGTATCGGTATCGGCCATCAATGCGAAAGCATCTTTGGCTCTATTCATTTTAACCTGAGCATTAACTCCATTCAGCAAGTAACGAGTTTGGAAAAACATGTCCAAATGTAATCTTCCAGTCATGTCCACGATTTTACTTTTCTCTATAAATTTCTTTCGAAGGAGAAATCCCTTGTATCATAATGCATTAGTCAGTTGTGACTTTTCTGCAGCTGGTCCAAAACTCAACAAAGTTTCTATGAAAGCTCTGTAGTGATAAGTGTTGTTGGAAGGAGATACCAGTTTTTCATTCAAGCTGATATCAATTTGATGAAATAAGGAATGCATCCATAAATTGACTGGGCCCACATTGGCATCGGGTGCAATTGGAATCTACAATCGTTGCTTTAACATACAAGTAATGTCTGCGCCAAATTCAAATAATCATCTCCTAATCCTGCAATGTGAAATTCTATTGGACCACTGTTTTCCTATAGTCACCAAAGGCCTGTGTTCTACCCTTTGCCCATGCTCCACACTAGTCTGTGTTGGTGGTATAGAAAACAAGGCGAGTTCGCTGTTGACACACTCACAAGATTTTTCATTAATGAGAGACATCATGCACCGAGAATGTCTTGGGTCTGAACAGTTCTCCTTCTTTTTGTCGATTTGCGAGGTTTGCGTGGTGCGGGCCTTTATATACCTTTCCTGCCGGGTGGTTTCGACCCACCAATCACTTCATTCCAAGCTCCTGCGCCAGCCTCTTTGACTCTTTTGATTGCTGCCTTTACATTTTTCCCTTCAATGATATCTTCGGCAAAGGCCGCTCCTTCTCTCAATAGCTGTTTTCCCACGGTCCTGGCTGTAGTTTTCAATAAAGGTAACACCATATTCTTCAGTCCTCCCAATATACTTCCCAAACCATATCCTCTCTGTATTTGAGTATTTGAGCTCCACAAAAAGCCGGTAGACCGTTCCCAGCTTGTTTCGTGTAATATTCTTCGTATAATTTGGACTTACAACAGTAAGTCATGTTTATGTGAAATGAAGAGATCTACGATTTCTGAAATGAAGTGTCACTGTCACTTCCCGAACTCGAATGGTACTATGGCTCCTGTGTCACCCCTTATATACACCTGGACGGTACTGAAACTTTGTCGTTCGACTGGTACATAATACACATTCTCAAAAGTTTTAGAGATGATATTCCCATATTTTTTCCCATATTTTCCACGTACGGGTACGATACGAAGAAGTGGTATTCTTGAATCTCCTACGACTTGGTCACGAACCAAGTCACAGTATACATAGAGGGAATATAATCCTTGGTTGACAGCGGCAACTCTGGAAGAATTGTATGTTCCTGGTTTAAAAACACACTCATAAAATCCCAACATATTTTGAAGAGTAGGGCTCATTGTGACCACAACTCCATCACCTACCGTGATACGAACTTTACCGGTCATTTCATCCAATTCAAAAGCTACCTTATCGTGACGAGGCAAGAGTAATTCTTTAACACCATTGATAACTCGTATCACATCAATGGGATCCGAATAACGACCTTCCTTGAGAGTAAGTCGGTAATTCTTTTTCGAAGACCAGAACACTGTAACGAAAGCCCTCTTCTCCACGAATATTGAACCAAGTATTTGGATATTGAATCTCTGCCAGTCCTACTTCCCATTCTCCCGTGAGATTCACTGCTTGTGATAACTGAGTGGTGTACGTAGTCGGCGTATTTTCAGGAAACACGTTCACAGAACTTTTACTTGGTAGAGTCAAATAAAACATTACCTTTCCTTAATGGTTGGATTTGGTAACAAATATCCTATACTACTACTCAAGAGAGCAGTCCACAACTTGCTGTCTGTTTTCTCGAGAGTGAGATTAACGACACTGGTAATGATGATGATGTGCAAAATGATTATTTGTGAAAAGTAAGTAATCCTGCTCTATGAAATTCTTTTGCCAAACAGAGGACAAGACCCATTCGACCCTTCTTCCATTTTGAAGAAATCTCAGAGGTCCACTTCCTTTTGTAGCTGAGCTGACTCTGCTTGATCTACGAATTAAACGAGGCTGGATATCCCGACCACTTTACCTTTACGAACAATTCCCTTTTCTTACCTCGACCACGTTTCTTGAGTACGTGTTCGATTTTGTAAATAGTTTTATGTGAAACTCGCTGAAGCTCTTCAGTGTAGAACGACCCTTTCAATACTTCCCCATTATCATCTTGTAAGATGTATGTGATTGGATGTCCTTTCTTGATGGCCACCACCAAAAGTTTGGAATAAAGAAGTATCCTCCACTTCCAAAGGGGTTAGCCTAAAGTATACCAGGAACATGATGAAGATGATAATGATGACAAAAACACTCTGTATTAGAATAAATAAAAAAATTGAGAAATCCTTACGCCAGAAAAATGTATTGCTTTGTAAGACTTGCCATTTAGTTTTTTTCTTTTGATGACTGCCATATAGGACTTTATGAGGACTGCCATAAAGGACTTTTTAATTAGAGAAAAATACTGCCATAAATGACTTTATGAGGACTGCCGTATATGACTTTATAAGGACTGCCATAAAGGACTTTAGAGAATGCCATATATGACTTTTTAATTAGAGAGAAAAAAACTTGCCATATAGGACTTTATGAGGACTTGCCATAAAGAACTTTAGAGAATGCCATATGTGACTTTATGAGGACTTTAGAGACTGCAATATAGGACTTTAGAGAAAAAGACTGCCATATTGGACTTTAAAAATTTGGTGAGCCTAACATGATTGAGTAGACCACCTAAAATCCATTTCGGTTTTTAGCAGTTTTTCGGTCCACTAAACAGGACTTTTTGTAGGCAAAAGCTAGACTTTGTTCAGGTTGTAGAAAATATGACACTCACTCAATTGTTTCTTCTTTAAATCTCTAGTGGTATGGGTGCCAACTCCATCTTCTAAAACTCTTCGTTTTGGGTAGAAATACGATAGCCCATCTCTGTTCTGCTGGTAGGTATACATAGTGTTGTCATTCATAACAAATCCTCGGTTGATGCCAGATCCACTTTGTTGAGTCTTCAAAACTTCCAAATATCTGTCTTTCGTCAAATCATTGTGGCGTTTGCTGATTCCTTTACAGCTATATTTATTGGTGGCACCGAAACAATAATATGTTTTACTACACAGTCCAACAATGCCGGTTCCTTGCCATTCTACCTTGAACAAGCCTGGGGTTCTCCTGTCAAAACGCTTTCTTTCTTGGCAACATGAAGGTGACAGCCATTCTTTGCCTTCTAATTTGGTTTTCACATTATCATCTCTGTGGAAATCACAACACTCTGATGGAAACCACTTGTGATTCTCTTTGTAAAACTCTACTCTCTTCTCTGGTTTCACTAATTCATCTATGGATGGTGACGAGGTACATAGATATGCAGAATCTGTGTCCATTTCAGCATATTCGAAATCTTGGCGGTTGATAAAAGTATCGATGACATCATAATAGAACTGAAGCATCCAGAGTTTCGCATACTGGTAAACAAAGAATCCGATGTGGAGTGGCAGATCCAACTTGATGGTCTTCTTGTTCAGTTCGACTTCATATAAAGCTTCATCTAATGGATTCAAGGCTCTGAAGGACATGTCATTTACAGCTTTGGTGACTTCTTCATCATTGCAATAGCACACACGTCGATGCTTCTCTTTGTTGGTGACGGTTTTGCCATATCCAGAATTTCCCAACAGCTTTATGGTGTCGGCAACGATCGACTTGTCAGGGTCAACATCTCCTTGTCTTCTTGCTTCAGATACTTCATCTCCAAATTTTTCAAAACATCTTCTTGGTTTATATTGGATAACTTGATTGACGTGAACAAGTTCAATACCATGCTGGAGGTACCACTGCAGCAAAGGGGTTGCAAACAACATTTTTTTGCTACATAGCTTCTGACCAAACTTCTACGGGGTTTCTTCAGCATTCCATCCTTCTCAGCAAAGGACTTCATGTGTTCACCAATATCATCTATGGAAATATCTGTATTCTTGAAGATAGGTGTCGTCTCTTCAAAGTACTCTTTCAGGTGATCAGGTACATGTATATCACATTCAACCAAACCAAACAGTTCACCGGACTTCACTTCGTTCATTATTTCTTCATCTGTCATTGCACCATCTATTTTGTCTGAAAAGTTCTCTTTCAGGAAGGCTTTGAGCGTGGCATCGGTCTTCTTCACCTCTCTCCACTCACACTCCCAGATTTCAACAAGTTTATAGCCCAAATCGGTGAGGTACTTTGCATTGGTACGGGTGTCTTGTAGCAGTTCGTTCGTGGGTTTATCTCCGACTTCATTATGGATAATAGGAAGGCCATTCTTATATTTCACGCAGGTATGTCCGTGCCATATATATAGACCGTAACAATTGGTTAGGGGGTCAGTTAAGGATGGTACTAAAAATAGAGCGTAGGAATTTATAAAAATAAAGTTCCAAGTAGAAGCAGAGGATTATGGGTAAATTTGTCTTATAGCACTACGTGCTACTCTTATTGGAGGGAAAAAAACGTCATGGGATCCAAAAAGAGATTCTGGGAAAATCCGAACCAGAACATTACTCCACTTCAATCGAACACACTCCCGGTCCCCGACCGATAAAATGGGAAATCCGTATCAAATAAAGTCAATTTCGGTGATTTGGGTGAACTTTGGTGATTTGGAGGGATTGTTGGGTTGTTTGTGGTAATTAGATTTACTCCGATTCAATCGATCACACCCTCCGAACATACCCCCATCCTTTTGTAGACCTTTGGGTAACATAGCAACCACGTGCTACCATAGAAACCAAGAACGCGGCCTCCAGTATACAAAATGGACGACGGAAACACGTAACACCCTAACAACACGCGGGGCGCATGCGCACTAACACCACGTATCACTATGGAGATGACGTCACAACATGGCCGCTCACGCGGGTTACCATGGCAACACAACATGGCGCCACTGGGTCACGTGACATGACGTCACTTCCGGGGTCATCCAGCGGGGTCATCCAAATATTGCTCCAAACGTACACAACATACTACTTATACTATAGCCCCTACAGTTTCCCACATATCATAACATAATAACTGGGCATAGTATACTATAGGCACTTCATTATCCCACATATCATAACATAATAACTGGGCATACTATACTATAGTCCCCTCTTTATCCCACATATCATAACATAATAACTGGACATACTATAATATAGTCCCTACAGTATCCCACATTTCATAACATAATAACTGGATATACTATACTATAGTCCCTACTGTATCCCACATATTATAACATAATAACTGGGCATACTATACGATAGCCCCTACAGTATGCCACATCCCACATATCATAACATAATAACTGGGCATACTATACTATAGCCCCTACAGTATCCCACATATCATAACATGATAACTGGGCATACTATACTATAGACTCTACAGTATCCCTCATATCATTACATAATAACTGGGCATACTATACTATAGTCCGTTCTTTATCCCATATATCATAACATAATAACTGGGCATACTATTCTATAACCCATACTGTATCCCACATATCATAACATAGTAACTGCGCATACTATACTATAGGCCCTACAGAATACCACATATCATAACATAATAACTGGGCATACTACACTATAGTGCCTACAGTATCCCACATATCCTAACATAATAACTGAGCATGCTATAGATAGCCCCTTGATTATCCCACATATCCTAACATAATAACTGGGCATACTATACATACCCCCTTGATTATCCCACATATCATAACATAATAACTGGGCATACTACATTATAGCACCTTTATTATCCCACATATTATTACATAATAACTCGGCATACTATACTCTAACCCTTACAGTATCCCACATATCATAACATAATAACTGGGCATACTATACTATAGCCCCTACAGTATACCGCATATCATAACAAAAACTGGGCATACTATACTATAGCCCCTACAGTATCCCACATATCATAACATATTAACCGGGCATACTATACTATAGACCCTACACTATGCCATATATCATAACATAATATCTGGGCATACTATACTATAGCCCTTCCATTAACCCACATATGATAACATAATAACTCGGCCTACTATACTATAGCCCTACAGTATCCCTCATACCATAACATAATAACTGGGCATACTATATATAGCTCCTTCATTATCCCACATATAACACAATAACTCGGCATACTATACTATAGCCCCTACAGTATCCCACATATCATAACATATTAACTGGGCATACTGTATATAGTCCCTTCATTATCCCACATATCATAACATAAGACCTCGGCATACTATACTATACTGGTTTGATCTGCTGAGTATATGTGTTCTGTTCGTCGGAATGACACAGGGAATTCACACATAATACAGGAGGGATGCAAACATTGGAAATTTAAGATAATTCCACGAAGGTGATGCATAAAAACACTGCAAGCGCATTTCAGACAACATAACCCCAATCCCACTGCGTTATCTGTTATCAATGTTTTTAGTTTTAACCCGTAGAGAGCTGAATTAATATGTGCTCACTTGCTTTGACTTGTTACTATTCACGAGAGAGGGTCTCGCGGCACTCCCCCATGAATTATGACAACGAAAGTCCACACAGACTTCTTAATCTCACTTACAAGATAACAAGAAATACATCCGTAGAATGTGAAGACTTCAAGTTGCGCCACTTGTAATTCAGAATAAAGGGCAAATATGGGTTTCCCTCACTATACCAGTTATTGAACATAAAATGTCTACATTTAGCCCTATTGACTTGATATCCCTGCAGCTAGTGCATTATGATGTCTCTGCCACTTTCCCCTTCAACCTTTATCGGTCAGGTATGTGACTAGTCAGAGGCATAACTTCAATATACACACCACTCATAAGACAAGTGAAAGCACAATCCATTTAATACTGAGTAATCTCCTACAACTGACAGACAATAAATATTAAACACAAAACCAAAGCAGAAAAAGAACAATTGACGGTCAGAAAGGGTTTATGACAAGTTTGTTTGACCTCGACTTTGAAACGGGTGATTTTAGAGAAGCAAGAAAATATCATCCTAGCAAATTTTGGATAATCTTTGGAGGAGCTTCACGCTGGGTTATCCAATTCGTACATCCCTGATAGAGCACATACATTTTATCCGACATCCCAGATTATTTGTGTGACAACGCTGACGTATATTCTGATTTATTAGGTGTATTTCGAGACCCCAAAATAATAAATTCACCATATACAAAGGCAAGATGAACATATATTTCATGTGAGATAATAGTACATAGTCTGGTAAATGATGTCATGTTCTTTTCTTTATTTCTCCATAACCTACCGGCAAGGAGCGAGATGTCGTATTCCCGAACCAGGACACATATCCAAACAGGCCGGATGCGAGGCTGGTCACTGTCCGGGGGCGCAACATTACAATATGTCCAGAATTACAGGAATATTTTACATTTAGTTCTGCCTATAAAATCACAGTCCATACAAACATAGCACCCTTTATGTCCACATTGTGCAATTATCCATTTGTAAAAAAAATATTTATATTTCCTTTGTTATGGCAGTATTCGTATATCTATAAGATGTATGTCTTTCATACGTTTTAACCCCCCCCCCCCCCCCCCACCTCAAAAAAAAGTCAATCGCTCATTGATACAATATATTATTGATGTTGAAATATAAATGTTCATGTTATTTATTTAATAAATCCGTTGGTCAGAAAATTGTAAAATACTTTTGACTCGATGAAGGTTAGACCATTGTTAATATTTTGGGGTGTCGAGGAAATTAATTGTCAATTCTGACAGACAAATGCAAAATATGCTAATTATTAATTGTCCTCATGTAATTATCCACACCTGCCATCTCAAATGGTACATTTTACCTCCTTCCGTGCTGCTGAAGAATATTCCTGCCCTGGACAGGATTTCTCTTGCGAGTAAAATAAATATAATTCTGGCACATTTAGAGCACTTTTCTACCTATAAATTGAATGGATTTTGCACCGATGATTTATTGATTTAAATTTAGATGAATCGTCCACCAAATCATACATGGTTGCTGTGAAGCAGTGATATCTAAATCTGGTGAAAAATATCTTGAAAATACGCAGTCTGTAAGAGTTGGAACTCGACTTGAATTATTCTAGAGAATTCATTTCTTTTTCAGCCTTTATATGGTTTAGGGGCAGATTAGAGTTTGTTGAATTATTCTAGAGAATCCATTTCTTTCACAGTGGGTAGATGGTTTAGGTGTGGATTAGAGAATCCATTTCTTTCACAGCATACAGGTGGTTTAGATGTAGATTAGAGAATCCATTTCTTTTTTCATCGTTTAGATCGTTTTGATATAGATTAGACAACCCATGGCTTTTTCAGTGGGTAGATGGTTTAGATGTGGATTAGAGAATCCATTTCTTTTTCAGCGTGTAGATGATTTATGGTTTTGGTGTAAATTAGAGAATCCATTTCTTTCTAAGTGTGTAGATGGTTTAGGTGTAGATTGGAGTTTGTTGAATTAGTCTAGAGAATCCATTTCTTTTACAGCGTGTAGATAAAGTTCACCATTGAAATATGATTATATGTCTAAATTTGTGCTTCCGAAACGTAGCTGATTTTGAGAAAAATAATAAAAAAATACTTACTGATTAAATGAACTCGTCTTTACAAGTGTTGTCTTCTTATCGTGAAGGGGAATGAGTTTAAACCATTCGGTGGGTATACATAATTATATTACACAATGTCCATGCCGATGAATTATATTGTACATGGAGTTCAGAAATGACACATGATTGCACATAATGAGATTCATGTACATGGTTTGTCTGCTTAATTTCGCACAATCAATGCTGCAGTGGTAAAAAAATGCTTTCAGATTTCCGACGTTTTTGGCGAAAGAGAGAGAGATTCGCCGCTAAAAGTCACTCACTACCAGTCCTATTCTCTCTTCTCTCTCTCTCTCTCTCTGAATATTCTCATCACTAGATAACGCATATAGATAGAGAAGAACGCGGCGCGCAAAAATTAAAAGCTCGAAAGCGATTTAATTAATTAATTAATTAATCGATTATCTTTTCTTCTTTTGTCTAAACGATGCGGATGACTACCCGATAAAAAAGACATCTCCGAACCATGAGTATCCTGACAACTGAATTGTTTATTCACGAAGCAAAGGAATATGCCAGCTGGGAAATTGAAAACGATTAAATTACCTAGCACAGATAAACACAAACAGAAATGATCGAAACGACACCAAATTTCATAAACTTTTTGGCCATTTAAAAAAGAAAAATCGAAAATTAGATTATGAAGTAGAAAAATGTTTGGACACCAAATGACAAAAAACAAGTTTCGTTTTGCAGTTGTTGTTTTTCCCTATGGACAATACCACGTTAATTTCCAAGCCATCGTAAAACATTTGAGACTTGCTGCTTTAGGTGATCTAGAAAATGTCTATGGGATTCTCCTAGCAAAAGCACTCACGCGAATAACAAAGAACCCATAAAAATAACTCAGAAAAATTCCACGCCAAAAGTGTATTAGCCGGTTTGAACATTAACGTGGCATTTTCCATGAGGAATTATGAACTTACGGATATGTAAAAGCAGTACAAATGTTTAATGTGTAGTTTAGAATTAACGTTGAAGTCTCACAGACAATTTCTGGGCAAATCAAAAACCCATCTTTTTTAAAATGTGCCCATTTTTAGGTGGCTAGAATGCTTAAAACACACGTGACGCCCGTCTCTTCCTAAACTCAACAATGTTCCACCGGGTACAAGAGAGAGGGACAGTCTGGGATTTAAGATTGGGGTTTTGGGACGTTCCCCATAAAGGTAATTACCCCCTCTAAAAATAAATAAAAAAAGTGATTATACGAAAAGAAACATTCAGAAAGTATATAAATGTATTTAGTATATGGGGGCATTAAATAG
This sequence comes from Pictodentalium vernedei, assembly GCA_031216915.1. Classification (NCBI taxonomy): domain Eukaryota; kingdom Metazoa; phylum Mollusca; class Scaphopoda; order Dentaliida; family Dentaliidae; genus Pictodentalium; species Pictodentalium vernedei. Next base: position 455,010,122 of record CM062289.1, read on the forward strand.
TATTAGATTTAGTACATTACATCACACGGGCAATATATTTTTAGTATATATTACACCGCAATCTTCAGGCCAAACACAGCTGAGCGCCTACACTAGCAAACTCCGGTAGAACCTTTGACTCAACCACACAATATATGTCGCTGAAGCAAAAAGCGCTTAGCATTTGCCCATGTCAGACACCGTAAACAAATTATTATACCGCGATCCTAAATGTAACTTAATGATACCATTCAGTTAGGCTGAGCGCCTACACCAGAAAAAAAAAACAAAGAGCTTTCTAACCCAACGACACAAAATATCAACAACACAAAATATGTCACTAAAACAAAAAGCGCTTAGCATTTAGTCATGTCAGACAATATTATTTATTTTTTTTATTGGTGTTTAGGGTCACATTTTTATGCACAATGGCTAATCGTGACCATGACAGTTTTGCGGGTGGAGGAAACCGGAGTACCCGGAGAGAACCACCGAGCATCGACGAGCAACTGTCGGCTCCTCAACATTCTCTGTTCAAGCTCCGCTCAACCAAGGTTAAAGTGTGCACCATCGACGTGCAGTACGCCTTAGTTCACGGCGTCATCGTGCCCCCATGCAGGCAACGGGGATAAAGTGCATTGCCCAAGGACACAACGCGGACCGACCCGGACGGGGATCGAACTCGGGACCTCTAGCATAGAAGTCCAACAGTCTACCACTGAGCCACCGCGCCCCCTTGTCAGACAACATAAACAAATTATTAAACCGCGCACCTAAATCTAAACTTAATGTCACCAGTCGGTCAAGGCTGAGCGCCTACACCCCAAAAATCCCAATAGCTTTCTGACTCAACGACACAATATATACTGTCCAAAACAAGTTATGCACCCCCACCCCCACCCCCTATAATACCTGTGGGTATACGAATAGCTCATATTGTGACATTCTGCATTCCCCTATCGGATCGGGCATACAACTTTAAAACAGGTGAATATTTGCTGGCTATTGACCACTTCACTGCCGTGTGCTTATTGAGAAATGAGACAACATCACAGTGAGAGAAACTCGGAAGGTCATGGACAGCATGCCACGCCGATTAACCCTTTACTCAACGTAACGGCCAAAACCAGCCAGCGCTATTCTCAAAAATCGCCAATCAATTTTCATTATTTTTTCATTTTCTTTCTCAAAAACATAGGTTATGACCCCTCTTTGGAACGAGCTCGTCGAGATCGTTCTAACGAGGGGTCATAACCTATGTTTTTGAGACAAAAAATGAAACAAATTAGTTATTCATGAATTTTGTTTGCACGTGTCGTTTGCTTTTCATATTTGGTAAAGGGTTGAGGTGTGTTAGATATGCTCGAGGCTGTTCCATCGGGTACTGAGCAGCGTGACGTTTTTTTAACGTTATGATGACGTCGGTGGGACCTAATATTCATTCAATAAAAAAGAAAGCTCTAGAAACTCTTGCTTCACTAATAAGGCATATTCCCCCTACTGCAAATAGCAGGTTTTCTCAAGAGAATTTACCCAGTCATTTAGTCATGTCAGACATGTACACAAAATCAAATTACCACGGCGACAAAATTCAATGTATCGCTATCAAACTAATCCAGCTCAGTCACGTTCGAATAACCCTCAAGACTCCAGCCTTGGACGGCACGAATCCCACATTCCAAGAAAAATATAAATTAAACCTCAACGAACGGCTAATTCATGCCTTTCCCCGTGTATCGGAATCAAGATGAACATTCCGTCAAATATCAAATTTACTCTCACGGAATTTAAATATTCAAAAACTCCACGCCCAAGGAGGTCACAGAAGAACTTGGTTCTTTTAATTCAAAATAAATATTCGAAATCCATTTTACCGGCTCCACGGTCCAATAGAGAGCACCTGGTATTGATTTCTGCTTCAGTAAAAATAGCTAGCCTGCACGATTTTCTGGCTAAGAACGCACGCAAACAACCTCGTAAACTCAATTCTATTTGATCATGGCCACGCAAAACGTGCGCTGTGTTTAAACAGAACAATATTAACACACCCGGTATTTACGGCAGGTACCAAAGTTTATATTAGCCCACCTAATTTATTGTCCAAGTGTATTAGCCCGCCCAATATTTTAGGTTAGTATTATACAACGGTACATACACCTCCTGTTGTGGAAGTGGTCATTAGTTAACACAAAGAGCAACCACATGATCCGCGTCACTACAAATCGACGTGCCCCATCCAGTGCATATCATACCACTGCAGTTACAAGCTGTGAGTTACCTTGGATCACAGGGGAGGGAGAATGATAGCAGTCAGTAAAAATCATTAGGAAAATTATACGAGAGCTTATAAATCATAGGAAAAAAAACATGATAATATTAGTTATCCTTGTGTTTTCCAGGGTGTCTAGGAATTTACACCGGATTGGAAACTCACACACCCTGAGGCGAAGCCGAAGGGTGTATGAGTTCCCAATCCGGTGTAAATTCCCATACACCATGGAAAACACAAGGATAACGGATTTATTTCCAAGAATTTTGGTGTACTTAATACTTTAACCTACATTGTGGGAAAAAACTGACTGAAAATTTGTACTTTGCAAGTTTCTTAAATAAAACCAGACAAATATGGATGTCATTGGAACTGGCTCAAAGAGACAGTTCCAATGACATCCATATCTGTAATATTTTATTGCACATAAATATTAAATTTCCTGTATTTTTATTTTTGTTCTAACATAACCGAGCAGAACGTATAAATTAATAATTAAAAATGGGTACTTTTTAGCCATACAGCTTGCTCTTGTATATTCTTGTTTTTACACCGTGGTTAAACACGGTGGAAAAAACCCACTGTGGATTGCAAGTTACACCGTACCTCTGGGCCAATCAAAATACAGTATTTTGTTTCATTTGGAAATAATATGTTCTTACAGTTTTTTGTCTCTGATGAACACGAAATTTCGGAACTGAGATGTCAAGAATAGATAATTAGTCAAAGTAAATAAATATTTGTGTAGTATCGTATATATAGAATATACCCATAGTAGCTTGGTGTACCAAATGTTCACCACGAGTGGTGAAGTGGTGTTTACCGCGAGCCTTTGGCGCGCGGTTAACACCACTTCACCACGAGTGGTCAACATTTGGTACACCAAGTTACTTTGGGGGTATATTTTATTTATACCATGATCGTCAGATTACTAAGAGTTGCTTTTATTTTTTCTCGATTTTACTGAGCAGGAGCCGTACATACGTGCGAATTTGCTTTTGTTTACATGAGGATCGGTGGGCGGTACTTCCGTTGTCAATTTTACCACCAAAACGAGATAGAAAAAGAAGCAGGGCCTTTTTCATTTTAATAACATAATAACATACTGTTTCGAGTTATGGACGCTTTATTAGCACGAGACAATCCATGTTTGTTAGTTTTTGGCGTTTTATGGGGTAAAGACATTTAAAAACGTAATAAATAATTGCCACTTTCATTTCACTCTTCGCGAGGCGACGTGCGATAAATTTAGACAAGTTCGCGTTCAGGTCGACGTCACTGAAGGTCAACTTGGATGTAGTTCCACTGTAGGTGTAAATTTTAACTACTGAAATCCCATTGCTGCCGTATTCACCACGGTTGGTGTGTAAAGCTAAAATTTATGTAATAGGCTTTTCATATATTGTAGAATAGGTAATCATGGTATAAAATACAGTACGACATATGAAGGGGCACAAAAGACTTGTAATGATTTGTTTGGAATCCTGTGACGTGACAGTGAGGTACGCTGCATGCTGAATAAATAAATATAATTATGCGATTATATATTAGTTCTCACGTAATTTAAAGAATATTAAAAATGCCGACGACGTTGGTAAGAATCGCACGCAACCAAATTAAGCACGAAACATTATGAACGTAGCTTCTAATTCATGGAGAAAATAGAATAATAGCTCTTCATGGCAGATTTTCGTATTCGAAAACCCCGAATCGGGAACGAAAAGAAACATAAATCAGGAAGACCCGTTATGCCAGAATCCGGAAATAACGAGGGACGCAACACCAGTTGTTTCGACCCCTGTTGCTGTCGCAGCTAGAAGTCTGGGATTTGTTTAGATAGACGTTAACCCTCTAAGTCTAGGTCCCACGTGGGAACAGCGGTTAAGGGAATCCGAAGTAATGGTGGAAGCCAGTGGAATTAAGATGATTCTAAACTGAAGATTGTAGTTTGAGTGGACAGGTGGAAAACATGATGATTTTTTTGTTACCCATGAATAGTAATGGTTATTTAATACACGAATGGTGGACCCCAACCTAATAGATTACAAACATTGTGATAAAAAATGAAAAAAATGAATTTACTCACCAAAAAAAAATGCTTTTGAAAATCCTTAACTCCCGGTCAACTTCCTGACAACGAAACTTAAAATATGAATTTGACACTGAAGGATACGTTTTCTGTGTTCACTAGAGAATAACAGTTGAGAAATAACATTTTTAACAATGAATCCAATTGCATGTAATTAGAATGTTTGAAGGATCAGTGCATGCACTGGTCCAGGTATTTTAACAAAGGGAACTATTTATAAGCTACGCGGTCACACGTCCCCCGAAAAAAAAAATTGAATTTTTCGAAGTCGAAAAAGGGACATAACTCTTGCAAAAAATGTCGGATCAAACCCCGATTTCAACTTGATTGATACACCTACACAACAAATTGTATTTGATTCTGTCAGTTACAGCTCAAGTTATTGTTTGGTAAGAAAAAGAAATCCACAACAAAGATCCCTTTAAGAGAGGTACTTTTCCAGATTGGACTGCAATCACGCAGTATTCCCGAGGCACCTTCAATTCCTACCAATATTCAGTATTTGTGTCGTAAAGGCTTTCTCTTGTGCCCTCTTATGTACAGTGTGAAACCCGAGCATGAAATATTGTAATCAGTGAGTTCAGGTTTTAGACGCCAGTGGTGACAGACTGTGTTATTCTGATTCAGTCTCCGACCATCCGACTTCCACCACCACCACCACCCCCAGTGGTGTAATACGGTTATCCATTTTTCTCAACCATTTTGCCTGACAGTATGTTTTCAGAAAAACATTTCGTCTCCCAAAACACCTGTTCAAGATGTTGACGATTCTCATGAAATGACAATCTCTATTTAATATAATCTATCTTTCAACCAAAGTGTTTATCTAACACACTGATCAAATCACTATTGGTGTGCAGATAAGTGACCATTCATATTTCATTATTTGTACAAATTTTGCAACACAAAAATACCATGTGATTATGATCTTCTACTATGAGCTTACTGGAGCCGTTCCAATGGGGGTGGGGGGAATGAGCTTTATTTTTTAAGTCAGAAAGTGTAAATATTCTGTAATACTAGAAAGCATCATAGCAGTGCCACTTTTCCTCTGCATTATTTAAAGGGTTAATCATTTGCCTCTCAGACGCAAACCTTACCATCCCAACCAAAGTTTGTTGAGGTGAGGTGTTAGTTGAGATACAGAAAATGAGAAAAGAAAAACTTTAAATGATATGTTGGGGAACAGTGCTGCTTTGAGATGCCCACTATATCAGAGTTTCGTTTGGGCACGTTCTGCGGCCAAATTAAGGCCCCATTCCCAACGAGGTACATGCTATAAAATTCCCATTTTCTGGCACAAAACATTATTAATCCTAAACGCATACAGCATTATCAGGCTTTATAACCAGTTCTTTTCTGACAGTTAATTCTAATAAACTTATACCCATTTTAACCTGTATACTCTCTGGAAAAAGGCTTCCAGATTGGTTTATGACTAGATGGCTAAATGAATAATTTCCCCAAGACCACGAAAAAGGCCCCTTTCACAATTTACTGGATCAAATCCTGAACTGTACATGTACATGTAGGTTAAATAGACTACTTTTCTTATCCAGTGCTGGGAATTGTGCATTTGTACTTACATGTCACATTGTTTTTCTCCATCCGCATGTGACAATATACAGAACATGTATGCATCACGGTATTTAGAGGCAAAACTAACCCTAAATATTTAGGAGGCGGGGTGTTGTGGCCAAGTGCTGCCCTGATGATAGTGCACCCCCACACCCCCAAAACTCCCCACACATTTAACATGACATCTAAACAGCTAATTCACTATCCTATAAAAAAGGATATATATAAAAAATGTATGACACCCCCACACAATCCCAAAGATTTATGCTTCAAACTGTATTATCATCACGATACCCACAACACAGAAAGCGCTTTCCCCCTACAAAGTCAAGTTAATACATGTAAAAAGGTTGAACAAACACACGGGAATATATGAAGAAAGTTTGCTAGGATTTACTTTTTTTAACCTTTTTCCTAATACTATGAATCCATCCATCCTGTGTTATTAGTAAGAATTTTAGAATACCTTGACCTGTTGAATAATAGTGTGGAATTACTATTATACATGAAAATATGAAGAGGAAAATTTAGTCACCACTATTATTTAACCCTTTACCCAACGCAGACGATATGAAAATTTATTATTTTAAATGTCATTGTTTTAAATTTTTCAAAAAATTTCAACAAAACTATATCATGTGACCCCTCGTTGGAACGAGCTCGACGAGCTCGTTCCAACGAGGGGTCACATGATATGGTTTTGTTGAAATTTTTGAAAAATGATATTTTTTCAAATGCTGAATTTGCATATTACGTGGGCGGATGCGGGCGATTCGTTAGGTAAAGGGTTAAAAGAGCCTAAAGGTAAAAATGTCATCACCGCTATTATTCATTTTCAATAATTTTTTATCAAAAGTGCAGAACCTTCCCATTTTCCAACCATCACTGTTATGATGGTTGAGTACTACACGAAAAGCGACGATTACATGAATCACCCAGGCCAGAGGAACTGTGTCTCATTATCACTCAGATAGTGCCGACGGTTAAAGGAGAGTATCTCTGCGATCTGTGTCGGACATTTGATTAAAAACTTTGACAGTCCGAAACAAATGGATTATCAATTTTTAGTTTCTCGGACTGTACTGTGAAAGAGATTATTTGTGAGCAGTGTGCGCAAACGTTTTACAATTATTGCCGACTGATTTAAACAACAACCATTACAGAATGAAGAACGATTTTCCCCAAAGTTGCGAAATGAAGTTATGTAATTATGTAATATTAATACTAAATAATTAAGGACCTTACATGTACCTCGACTTTCCCTGATCTTTTCCACCTTTTTGCGCAAAAGCTTCAAAATTTATTATTACTGATTATTATTTTTTATTTAACCGACAATCATTCTACAGATTTTTTTTCCAAAATAAACAGCCAAAAAAATGAGAACTGCTTACATGTAGTATACACTATTTAAATTAAACAACACTGTGACAACGGAGTTTGAATAGAAATAATTTAAATTAAAACTGTTGCGTGTTTTGACATTAACGTATAATATTATGTGGACATTTTTGTTCTCAACATTTTACAACTCTATGTTAATTCAGAGTTGGATGGTTGAAAACTTCAAGAAGAATTGTCAGTGTAAAGTATTGCTCATTAATGTTATTTTCAAGTTGAAATTGAAGATGGAATAAAAAGCTTGTATGGAAGTTTCTTTATATGATTGCGTTGTTTTCTTGAGATGGAGTTGGTGTACAGAAGGTAATTACCGCTAATCCCATGCGCAATTATTGGCGAGATTACGCAACGTGTGCCAGTTCTTTCCTCTTGAAACTGATTGTGCTTCACTGGATTTAATTATTGCTCACACAGTCAGAGTTATATCGGCAGGGTTTAATTCTTTTCTCTTAACTCTGACCTCAGCAATTCATGTAATCGTCGCTTGCAGCGTAGTGTGTAATGCAAAAAGTACAATCACGGACAAATGGACAGATTGGCAGATCTACTTTGACAGAAATTATATTGCCCGTTTTATGGAATCTATAATGAATGTCGTGTGGAGATTATGCAAATTTATGTTTTTAATGTATTCCTTAGACTATTGTTGTCTTCAGAGTGGTCGAGCCATTGACAATGAATTGTTTTATCTTCTTGGTATTTTAGTTAACTAATTACTGTTTATCAATTCCGTTTTCTGGATTTTTGATTATTTTTGTAACTTTGTACAGAGTTTTTGTTATTGTGAAAATGCAGATTTATTAGCCTACATTTCGACAAAGCAAAGCACTCCAAAATTGGAAGCTCCATCGTGCCTCGTGTGTATTGACATACTTCACTTTCGTTGAAAATTTCAATGCAGCGACTAGTAAAGAATTTCCTGGAGAAAAATTGCACGCTCATACTTCTGCCATATTTTATTTTGTGATTAGGAGGTCTAGTGGGGTGGGTAGAAGGAAAACTATTATTTTTCACACTTAGAACAAGCGACTTACATGTGACTTACGCATGTGACTTTCCGGTGACAACAACTTTGGTCAACAAATACTTGTTGACATGAGTCGAATAGCCCACAGATCATTCCAAATTGTCGATGATCTTTGTGGATCGGAAACGAATATCATAAAATACATCATTTACAAGGATTCACAATATATATTGATAGTACGACAGTATTGGTCTGTCGTTCGATTCCGTTTCCGTCTGGTTTTGGTGAGTCCCAGAATAATGCCCCTAATTTTGCGATCTGCTGTGATTTATAGGCTCGATTTGTGGTTAAAAGAAGTGAAAGAGCAACCAGTTTACGAATATTGCAACAACAACTAAAGAATACAACATGGGTTTCTCATTCCACTATATGTCACAAATTCGTTAATTAAAGAGAACTGCAATTTCTGTTCTCTATTGGTAATTTCAGCGCATGAATACAAAATGACGACAAGGTCGACTCAGGTAAACAAATTGGTGACTTCTGTTGGTGAGAGAAGAATATTTACATAGAACGGAAAATCAATGCAACTTGCCTATATTAGTCTTCTTCCCCTAAAATATTTCGACAATCAGAACTTCAGCAATTGTATTGTCGTTGAGAATTCACGGGAGCATATCGTCCCCTGAGTTCCAATGTGTTGTATGTGCCAGTAGCCACATATAACACATTGGAACTCAGGGGACTATATGGCGAGATCTTTCGTAGCAATATTGCACACAACCTTCAGTGTTTTGAATTTCCCACCGTCAACATGGCAGGAACTTTTGAGACTGAAACAACCCAGGTTGACAACGTGCCTTGTCCAATGTTTGATGTGTTTTATTCAAAATTAAGATTGAACTGCTGCAATACAGTACTAATAGCGCACGTTGGTTGTTCGGTGGAAGGTGAGGGAGTCTTGCCATTTTTTGAAACCCAGACCATGCCATATCCGACTTTTTGACAGTACACATTTTCTAATGTCTCCAAGTGACTCGAAGATTTGTGAAACGCAATTTTTGTGGGTCCCATCACATTCTATGTGACATGACCATTTTCTCAGACCCTGGTATCCAAGGGCAAGGCTGTTTCATTGCCAAGTTATTGTGCAATGCAATGTTCACATTTTTCATGGTTTCTGGATTCCATGTTGGCAGCCATGACTTTAGAATCACCTTAAAGACCCATATGAGCTCAGATGCATGTTGGTAATCCATGGCGGTTCAGAAGTACAGAAAATCTTTTCTACGTTGACAGATACTGGCACAGATTATCAATCAGCAAAGAATGCTCTTAATAATTATTTTATTCTAAAAGCTAATCAAATTTTCGAACTTTGCCATTTCAGATCACTTAAGCGTCAGCATGATGAATCTGTTGAACAGTTTTATTTACAATTAAAACGATCTGTACAGTATTGTGACCAAGGCGATCAACAAGATCTCGAAGTGCTCTTCCACTTATTATTGAGTTGCACAGACTCACTTTGCACGCAAGCCTTTGTTGGAAAGTGGGACTTGCAAACTACAAAAGACAGGAAGAGAAACAATCGTAACTAGACTTTATGATTCTGGAGAATCATGGCGTTTCCCGATGAGATTACATGATTTGTCATGACGCCACAGTGTATGATGAATTGCTTTTGACTGTCTCACTGAAGTTCCTTCATTGATGTCATGAAAAAGGTGAGTACAGAAGTCTCAAATGACTCAGTTTGATAAAAAAAATTGTTTAGGTAAAAACCATCATTAACGGTGGAGAGGGTTAATATCAATATCGTCGTCCAACAAGTTAATAACCGACAAAAGGAGTTATGTTTGTTTGACACATACCCACTGAGTGCTGTATCTATTTGAAAATGGTCCATTTTATCTCAAATGTATCCAAAATATTGATGTCTGGCACTTGTTAAGGGTTAACAAGTGCTAACAGGAATATTTATTCATGCAACTTGTAATTTGACACCAAAAACTGTGAATCGCCATTTTTACTTGAAAATCTATGAGATGTTTTCAGAGAAATCCAGGGAGAACATGAATTTTAAGCTGTTGATGGGTATAATTGTTTATCCAGCCCAAAACGGGTTAAGGGTTGTTTTTAACACGCTTATTACTTTTAAAAATAATTCTCAGTGAATTCTACTTCCACTTATGTTGATTTCTCCTCTTAACTTTGGGTGCTGCGTGTATGCAAACACAGCCCACTTTTTCAATTTTTTGTTGTTTGAGAACCAGCATAGGGTTTAGAAATGCTTACTGGAATATTTTGTACATGCAACTTGTAATTCACACTAAGAATCTGAGAGTGGCCAATTTTTCTTGAAAATCTATGTGATGTTTTTAGAGAAGTCCTCGGATAACATGATTTTTTAACCTTTTTAGGGGTATCACCCTGTAACCAGCCCTAAACGGGTTAATGCTTGGTTTTATGAATACCTTCATTACTTACAAAAATGATCCACGGTGAATCCACTTCCAATGAAGGTGGTTATGTTCATCTCGCAGGTACACATTGGGTGTAATGGGTGGCCAAGTACAGCCCATTTTCTCAAAATTTGCTGCCTCTGGAGGGTTTACAAACGCTTACTGGAATCTTTTGTTCATGCAACTTGTAATGTCACTCCAAGACCTGCAAATGGTCCATTTCTCTTGAATACTTACTAGATTTTGTTGAGAATTCCACAGAAAATGGGAATTTTAAGCTTTTAAGGGGTACATCACTTTAACCGGGCGAAAATGGGTTAAGACCTCAATTTTTGAATACCCTTACAACTTACTAAAAATTTTAGCTATCAATTTTGTGTCCGGTAAAAGAAGTTATGTTTCTCTGCAGCATTCCCATTTGATGTTGTCGGTGTCCAAAAACAGACTACTTTTTTTCGAAATTTTGATATTTAGCAGCCCATGGAGGGTTAACAAATGCTTATCTGAATATTTTATCCATGCAGCTGGTAATGTGACTCTAAGACCTATCAACGGCCATTTTCTCTTGAAACTCTACGAGATGCTTGTAAAGAAATTCAGGGAAAACATGATTTTTTAAGCTTTTGATGGGCACTGCTATTAACCATCCCAAAAGGGGTTGATGCTTGGTTTTTTGAATACCCTTATTGCTAACAAATTTGGTCCTCGGTGAATTCCATTTCCAACAAAGTAGATTACGTTTATCTCTCGGGTATGCATTGGGTGCTGAGCGCATCTGAAAACAGCCTATTTCAACAAAATTACAATGCTTAGCAGCCTGTAGAGGTTTAATAAATGATCACCGGAATATTTTGTCCATGCAACTTGTAATGTCACACAAAGACCTGCGAATAGTCAATTTTTCCTGAAAACCTACAAGTTGCTTTTAGAGAAATCCACAGAAAATGGGAATTTTTAGCTTTTAAGGGGTATCTCTCTTTAACCAGTCCAAAATGGGTTAAGACTTCGACTTTTGAATACCCTTACCACTATCAAAAAATGTTTCCCCATCAATTTTGCGTCCGTTAAAAGAAAGAACCTTTCTCGGTGGTACACCAAGTGGGTGCTGTTGGTGTCCAAAAACAGCCCATTTTATCACAATTTTGACTTTTAGCAGCCCGTGGAAGGTTAACAAATGCTCACCGCAGTATTTTGTCCATGCATCTTCTATTGTCACACCAAGGCCTGGGAGTGACAAATTTTTCTTGAAAATCTACAAGACTCGTTTAGAGAAATCCACGGAAAATACGAATTTTTTAGCTTTATGGGGGTATTGCTGTTTAACCAGCCCAAAACGGGTTAACGCTTGTTTTTTTGAACACCCTTATTACCGACAAAAATGATCCTCGGTGAATTCCACTCCCAATAAAGGAAGTTATGTTTATCTCTCGTGTATTGTTTGGGTGCAGTGGGGGCCTGAAACCGGCCTATTTCATCCAAATTTCGACGTTTGGCAGCCTGTGGAGGGTTACCATATGCATCGCCTGATATGTCATGTGTATCAAAGGGCGTGACACAGACAGGTCTAGCAATGACGAATGTATAAAACAAATCTACAAGACGTGTTTCGAGAAAGTGCCGATACACCCCAGTTTTGGCAGTTTTTTGCCAATTCTGACGAAATAAGGGTTAAATCGAAAATTCCGCTTCGGTACATTTTTAGATTTTGCGCCCCTCTATGCGTGTGCAAAATTTCGTGAAAATCGGTTCGAAAATGGCTTCTGAATCGTACGGACAAAATGTGTGGACCCCCCCCCCCCCCAAAAAAAAAAAAAAAAAAAATAATAATAATAATCCGTAGAAATACAATAGTCTTTTCCAGAGGAAAAAGCCTAATTAATTCAATGATGTAAACAACATCAAATGCTTAGGCCGAGCACTAATAAAGTGAACCAGGTAAATTTTCAACAAAAAAAAAAAAACGGGTGAAAGTATCAAAACACACTGGACAAAATCCGAGTAAATAACAATCTCCTTCCTAATGTCGGGGTTGTGGCAAGAACTGGTCGCATTCTGGAGGTCGAGAGAATTGTTCTGCTTTTAATGCCATTTGCAGAAAAAGTAATAGAAGACATCACTTTGCAAAAATTTGTTTAAACAAGAACGTTTTTTCTAGTCAGAGATATACTCAAGAGGAAGAGCGTCCCAACTTGGATTCAGATTCTTCGTGTGGTGATGGTAATCGGTACGTTTATGGACTCAGTTCAGATTGTATAGTAAATTCACCAAACTAAGAGTGACCAAAGATATATATGTCCGTAAATGGAGAATCTAGTGGTTTGCTTATCGACTCGGGCTCTCATGTTAATCTCATAAATAAGAATACATTTGAAGAATTAGATACACAGATATGTTCATGTGAAACAACCGGCAAAGGTTATCCAAACAGCAACATACCCATTCGTGGACAGTGCACTTTGAAAATTAAACATAGAGATGTTGACCGTTAGCTGATTTCATAGTGGTCGACACAAATAAACTGGTTACTCCAATTCTAGGCTATAAGACTGGTTACTCCAATTATAGGCTATAAGACAGCTGCCAGACTAGATATTATTAGTTACAGAGTTTGTTGGTAGCCTAATATGGTATATTTGGTGTCAATTAATTCCATATTGGACTCGAGCTACGGCTGCATCGATACACAGAACTAATAACAACAGCGATCAAAATTAAATGAGAGAATTCTCACAATGTGTTCACGTGTCTTTGCCTTGTTACAATTTATGGGAGAGTACAGGCACTCTCCCATAAATTGTAACAAGGCAAATTCATACATACCAAACAGTTTCATTTCGAAGGTAACATGACACACATCCACAGAATATGAAGCCTTTTGAGTTGCCTAACAAACACTTCAGACCAAATATAGGCTTCCAACACTCAATCTTTCAACTTGAAGCGTTTATCGGCTGCCGCCATTTTGAATAATCAATGAACAAAGGGGAGATTAACCATAGCTGTCAGCGTACATTGATGTTGACAGGCAGTATATGGTTTTATATTCAGTCTGCATGTGACGTCTTAGAACCAATGAAATTCACAGATACTTGTAGGAGGTAAGATATTATTAAATTTGACAAAAAGACAGTTTACTGGTTACGTCTGTAAAAGTTGGTGAACAGATAATAAAAGTAACAAATGACTTAAGAAAACATTCTGATAACAGATATGATGGTATTGGCATGCGTAACTCATCAAAATTAACCTTACACATCGATCCGCCTGTCCAACCTGTGGCACAGAAACCCTTCAGTTTGCAGCATAAAGTTGAAGAAGAGCATAAAAGTCTGCAAGATGCCGATAAGACTGAAGAAATTAGTGGTCCAGCTGACTGGGAGACACCACCCGTAATAACAAGCAAGAGTAATGACACAGTTTGTTTATGCTTAGATATGAGAGTTCCAAATCAAACAATTAAAAGAACTCGTCATCCAAAGGTATGTCAACATCTCCTAGTAAAATACAAGCTTTACAAGAAGCAACACCCCCACAACCAGTTGCTGATTTACGTAGTTTCTTAGGAATGTGTAACTACAGTGTCAGATCTATTCCCAACAATAGCAAGAAAACTCACACAATACGATAATTATTACAAAAGACAAATCGTGAGAATGGACATCCTTGCACCAGAAAGAATTTAACGACATAAAACAAGGGTTGTCATTTGATAGAACAATGAAATACTACCATAAAAATACACTAACAGAAATCCATTCGGATTGGGAGCTATGCTGAGTCAAGCTGATGAATCTGGAAACCTTCATCCCGTGGCATATCCAAGCAGATCATTGACAAGTACTGAACAAAAATATGCTGAAATAGAACGAGAAGCTTTTCTATAGTTTTTTCCTGCAGAAAAATTCATTGCTTTCTACGTAATAAATCCTTCATTTTATTTTCAGACCACGAACCACTTCAAACCTTGTTCAATAATCCCAAAACTCAGACGTCAGTATGTATAGAAAGAATACGACTTAAGTGCTATGCTATGGCTTTGTTGTTAAATGTCGACCAGGAAAGAAATGTGTTGTAGACTATTTAAGCAGACATCCTTTGTTAACAATAGGAAGTGCAGATACAGATTTCACATTTCAACTGAAAATTATGTAAACTCAATCATTAACCTGTTAATACCATATGCACTTACCCTCGAAGAAATTCGTGAGGCAACACGAACTGATAACAATATTTCACAACTAACATAGAATTTAATTGCCGGTAAATATTCGGGTAAACTCGATGGACAGCTGACACCTTTTCAACACGTTTTGAAGGAACTGACAATAGTTGATGGTGTAATTTTGAAAGGAGAATGTTTTGTTATTCCCAATTCCATACAAAGACAATTATTAACCCTTTAAACTCTAGTGGTATCTTCCATACCAGTTCAATGGCACCAATTAGAAGAGTCCATATTCCATATTCATTATTTGGGGAACACCAATCAAATTTTTAAAAGTGCAGCCTACCCCACACATTTACTTTGAGGCCCTGTCACATTACAGCGTGTTCACCAACGTATGAAAAGTGGTAAACACGTCGCGAAACGTCCCTGAAAATACATACACGCTCATTTCTTGGACGTGTTGGGGTCGTGTGCATAACTTACTCATAACTTATTCATAGCGTATTGGTCAGCGTGTTGCAACGTGTACCCTAAAAGTTGAACTCAAGTGAGCGTATTGGGAACGTGTGCATAACGTGTACGGAACGTGTGCAAGATATCTCAGCGTATTACACAACTGTCAGCGTTTGGGGAACGCTAGTATGGCGTGTTCAGATCGCGTCGAGCTTGTCTGGAGCGTTCTTGTAGCGTGTGCATAACGAGTGCGTAGAGTGTGCAGCACGCTAGTAGCGTGCACGTGACTTCTGTATTAAAGGGGCGTGCAGCAGAACGTAGCAAGCACAACACGTTCAGCAGTCCGAGAGATCACATCTCCACGAACATCATTTCAAGAAGTATATTATTATTATAATACTAGTATATAATCTTCGCCATGCCGAGAGCGAGAGGTGTAAGAAAGCCTGCAGATGGAAGGCGTGGTCGGTGCTGGCAGAAGACGCCGCCACCTGAAGAGACCCCTGAAAATCCTGAAGTTGTGATGCAGCCTGAAGCCAGCCAGGAAGCCAGCCTTGACAGACAGTTCTCACGGTCCTCCTCTGCAGCCTCTGGTGCCTCCGCAGCCACCAGTCAATCACCCAGCCGACCACCAAGTCAACAGCAGAAGAAGAGGGCCAAGAAAACCGAGTTTACCATAAACGCTAAACAAGAGAAGGCATGTGTGAGTTCCTACAGGAGAACGCCATCTTGTGGGACACCAAGTTGACCAACTACCGACGCAAGTCAAAGCTATGAGAAGACCAGGCCACCAAACTGGAGAACACCTGAAAGGCTGGTTCAAGTCGCTGCGTGATGCGCACACTCGTTTGGACAAGAAGAAGTCAGGGGCAGGCTTGCCTGATCTAACAGAACGTGACCAGTTGATTAAGAAGTCGTTCGAGTTTCTGAAGGCGGTTGTCCGACATCGGTCCGAGCCTGTGCGGCCTATTAGGGTGGAACTTCCTGTTGATGATGACTTGGTGGCTTCAGAGATGGCAGTCCCATCCATGGAAGACCAGTCGGCATCCACCTCCTCCTCCACAGACACACAGGGAAGAAGAGAGGCAAGGCAGAAGATGATGATGTATTGCTTGTTAGTCTCCAGGAGCAGGTAGAGAAGTCTGGTGAGATACTCAGGGGCTTGTCACAGCCGAAGAAAATGACTGCCACTACTGCTTTCGCGAGTTATGTCAGGGACAGTTTGATTTCTATGTCAAAGGACAAATTCAAGAAAGCAAGATCTCAGATTAACAAGGTGCTCACTGACCTATTGGAGGAAGACAGTGGTGATGAAGACTTGCCTACAATGTCTGCAGGTGTCAATCCTGCTCGTTGCAAATCCGTTCCTCCGCCTACTACCTACTCCCTCACTAGTAGCAAGAGTGAACTTTATCAGCCTCCTCCCCACATGTGGCGGCATCATGCCCCTGCAGCTTCTGTTTGGCAGTCACAGTCATCTGACTATGTTCAGAATTACTTTGAAGAACCCCTCTTACCGGCGTTCCAGCAGCAGTCCCTGCAGCAGCCACAAAAGTCAACACAGTCCACACAGCCGCTTAGATATCAGCCCACAGTCAACCGACACCCCCCTGCAGCAGCACCTGGGTCAGAGAGACAGTCACAGGTTAGCATTTGTCCTGGAGTATCATCTGTTATCAGCACGGCCCACCAGGTTATCGATCTTGGCCAACGCACCACCAGTCCAGCAGCAGCCGCTACAAACGAGGATGGTGGTCAGGGACTTTTGAACTTGTCCCCATGGACTCTTCTCTACTTGGCGAAATGGCCAGCACACCAGCGGCAACCAACAAGCAGTTGGACACCCCACCAGGACCCGGAGAGAAGAAGTGAAATCATAGACTCTAACACAGAGATAGTGGAATATTGTTATTTTTGTCTCTGAGAAAAATAAAGAGTTGTTAATAAAACTAAAAAAATGAAGAAAAAAGTGTAAAAGAACTATAATGAAAGACATTTGAAAACAAGATGTAAATAATAATAAAGTGTGAAAAAAAATAATAAAAAGTAAAAATAGGCTCGCCTATTGTCTTGTACGAACGGTATTTTATTCATCTTACTGCACAATACACGTATTTTTTCTTCCACGTCAACACGTTACTATTATTAAATTTATTATCTTTTCATATTTGTTTCATCATTTATTGATTAATTTATGAAAGAAAAGAAATATGATAGCAGAGTTTTGAACCGAATAATAACACGTGTATTGTATGGTAAGAACACCGTTTTCTTATTCTTACTATGTATTACAGAAGGGTTTTTTTTAAAGATACATTTTACAATATACGACTTCATTACAACGATTACAATTCCTGCCACAATTAAAATGTGTACATTTAAATAACAGTATGGCTTCTTGTGGACACTAAATCATCTTATTCTGCCACGCCACCGCTCCATCAGGTGAGTTGAGCCAGTGTTTCAGAAGGTTTCTCTGCTTCTTTCCTTCTTTTGATGCAGTGTTGGGTGCACTAACAACCTTGGTGTCCTCCAGGTTACAACTGCTACGCCAGGCCCCTGGAACAAACTCTTCTATGTAATCTTCTGGTATGTCAAGCTGCTGGTTCTGCAGACCTGGATAACTGGTTCGCATCAAGTTGTGAAGGATCAAGCATGTCTTCACAATGAGCTTCACAGTCTCTAGCTTGTGTTGCATGGTGGTCAGTAAAAATTGGAATCTGTTCGCTCGGATTCCAAATGCGTTTTCAATAACTCTTCTTGCCCTGGTGAGTCTGTAATTAAAAATTATTCCATCATTGCTGACACCTCGGAGACTGTAGGGCTTCATCATCGTCTTTCTCAGGGCAAACGCATCATCACCAACAAAGAAGTAAGACATGTCTTGGGTATCATGTGAGAGAGGTTCTGGGTCAGGGAAGCCAATTGTTCCATCTTCCACACACCTTTTTAGTTCACTTTCATTGTAGATTTGCGCATCCGATGCCGATTCTAGGCCCCATATATATGCCCAGATGAGCCAGCAGGACATTGGAATAGAAACCCTTGTAGTTGTAATACAGCGAGCCACTGTTCGGAGGTGCTCGGCAGGCCACATGTTTTCCATCCAGAGCTCCACAGACATGTGGAAAGTTCCATCTGTCTCGGAACCTCTCTGCAATTTCACACCAAACTTCAGGGGTACTTGGACATACCATCAGTTCATCTACATACTCATCCACAATAGCTTGGCAAACTTCTCTCACCAGCAGGGACCGTGTGTTGTGAGGGACCCTCCAGCCAAATTTCAGGGAGGCATACTTGTTGCCGGAGGCCAGATGTCGCAACGTGATGGCCAGCTTCATACCTGGTGGCAGTGGCTCTCTGAAGGGGGTGTGCTGCTTGGTTATTCGTGGGCTAACTCTTTCCAGCAGCTCATCAAACATTTCTGATGGCATGCGCATGAAATTCTTGAATGAGGCCTGGTCTAAAGTTATGGCGCCTGGCAATCCAGCCTCTGACCCAGTGTCTTCTCTTCTGGGCATGTTTTCTTCTGCTGTTCGTCTTCGTCATTTCACGATAATGGTGCAATGTCAACTTGACGAGGTTTACATGATGCTGGAGGGCAGCTAAGTAGTACTGGACATTCTCAGGATCTGACATCTCCAGATACTTCAACTCCTTCAAGGAAAATCAGGTTATCCTTCTATATCAGGATATCTTCTTGAGCTCTGCACACTCTGGAATCTCAATCGCAATTGATTTCCATATGTGGGGGGATCTTTTATATAGGCAGTTAAAGTTGTACGTCAGAAGAATGTTCTGTGGACGTTATGTACGTTCTACATAAGTTGATACACGTTAGAGATAAGATCAACGTAAGTTAGATGTTAGTTAGACACAAGTTCCTCAGCCGTTCCGAACTCGCCGGATACAGGTTAGACACACGCTCTATGGGCGTTCTGCGGCCTGGGAACATGTCTGAGTGTGTTGAACTTAAGCCTAACGGGGGCCTAACTTGTGCGTAACTTACTTAAACTCACTTTTAGCGCATAGCGGGCGTGTTAGCAACACGTTGACACACGTCGAGAAATTTTGTGCATGCACAAAACTTTCTGGACACGTCGGCGTGTGCCCAAGTACGTCGAGGAAATACATCGTGCTTCAGCGTTACTGGAACTTATGCCCGTCGCACTTGGAAATTATTTCAACGTGTATGGACGTGTCCCCAACATTCCCAATACGTCTGCGCACGTCGGGAGACACGCCCTAGTGTGACAGGGCCTTAAACAGCCATCCTATTTAATAATGTTATGACGTATCATGTGACTGGCGGGAAAAACGGCCGCTATGGTTCAAAGGGTTAAGCTCGCTCATGAAGGTCACATTGGGATAATAAAGACAAAACAGTATTTGAGAAGCAGAGTTTGTTTTTTTTAATTTGGATAAAAAGGTAATTGTACAAAATTGTTCAGCTTGTCAAGTATTTACGAATACACCCGCAGCGGAGCCATTGCAAATGACAGAACTACCAAACAATTCTTGGGAAAATTTATCAATGGACTTTAGTGGACCTTTCCCTTCAGGTCTATACATGCTATCGCTTACAGATGAATTTTCGAGATTCTCTGTTGTTCAAATACAAATACATCTGCTACAACAGTAATTCCTAAACTTGATCAGATTTTGCAGAGTATAGCTGAAACTTTGCTTGTGTTGGTTATGTTTTGCAGTAAAATTGCAATTATTGCTTGGGTGGAATCTCCAGTCTGCGGGTGATTTAGTGATAATACACTCTCCACGTACTGTACGTAGGGATACAAAGACGTGTAATGATTTGTTTGGAATCATGCGAAGTTCTCTGTCCGTTGAATGAATAAATATAATTATGTGAATATATAGTTGTTCTCATGTAATTCAAAGAATATTATAATTTGTAATTCAATTACAAAGAAAGGATGGGTGGTCCAAGTGAGGGAGTTGATATAGAACTACTCAATGATCCAACTGAGGGTGTTGATATAGAACTACTCAATGGACATCTTGGCCTTAGAAGTAGGAACAACCAGGGTAAAATATCGTCTGAGAAAGAGTCATGGAGGAAATCAAAGAGGTCTTTGGATGGCCTGCGGGATAAAATGTTAAAGAGAAGCCAAGTTTTCAAGAGTACCTTGATGACACATTTGGGAGGTCACTGTTGTTCAAGCAGCGGTCGCAGTTCCTGGAGCTTAGGAAAACATTGGGAAAAACAGTAAAAACGAGTGCCTGACGTGTAGTTTAGGCGAGGTGGAGACCCTGGAACACTTTCTACTAGAATGTTCAAAATACCAGGCGAACAGAATAAGATTCACGTGGAGAATACTGGGGAGGTGGGATGGGAGAATGAAGTATATTGTGGCTAGTGGGTGATAGAAAGGAGAGGGTTAGTATGTATGCTTATTGGAGAGATTGGGAAGAAGGGGGCACGACAAGTCATGAAGCAGTTCCTCTCTCCGTGTTGGGAAAAGAGAAGAGGCATGGGAATAGGGAGGCAGTTGGGAGTACACGGGTAACCAAGGCCTTCTCACCAGAGAAATTCGCGAGAAATCAGCGGCCGGCCAAAGTGTTATTATCTCCAGCCAAAAGGAAGATTGCGGTGGATATAGAAATGGGTTCCGTCCGTCCGTCCATCCGTCCGTCCGTAAAAACTTTCGCCATTCGTATCATAGTCAGTGGATGTTGAATTTAAATGATCTTTGGTATGGGGGAAAGGATATTCACAAGTAACAGGTTTTGTCCATTTTTTCTAGAGTTATGGACATTTTTCCACTCTTTTCAACTTAGAAATCCTTGTCGGGGGATACCGGTAGCATAGAACCTTATTATTATTTGTCTTACATTCTTTTTTGCCCATTTTCGAAGGGTTCAAGAAATTTCTATAGGGAGTGTTTATGGCCGATAAAAGTTCATAACAATTAAATAGTCCGCTTTACTTCAACCTTCAATCAGAATGAAAAAGTACCTCACAAACTTAAGCGACTGAATACGCTTAATTTGCCATTTTCCAGACTGGAGCAGGGGTCAGTCATTTCTACTGAAGTATTCCCTCGCCCACCCCACCCTCTGCTTTTTGAGCCTTGTTATTTATGTGTATCAGTTTATGTGTATCAGTTTGTGCGCACCACCTTTTTACAGGAAACATTTCAGAAGAAGATTAAAATCGTACGAACAAATACCAGTGTACGCCGAAAATAAAATTTCAGCGCAACACCATACCTTGTCGACTGCAGTGACTTGTTGGGTTTTTTGGTTATCTCCCTTTGACTGTGTAGAATAATTGCAGATATTTATATTCGAAAAAATGCTGGCGGTTTTGAACCAGGTCAGGCACCAAAATTACTTCTATAGATTTCAAGACTTCCATTCGTTTTTAATGTATTCGCGAACCTCCTCCACTTTTCATCCACAGACATGCTTAATGATAATGAAATGAGATCTACACTTTGCAAATGTGTCAAAATTCAGGTATACTTCAGGAAGGGAGTTGGGATTTTTCAAGATGAGTAGCCAATTAATTTGTTTTGTTTTATCCTCAATGACCGAAGGTCACCCTCGTCGGCCACAGGCAAAATCCGGCTGAGAGAACGAGATGGATGTTTCCTCTCGCTGCTGAGGGCCATGGAGACCATCCTCCCACCCCCCCCCCCCCCCACTCCCACAGGAAACGATTTGAAATTTCAAGCCTATGAGACGGAATCTAATGCTCATTTCAGGGATACACATGAACACATTTTGTTGATTGAAATAAAATTCAGCAGTATTCGTCGGGAACCTTACCGAATGTTTAAACAGTCCAAACTAGGACCTAAATACCATAATAAAATGTTTTGTTGAGGCACGTCCTGTTTACAACAGGTGGACTTTTTAAATTTTCTTTTTTGAGAAGATGGGGGGGGGGGGGGGGTGCAGATTACCGCAGATTACCGTCAGTGCACCCCTTTTGTCGTATTGTTATACAATTTTAAAAGAATTTCGTTAAATTTGACCAGTGAATTCCAGCCTCAGCGGATTTTTTTCCTTCCTCTATCATCTTTAGAAGAGAGGTGAGTTAGAACATATAGACCAAACCACGATCAGACCCTCTCATGCCGACCGAAATCAAAAAGGTGAATATTTCATACGTTTGTGATCAGACCCTAGCATGCCCACTGAAACGAGAAAAGTCAATATTCATACGTTTGTGGTCAGACCCTAGCATGCCCACTTAAAGAAGAAAAGCGTACAAGATGGATGTACGAATATGCATACGTTTGTGATAAGACCCTAGCATGCCCACTTAAAGAAGAAAAGCGTACAAGATGGATGTACGAATATGCATACGTTTGTGAAAAGACCCTAGCATGCCCACTTAAAGAAGAAAAGCGTACGAGATGGATGTACGAATAGCATACATTTGTGATAAGACCCTGGCATGACCACTGGAAGGAGAAAAATGATTATTTGTATGTTTGTGATCGGGCCCTAGCATGCCCACTTAATGCAGAAAAGTGAATATTCATACGTCTGTGACCAGACCCTAGCATGCCCACTGAAAGAAGAAAAGTAAATATTCATTCATAGTCTATGGTCCGGCCCTAGCATGCCCACTGAAAGAAGAACAGTAAATATTCATAGTTTATGGTCAGGCCCTAGCATGCCCACTGAAAGAAGAAAAGTAAATATTCATAGTCTATGGTCAGGCCCTATCACGCCCACTGAAAGAAGAAAAGTAAATATTCATAGTCTATGGTCAGGCCCTATCACGCCCACTGAAAGAAGAAAAGTAAATATTCATAGTCTATGGTCGGGCCCTAGCATGCCCACTGAAAGGAGAAAAGTAAATATCCATACGTCTGTGACCAGGGCCTAGCATGCCCTCTGAAAGAAGAAAAGTAAATATTCATAGTCTATGGTCAGGCCCTAGCATGCCCACTGAAATAAAAAAGTAAATATGCATACGTTTATGATCAGACCCTAGCATGCCCACTGAAAGAAAAAAGTAAATATTCATACATTTGCAATCAGTCACTAGTATGTCCACTGAAAGTAGAAAGTCAATATTCATACATTTGTGATCAGACTCTAACAAGCCGAATGAAAGGAGAAAATCAATATTCATGCGTTTGCATTCAGATCATTGCATGCCCTCTGAAAGGAGAAAATTTATTATTCATACGTTTGCGGTCAGATCCAAGCATGCCCTCTGAAAGGAGAAGAGTGAATAGTCATACGTATACAATCAGGCCCCTTCATGCCCACTGAAGGAGAAGAGTCAATATTCATATGTTTGCGATCAGGCCCTAGCATGCCCACTGAAAGAAGAAAAGCATACGAGATGGATGTACGAATGCTCATCCGTTTGTTATTAGAACCTAGCATGTCCACTGAAAGGAGAAAAATGATTATTCATACATTTTTTATCAGACCCTAGCATGTCCACTGAAAGCAGAAAAGTGATTATTCATACATTTTCGATAAGACTCTAGCATGCCCACTGAATGCAGAAAAGTGATTATTCATACATCTTTGATAAGAGTCTAGCATGCCCACTGAAAGCAGAAAAGTGATTATTCATACGTTTGTGATCAGGCCCTAGCATGCCCACTGAATGCAGAAAGATGAATATTCATACATTTGCGATGAGGCCCTAGCATGCCCACTGAATGCAGAAAAGTGACTATTCATATGTATGCGATCAGGCTCTAGCATGCCCACTGAAAGCAGAAAAGTGATTATTCATACGTTTGTGATCAGGCCCTAGCATGCCCACTGAATGCAGAAAGATGAATATTCATACATTTGCGATGAGGCCCTAGCATGCCCACTGAATGCAGAAAAGTGATTATTCATACATATGTGATCAGGCTCTAGCATGCCCACTGAAAGAAGAAAAGTGATTATTCATACATCTTTGATAAGACTCTAGCATGCCCACTGAAAGAAGAAAAGTGATTATTCATACGTTTGTGATCAGGCCCTAGCATGCCCACTGAAAGAAGAAAAGTGATTATTCATACATCTTTGATAAGACTCTAGCATGCCCACTGAATGCAGAAAAGTGATTATTCATACATTTGCGATGAGGCCCTAGCATGCCCACTGAATGCAGAAAAGTGATTATTCATACGTTTGTGATCAGGCCCTAGCATGCCCACTGAATGCAGAAAGATGAATATTCATACATTTGCGATGAGGCCCTAGCATGCCCACTGAATGCAGAAAAGTGATTATTCATACATATGTGATCAGGCTCTAGCATGCCCACTGAAAGAAGAAAAGTGATTATTCATACATCTTTGATAAGACTCTAGCATGCCCACTGAAAGAAGAAAAGTGATTATTCATACGTTTGTGATCAGGCCCTAGCATGCCCACTGAAAGAAGAAAAGTGATTATTCATACATCTTTGATAAGACTCTAGCATGCCCACTGAATGCAGAAAAGTGATTATTCATACATTTGCGATGAGGCCCTAGCATGCCCACTGAATGCAGAAAAGTGATTATTCATACGTTTGTGATCAGGCCCTAGCATGCCCACTGAATGCAGAAAGATGAATATTCATACATTTGCGATGAGGCCCTAGCATGCCCACTGAATGCAGAAAAGTGATTATTCATACATATGTGATCAGGCTCTAGCATGCCCACTGAAAGAAGAAAAGTGATTATTCATACATTTTCGATAAGACTCTAGCATGCCCACTGAATGCAGAAAAGTGACTATTCATATGTATGCGATCAGGCTCTAGCATGCCCACTGAAAGCAGAAAAGTGATTATTCATACGTTTGTGATCAGGCCCTAGCATGCCCACTGAATGCAGAAAGATGAATATTCATACATTTGCGATGAGGCCCTAGCATGCCCACTGAATGCAGAAAAGTGATTATTCATACATATGTGATCAGGCTCTAGCATGCCCACTGAAAGAAGAAAAGTGATTATTCATACATTTTCGATAAGACTCTAGCATGCCCACTGAATGCAGAAAAGTGATTATTCATACATCTTTGATAAGAGTCTAGCATGCCCACTGAAAGCAGAAAGGTGATTATTCATACATTTGCGATGAGGCCCTAGCATGCCCACTGAATGCAGAAAAGTGATTATTCATACGTTTGTGATCAGGCCCTAGCATGCCCACTGAAAGAAGAAAAGTGATTATTCATACATCTTTGATAAGACTCTAGCATGCCCACTGAAAGGAGAAAAGTGATTATTCATACATATGTGATCAGACCCTAGCATGCCCACTGAAAGAAGAAAAGTGATTATTCATACATCTTTGATAAGACTCTAGCATGCCCACTGAATGCAGAAAAGTGATTATTCATACATTTGCGATGAGGCCCTAGCATGCCCACTGAATGCAGAAAAGTGATTATTCATACGTTTGTGATCAGGCCCTAGCATGCCCACTGAAAGAAGAAAAGTGATTATTCATACATCTTTGATAAGACTCTAGCATGCCCACTGAAAGGAGAAAAGTGATTATTCATACATATGTGATCAGGCCCTAGCATGCCCACTGAAAGAAGAAAAGTGATTATTCATACATCTTTGATAAGACTCTAGCATGCCCACTGAATGCAGAAAAGTGATTATTCATACATATGTGATCAGGCCCTAGCATGCCCACTGAAAGAAGAAAAGTGATTATTCACATATCGTTGATAAGACTCTAGCATGCCCACTGAAAGGAGAAAAGTGAGTATTCAAAGGAGAAAGTCACTATTCATAAGTATGCGATCAGGCCCTAGCATGCTCACTGAAAGAAGAAAAGTGAGTATTCATACATCTGTGATCAGACCCTAGCATGCCCACTGAAAGAAGAAAAGTGAGTATTCATACATCTGAGATCAGACCCTAGCATGCCCACTGAAAGAAGAAAAGTGAGTATTCATACATCTGAGATCAGACCCTAGCATGCCCACTGAA
The DNA here is from genome assembly GCA_031216915.1 of Pictodentalium vernedei. NCBI lineage: Eukaryota > Metazoa > Mollusca > Scaphopoda > Dentaliida > Dentaliidae > Pictodentalium > Pictodentalium vernedei. The sequence goes on from CM062289.1 coordinate 455,036,427, forward strand.
AGAAGAAAAGTGAGTATTCATACATCTGAGATCAGACCCTAGCATGCCCACTGAAAGAAGAAAAGTGAGTATTCATACATCTGAGATCAGACCCTAGCATGCCCACTGAAAGAAGAAAAGTGAGTATTCATACATCTGAGATCAGACCCTAGCATGCCCACTGAAAGAAGAAAAGTGAGTATTCATACATCTGAGATCAGACCCTAGCATGCCCACTGAAAGAAGAAAAGTGAGTATTCATACATCTGTGATCAGACCCTAGCATGCCCACTGAAAGAAGAAAAGTGAGTATTCATACATCTGAGATCAGACCCTAGCATGCCCACTGAAAGAAGAAAAGTGAGTATTCATACATCTGAGATCAGACCCTAGCATGCCCACTGAAAGAAGAAAAGTGAGTATTCATACATCTGAGATCAGACCCTAGCATGCCCACTGAAAGAAGAAAAGTGAGTATTCATACATCTGAGATCAGACCCTAGCATGCCCACTGAAAGAAGAAAAGTGAGTATTCATACGAATGTCGAATAATGAACTGGGAATTAGTAACGGTTGTCAGATCCATAAAAATTTATGTCAGCTGTTTTAAATCTATAGTTTGTTTATTGGTAGACTTCACACCCTCCCCTTACACACGCTTTTTAGTTTCTTCCACCACACATGTCAAAATCTGAAAATGGAGAAAATGTCATTTTTTGTGGATCCATAGACGACCATGGGGGAAAGGATATTCACAAGTAACAGGTTTTGTCCATTTTTGTCTAGAGTTATGGGCCTTTCCCCGCTCTTTTCAACATAGAAACCCTTGGCGGGGGATACCGGTGGAGTAGAACCTTATTAGTATCTGTCTTGCATTCTCTATTGCCCATTTTCGAAGAGTTGAAAAAATCACTGGAGGGAGTGTTTATGACCGATAAAAGTTCGTAACAATTACATAGTCCGTTTTACTTCAACCCTCAATCACAATGAATAAAAAAAACAACAAAAGTTAAACGACTGATGAATACACTTAATTGACATTTTTCAAACTGGAGCAGGGGACAGCCATTTCTACTGAAGTATTCCCTCGCCCACCCCCATCCCCTGTATTTGGGGGCCTTGTTATATATGTGTATCAGTTCATGTGTATCAGTTTGTGTGCACCACCTTTTTACAGGAAGCATTTCAGTAGACGATTAAAATCGTACGAACAAATATTAGTATACGTTGAAAATAATATTTCAGCGCAACACAAGACCTTGTTGACTGCAGTACTTGTGTTTTTTGGTTATCTCCCTTTGACTATGTAGAATAATTGCAGATTATTTTTGTTGAGGCACATCCGAGTGGACTTTTTAAATTTTCTTTTTTTGAGAAGATGAGGGTGGGTAGGGGCAGATTACCACCAGTACTCCCCTTTTGCCGTACTGTTATACACATTTTAAAGAATTTAGTTGTATTTGACCAGTGAATTCCACACTCAGCGGATTTTTTTCCTTCGTCTATCATCTTTAAAAGAGAAGTGAGTTAGAAGATATAGACCGAACCACGATCAAACCCTCTCATGTCGACTGAAAGGAGAAAGGCGAATATTTCATACGTTTGCGATCAGACCCTAGCATTCCCACTGGAAGGAGAAAGTCAATATTCATACGTTTGCGATCAGATCCCAGCATGCCCACTGGAAGAAGAAAAGTGAATATTCATAAGTATGCGATCAGGCCCAAGCATGCCCACTGAAAGGAGAAAATCACTATTGATATGTATGCGATCAGGCCCAAGCATGCCCACTGAAAGGAGAAAGTCACTATTGATATGTATGCGATCAGGCCCTAGCATGCCCACTGAAAGGAGAAAGTCACTATTGATATGCATGCGATCAGGCCCTAGCATGCCCACTGAAAGGAGAAAGTCACTATTGATATGTATGCGATCAGGCCCTAGCATGCCCACTGAAAGGAGAAAGTCACTATTGATATGTATGCGATCAGGCCCAAGCATGCCCACTGAAAGGAGAAAGTCACTATTGATATGTATGCGATCAGGCCCTAGCATGCCCACTGAAAGGAGAAAGTCACTATTGATATGTATGCGATCAGGCCCTAGCATGCCTACTGAAAGATGAAAGTCACTATTGATATGTATGCGATCAGGCCCAAGCATGCCCACTGAAAGGAGAAAGTCACTATTGATGTGTATGCGATCAGGCCCTAGCATGCCCACTGAAAGACGAAAGTCACTATTGATATGTATGCGATCAGGCCCTAGCATGCCCACTGAAAGATGAAAGTCACTATTGATATGTATGCGATCAGGCCCTAGCATGCCCACTGAAAGGAGAAAGTCACTATTGATATGTATGCGATCAGGCCCTAGCATGCCCACTGAAAGGAGAAAGTCACTATTGATATGTATGCGATCAGGCCCTAGCATGCCCACTGAAAGGAGAAAGTCACTATTGATATGTATGCGATCAGGCCCTAGCATGCCCACTGAAAGGAGAAAGTCACTATTGATATGTATGCAATCAGGCCCTAGCATGCCCACTGAATGGAGAAAGTCACTATTGATATGTATGCGATCAGGCCCTAGCATCTAGCATACCCACTGAAAGGAGAAAGTCACTATTGATATGTATGCGATCAGGCCCCAGCATGCCCACTGAAAGATGAAAAGTGAATATTCATACGAATGTCGAATAATGAACTGGGAATTAGTAACGGTTGTCACATCCATAAAAAACTATGTCAGATGTTTTTATGCAATAGTATGTTTGTTGGTAGCTTTCACACTCCCCCCCCCCCTCCCCCCTACACACACGTTTCAATCTCCTTCAACACATGTCAAAGTCTGAAAATGGAGAAAATATCATTTTTTTGTGGATCCATTTAAACAACTTTTCATTCACTGGGCGAAACCATCGTATAGATGCGATGTGTTTCTGGATATCCGTGCGCGTCGAAACCATCTTTCACTGACCTTCCTTTGAACATGTGGATACATATTGATAATCAACGCCAACTTTCTTGGAAACTCCATTTTCGTCTAAGAAATGAAATAAAACCCCCAAAACCCTTTTCGTTACCACCTACGAAGCCATGTTCCGTTTCCGTGATAGATGTGGTCGGAAGCAGCTACCACGACATTACAAAGCTGGAATTTGTTAACCCTCATTAGTTCACCTGCTGAAATTATACATTGTCAAGGGCAGATCAACTAGTGAGATTATACAGTGTTAAGGATAGTTCACCTAGTGAGATTATACAGTGTTAAGAATAGTTCACCTAGTGAGATTATACAGTGTTAAGGATAGTTCACCTAGTGAGATTATGCAGTGTTAAGGATAGTTCACCTAGTGAGATTATACAGTGTTAAGGATAGTTCAGCTAGTGAGATTATATAGTGTTAAGAATAGTTCACCTGCTGAAATTGTACATTGTCAAGGGCAGATCAACTGGTGAGATTATACAGTGTTAAGGGTAGTCCAACTAGTGATATTATACAGTGTTAAGGGTAGTTCAGATAGTGAGATTACACAGTGTTAAGGATAGTTCACCTAGTGAGATTATACAGTGTTAATGGTAGTTTATCTAATGAGATCATACAGTGTTAAGGATAGTTCACCTAGTGAGATTATACAGCGTTAAGGGTAGTTCAGCTAGTGAGATTATACAGTGTTAAGGGTAGTTCACCTAGTGAGATTATGCAGTGTTAAGGATAGTTCACCTAGTGAGATTATACAGTGTCAAGGGTAGTTCACCTAGTGAGATTATATAGTGTTAAGAATAGTTCACCTAGTGAGATTATACAGTGTTAAGGATAGTTCACCTAGTGAGATTATACAGTGTCAAGGGTAGTTCACCTAGTGAGATTATATAGTGTTAAGAATAGTTCACCTAGTGAGATTATGCAGTGTTAAGGATAGTTCACCTAGTGAGATTATACAGTGTCAAGGGTAGTTCACCTAGTGAGATTATATAGTGTTAAGAATAGTTCAGCTAGTGAGATTATACAGTGTTAAGGGTAGTTCACCTAGTGAGATTATGCAGTGTTAAGGATAGTTCACCTAGTGAGATTATACAGTGTTAAGGATAGTTCACCTAGTGAGATTATATAGTGTTAAGAATAGTTCACCTAGTGAGATTATACAGTGTTAAGGATAGTTCACCTAGTGAGATTATATAGTGTTAAGAATAGTTCACCTGCTGAAATTGTACATTGTCAAGGGCAGATCAACTGGTGAGATTATACAGTGTTAAGGGTAGTCCAACTAGTGATATTATACAGTGTTAAGGGTAGTTCAGATAGTGAGATTATACAGTGTTAAGGATAGTTCACCTAGTGAGATTATACAGTGTTAATGGCAGTTTATCTAGTGAGATTATACAGTGTTAAGGATAGTTCACCTAGTGAGATTATACAGTGTTAAGGGTAGTTCAGCTAGTGAGATTATACAGTGTTAAGGGTAGTTCACCTAGTGAGATTATGCAGTGTTAAGGATAGTTCACCTAGTGAGATAATACAGTGTTAAGAATAGTTCACCTGCTGAAATTGTACATTGTCAAGGGCAGACCAACTGGTGAGATTATACAGTGTTAAGGGTAGTCCAACTAGTGAGATTATACAGTGTTAAGGGTAGTTCACCTAGTGAGATTATACAGTGTTAAGGGTAGTTCAGCTAGTGAGATTATACAGTGTTAAGGGTAGTTCACCTAGTGAGATTATACAGTGTTAAGGGTAGTTCAACTAGTGAGATTGTGCAGTGTCAAGGATAGTTCCACCGGTGAGGTTCTACAGCAGCAAGTGTAATTCAACTGCTGAGATTATACAATGATAGGGGTAGTGAGGCCCTAAAGCATCATGGATAGTTTGCTGTGTGAGATTGTACAGTGTCAAGTGTACTTCAACTGGTGAGATTGTAGAGCGCCAAGTATACTACGATTGGTAAAGTTGTTATGTTTAGGATAGTTAACCTAGTGAGATTATACCGTGTTAAGGGTAGTTCAACTCGTCAGATTGTACAGTACCAATGGTACTTTAACTGGTCGGGTTGTATCTTGTCAAGGCTAGTTCAACCGGGGGGTTGTAGTGTTAAGGACAGTTCAACCGTTGAGGATCTACAGCGTCATGTGTGGTTCACCTGTTGAGATTGTACAGTGTTAAGGGTAGTTCACCTGGTGATATTGTAGAATTTTAAAGGCAATACACTTGGTGAGATTGTACAGTGTTAAGGGTAGTTCAACTGGTAAGATTGTAGTGCTAAGGGTAGTTGACATAGTGAGATTGTGCAGTGTCAATGGTAGTTCACCTGGTGAGATGGTACAGTGTCAATGTTAGTTCAACCAGTTAGGTTCTACAGCAGCATGGATAGTTTACCGGGTGAGATTGTACAGTGTCAAGTGTATTTCAGCTGATGAGATTATACATTGTTAAGGGTAGTTCAACTGCTGAGATTGTACAGTGTCAGTGGTAGTTCAGCTGGCAAGGTTGAAAAAGTGTCAAGGATAGTTCAACCGCTGAGGTACTACAGCACCAAAGGTAGATGACCTGGTGAGATTGTGCAGTGTCAAGGATAGTTCACGTGGTGAGATTGTACAGCATGAAGGGTAGTTCCCCTGGTGAATTTGAACCCTGTCAAGGGTACCTCAACTGGTGAGGTTCTACAGAGTCAAAGGAAGTTCACCTGGTGAGACTGCAGAGTGTCAAGGGTAGTTCAGCTGGTGAGATTGTATAGAGTCAAGGGTAGTTCACCCGTTGAGATTGTTCAGTGTTAAGGGAAGTTCACCTGTTGAGATTGTACAGTGTCAGGGGTAGATGTTCTGATGTGACTATTCAGTGATAAGGGTAGTTCACCTGGTGAGATTGTACAGTGTCAAAGTTAGTTCCTCTGGTGAGATTGTACCGTGTTAAGGGTAGTCCATCTAGTGAGATTGTACAGTGTCAAGAGTAGTTTACCTGGTGAGATTGTACAGTGTTAAGGGTAGGTCACCTAGTGAGATTGTACAGTGTTAAGGGTAGTTCACCTAGTGAGATTATACAGTGTTAAGGGTAGTTCACCTAGTGAGATTGTATAGTGACAAGTATAGTTCACCTGGTTAGATTGTACGGTGACAAGGGTAGTTAACCTAGAGAAATTGTACAGTGTTAAGGGTAGTTCACCTAGTGAGATTGTATAGTGACAAGTATAGTTCACCTGGTTAGATTGTACGGTGACAAGGGTAGTTAACCTAGAGAAATTGTACAGTGTTAAGGGTAGTTCACCTAGTGAGATTGTATAGTGACAAGTATAGTTCACCTGGTTAGATTGTACAGTGACAAGGGTAGTTAACCTAGAGAAATTGTACAGTGTTAAGGGTAGTTCACCTAGTGAGATTGTATAGTGACAAGTATAGTTCACCTGGTTAGATTGTACAGTGACAAGGGTAGTTAACCTAGAGAAATTGTACAGTGTTAAGGGTAGTTCACCTAGTGAGATTGTATAGTGACAAGTATAGTTCACCTGGTTAGATTGTACGGTGACAAGGGTAGTTAACCTAGAGAAATTGTACAGTGTTAAGGGTAGTTCACCTAGTGAGATTGTATAGTGACAAGTATAGTTCACCTGGTTAGATTGTACAGTGACAAGGGTAGTTAACCTAGAGAAATTGTACAGTGTTAAGGGTAGTTCACCTAGTGAGATTGTATAGTGACAAGTATAGTTCACCTGGTTAGATTGTACAGTGACAAGGGTAGTTAACCTAGAGAAATTGTACAGTGTTAAGGGTAGTTCACCTAGTGAGATTGTATAGTGACAAGTATAGTTCACCTGGTTAGATTGTACAGTGACAAGGGTAGTTAACCTAGAGAAATTGTACAGTGTTAAGGGCAGTTCACCTAGTGAGATTGTATAGTGACAAGTATAGTTCACCTGGTTAGATTGTACAGTGACAAGGGTAGTTAACCTAGAGAAATTGTACAGTGTTAAGGGTAGTTCACCTAGTGAGATTGTATAGTGACAAGTATAGTTCACCTGGTTAGATTGTACGGTGACAAGGGTAGTTAACCTAGAGAAATTGTACAGTGTTAAGGGTAGTTCACCTAGTGAGATTGTATAGTGACAAGTATAGTTCACCTGGTTAGATTGTACAGTGACAAGGGTAGTTAACCTAGAGAAATTGTACAGTGTTAAGGGTAGTTCACCTAGTGAGATTGTATAGTGACAAGTATAGTTCACCTGGTTAGATTGTACAGTGACAAGGGTAGTTAACCTAGAGAAATTGTACAGTGTTAAGGGTAGTTCACCTAGTGAGATTGTATAGTGACAAGTATAGTTCACCTGGTTAGATTGTACAGTGACAAGGGTAGTTAACCTAGAGAAATTGTACAGTGTTAAGGGTAGTTCACCTAGTGAGATTGTATAGTGACAAGTATAGTTCACCTGGTTAGATTGTACGGTGACAAGGGTAGTTAACCTAGAGAAATTGTACAGTGTTAAGGGCAGTTCACCTAGTGAGATTGTATAGTGACAAGTATAGTTCACCTGGTTAGATTGTACGGTGACAAGGGTAGTTAACCTAGAGAAATTGTACAGTGTTAAGGGTAGTTCACCTAGTGAGATTGTATAGTGACAAGTATAGTTCACCTGGTTAGATTGTACAGTGACAAGGGTAGTTAACCTAGAGAAATTGTACAGTGTTAAGGGCAGTTCACCTAGTGAGATTGTATAGTGACAAGTATAGTTCACCTGGTTAGATTGTACAGTGACAAGGGTAGTTAACCTAGAGAAATTGTACAGTGTTAAGGGTAGTTCACCTAGTGAGATTGTATAGTGACAAGTATAGTTCACCTGGTTAGATTGTACAGTGACAAGGGTAGTTAACCTAGAGAAATTGTACAGTGTTAAGGGTAGTTCACCTAGTGAGATTGTATAGTGACAAGTATAGTTCACCTGGTTAGATTGTACGGTGACAAGGGTAGTTAACCTAGAGAAATTGTACAGTGTTAAGGGTAGTTCACCTAGTGAGATTGTATAGTGACAAGTATAGTTCACCTGGTTAGATTGTACAGTGACAAGGGTAGTTAACCTAGAGAAATTGTACAGTGTTAAGGGTAGTTCACCTAGTGAGATTGTATAGTGACAAGTATAGTTCACCTGGTTAGATTGTACAGTGACAAGGGTAGTTAACCTAGAGAAATTGTACAGTGTTAAGGGTAGTTCACCTAGTGAGATTGTATAGTGACAAGTATAGTTCACCTGGTTAGATTGTACAGTGACAAGGGTAGTTAACCTAGAGAAATTGTACAGTGTTAAGGGTAGTTCACCTAGTGAGATTGTATAGTGACAAGTATAGTTCACCTGGTTAGATTGTACGGTGACAAGGGTAGTTAACCTAGAGAAATTGTACAGTGTTAAGGGTAGTTCACCTAGTGAGATTGTATAGTGACAAGTATAGTTCACCTGGTTAGATTGTACGGTGACAAGGGTAGTTAACCTAGAGAAATTGTACAGTGTTAAGGGTAGTTCACCTAGTGAGATTGTATAGTGACAAGTATAGTTCACCTGGTTAGATTGTACAGTGACAAGGGTAGTTAACCTAGAGAAATTGTACAGTGTTAAGGGTAGTTCACCTAGTGAGATTGTATAGTGACAAGTATAGTTCACCTGGTTAGATTGTACAGTGACAAGGGTAGTTAACCTAGAGAAATTGTACAGTGTTAAGGGTAGTTCACCTAGTGAGATTGTATAGTGACAAGTATAGTTCACCTGGTTAGATTGTACAGTGACAAGGGTAGTTAACCTAGAGAAATTGTACAGTGTTAAGGGTAGTTCACCTAGTGAGATTGTATAGTGACAAGTATAGTTCACCTGGTTAGATTGTACAGTGACAAGGGTAGTTAACCTAGAGAAATTGTACAGTGTTAAGGGTAGTTCACCTAGTGAGATTGTATAGTGACAAGTATAGTTCACCTGGTTAGATTGTACAGTGACAAGGGTAGTTAACCTAGAGAAATTGTACAGTGTTAAGGGTAGTTCACCTAGTGAGATTGTATAGTGACAAGTATAGTTCACCTGGTTAGATTGTACAGTGACAAGGGTAGTTAACCTAGAGAAATTGTACAGTGTTAAGGGTAGTTCACCTAGTGAGATTGTAGAGTGACAAGTATAGTTCACCTGGTTAGATTGTACAGTGACAAGGGTAGTTAACCTAGAGAAATTGTACAGTGTTAAGGGTAGTTCACCTAGTGAGATTGTATAGTGACAAGTATAGTTCACCTGGTTAGATTGTACAGTGACAAGGGTAGTTAACCTAGAGAAATTGTACAGTGTTAAGGGTAGTTCACCTAGTGAGATTGTATAGTGACAAGTATAGTTCACCTGGTTAGATTGTACAGTGACAAGGGTAGTTAACCTAGAGAAATTGTACAGTGTTAAGGGTAGTTCACCTAGTGAGATTGTAGAGTGACAAGTATAGTTCACCTGGTTAGATTGTACAGTGACAAGGGTAGTTAACCTAGAGAAATTGTACAGTGTTAAGGGTAGTTCACCTAGTGAGATTGTATAGTGACAAGTATAGTTCACCTGGTTAGATTGTACAGTGACAAGGGTAGTTAACCTAGAGAAATTGTACAGTGTTAAGGGTAGTTCACCTAGTGAGATTGTATAGTGACAAGTATAGTTCACCTGGTTAGATTGTACGGTGACAAGGGTAGTTAACCTAGAGAAATTGTACAGTGTTAAGGGTAGTTCACCTAGTGAGATTGTATAGTGACAAGTATAGTTCACCTGGTTAGATTGTACGGTGACAAGGGTAGTTAACCTAGAGAAATTGTACAGTGTTAAGGGTAGTTCACCTAGTGAGATTGTATAGTGACAAGTATAGTTCACCTGGTTAGATTGTACAGTGACAAGGGTAGTTAACCTAGAGAAATTGTACAGTGTTAAGGGTAGTTCACCTAGTGAGATTGTATAGTGACAAGTATAGTTCACCTGGTTAGATTGTACAGTGACAAGGGTAGTTAACCTAGAGAAATTGTACAGTGTTAAGGGTAGTTCACCTAGTGAGATTGTATAGTGACAAGTATAGTTCACCTGGTTAGATTGTACGGTGACAAGGGTAGTTAACCTAGAGAAATTGTACAGTGTTAAGGGTAGTTCACCTAGTGAGATTGTATAGTGACAAGTATAGTTCACCTGGTTAGATTGTACAGTGACAAGGGTAGTTAACCTAGAGAAATTGTACAGTGTTAAGGGTAGTTCACCTAGTGAGATTGTATAGTGACAAGTATAGTTCACCTGGTTAGATTGTACAGTGACAAGGGTAGTTAACCTAGAGAAATTGTACAGTGTTAAGGGCAGTTCACCTAGTGAGATTGTATAGTGACAAGTATAGTTCACCTGGTTAGATTGTACAGTGACAAGGGTAGTTAACCTAGAGAAATTGTACAGTGTTAAGGGCAGTTCACCTAGTGAGATTGTATAGTGACAAGTATAGTTCACCTGGTTAGATTGTACGGTGACAAGGGTAGTTAACCTAGAGAAATTGTACAGTGTTAAGGGTAGTTCACCTAGTGAGATTGTATAGTGACAAGTATAGTTCACCTGGTTAGATTGTACAGTGACAAGGGTAGTTAACCTAGAGAAATTGTACAGTGTTAAGGGTAGTTCACCTAGTGAGATTGTATAGTGACAAGTATAGTTCACCTGGTTAGATTGTACAGTGACAAGGGTAGTTAACCTAGAGAAATTGTACAGTGTTAAGGGTAGTTCACCTAGTGAGATTGTATAGTGACAAGTATAGTTCACCTGGTTAGATTGTACAGTGACAAGGGTAGTTAACCTAGAGAAATTGTACAGTGTTAAGGGTAGTTCACCTAGTGAGATTGTATAGTGACAAGTATAGTTCACCTGGTTAGATTGTACGGTGACAAGGGTAGTTAACCTAGAGAAATTGTACAGTGTTAAGGGTAGTTCACCTAGTGAGATTGTATAGTGACAAGTATAGTTCACCTGGTTAGATTGTACGGTGACAAGGGTAGTTAACCTAGAGAAATTGTACAGTGTTAAGGGTAGTTCACCTAGTGAGATTGTATAGTGACAAGTATAGTTCACCTGGTTAGATTGTACAGTGACAAGGGTAGTTAACCTAGAGAAATTGTACAGTGTTAAGGGTAGTTCACCTAGTGAGATTGTATAGTGACAAGTATAGTTCACCTGGTTAGATTGTACAGTGACAAGGGTAGTTAACCTAGAGAAATTGTACAGTGTTAAGGGTAGTTCACCTAGTGAGATTGTATAGTGACAAGTATAGTTCACCTGGTTAGATTGTACAGTGACAAGGGTAGTTAACCTAGAGAAATTGTACAGTGTTAAGGGTAGTTCACCTAGTGAGATTGTATAGTGACAAGTATAGTTCACCTGGTTAGATTGTACGGTGACAAGGGTAGTTAACCTAGAGAAATTGTACAGTGTTAAGGGTAGTTCACCTAGTGAGATTGTATAGTGACAAGTATAGTTCACCTGGTTAGATTGTACAGTGACAAGGGTAGTTAACCTAGAGAAATTGTACAGTGTTAAGGGTAGTTCACCTAGTGAGATTGTATAGTGACAAGTATAGTTCACCTGGTTAGATTGTACAGTGACAAGGGTAGTTAACCTAGAGAAATTGTACAGTGTTAAGGGCAGTTCACCTAGTGAGATTGTATAGTGACAAGTATAGTTCACCTGGTTAGATTGTACAGTGACAAGGGTAGTTAACCTAGAGAAATTGTACAGTGTTAAGGGTAGTTCACCTAGTGAGATTGTATAGTGACAAGTATAGTTCACCTGGTTAGATTGTACGGTGACAAGGGTAGTTAACCTAGAGAAATTGTACAGTGTTAAGGGTAGTTCACCTAGTGAGATTGTATAGTGACAAGTATAGTTCACCTGGTTAGATTGTACAGTGACAAGGGTAGTTAACCTAGAGAAATTGTACAGTGTTAAGGGTAGTTCACCTAGTGAGATTGTATAGTGACAAGTATAGTTCACCTGGTTAGATTGTACAGTGACAAGGGTAGTTAACCTAGAGAAATTGTACAGTGTTAAGGGCAGTTCACCTAGTGAGATTGTATAGTGACAAGTATAGTTCACCTGGTTAGATTGTACAGTGACAAGGGTAGTTAACCTAGAGAAATTGTACAGTGTTAAGGGCAGTTCACCTAGTGAGATTGTATAGTGACAAGTATAGTTCACCTGGTTAGATTGTACAGTGACAAGGGTAGTTAACCTAGAGAAATTGTACAGTGTTAAGGGTAGTTCACCTAGTGAGATTGTATAGTGACAAGTATAGTTCACCTGGTTAGATTGTACAGTGACAAGGGTAGTTAACCTAGAGAAATTGTACAGTGTTAAGGGTAGTTCACCTAGTGAGATTGTATAGTGACAAGTATAGTTCACCTGGTTAGATTGTACAGTGACAAGGGTAGTTAACCTAGAGAAATTGTACAGTGTTAAGGGCAGTTCACCTAGTGAGATTGTATAGTGACAAGTATAGTTCACCTGGTTAGATTGTACAGTGACAAGGGTAGTTAACCTAGAGAAATTGTACAGTGTTAAGGGTAGTTCACCTAGTGAGATTGTATAGTGACAAGTATAGTTCACCTGGTTAGATTGTACAGTGACAAGGGTAGTTAACCTAGAGAAATTGTACAGTGTTAAGGGTAGTTCACCTAGTGAGATTGTATAGTGACAAGTATAGTTCACCTGGTTAGATTGTACAGTGACAAGGGTAGTTAACCTAGAGAAATTGTACAGTGTTAAGGGTAGTTCACCTAGTGAGATTGTATAGTGACAAGTATAGTTCACCTGGTTAGATTGTACAGTGACAAGGGTAGTTAACCTAGAGAAATTGTACAGTGTTAAGGGTAGTTCACCTAGTGAGATTGTATAGTGACAAGTATAGTTCACCTGGTTAGATTGTACAGTGACAAGGGTAGTTAACCTAGAGAAATTGTACAGTGTTAAGGGTAGTTCACCTAGTGAGATTGTATAGTGACAAGTATAGTTCACCTGGTTAGATTGTACAGTGACAAGGGTAGTTAACCTAGAGAAATTGTACAGTGTTAAGGGTAGTTCACCTAGTGAGATTGTATAGTGACAAGTATAGTTCACCTGGTTAGATTGTACAGTGACAAGGGTAGTTAACCTAGAGAAATTGTACAGTGTTAAGGGCAGTTCACCTAGTGAGATTGTATAGTGACAAGTATAGTTCACCTGGTTAGATTGTACAGTGACAAGGGTAGTTAACCTAGAGAAATTGTACAGTGTTAAGGGTAGTTCACCTAGTGAGATTGTATAGTGACAAGTATAGTTCACCTGGTTAGATTGTACAGTGACAAGGGTAGTTAACCTAGAGAAATTGTACAGTGTTAAGGGTAGTTCACCTAGTGAGATTGTATAGTGACAAGTATAGTTCACCTGGTTAGATTGTACAGTGACAAGGGTAGTTAACCTAGAGAAATTGTACAGTGTTAAGGGTAGTTCACCTAGTGAGATTGTATAGTGACAAGTATAGTTCACCTGGTTAGATTGTACGGTGACAAGGGTAGTTAACCTAGAGAAATTGTACAGTGTTAAGGGTAGTTCACCTAGTGAGATTGTATAGTGACAAGTATAGTTCACCTGGTTAGATTGTACAGTGACAAGGGTAGTTAACCTAGAGAAATTGTACAGTGTTAAGGGTAGTTCACCTAGTGAGATTGTATAGTGACAAGTATAGTTCACCTGGTTAGATTGTACAGTGACAAGGGTAGTTAACCTAGAGAAATTGTACAGTGTTAAGGGTAGTTCACCTAGTGAGATTGTATAGTGACAAGTATAGTTCACCTGGTTAGATTGTACGGTGACAAGGGTAGTTAACCTAGAGAAATTGTACAGTGTTAAGGGTAGTTCACCTAGTGAGATTGTATAGTGACAAGTATAGTTCACCTGGTTAGATTGTACAGTGACAAGGGTAGTTAACCTAGAGAAATTGTACAGTGTTAAGGGTAGTTCACCTAGTGAGATTGTATAGTGACAAGTATAGTTCACCTGGTTAGATTGTACAGTGACAAGGGTAGTTAACCTAGAGAAATTGTACAGTGTTAAGGGTAGTTCAACTGGTGAGATTGTAGATGTTAAGGGTAATACACCTAGTAAGATTGTACAGTGTTATGGGTAGTTCACCTGGTGATATTGTACAGCGTCATGGGATTGTAGCTCACCTAGTGGTATTGAAAAGTGTTAAGGATAGTTCACCTGGTGAGATTGTACAGAGTTAAGGGTAGTTCCCCTAATGAGACTGTTCAGTGTTAAGGGGTAGTTCACCTAGTTAGATTGTATAGTGTCAAGTGCAGATCACCTGGTAAGAATGTACAGTGTCAAGGGTAGTTCACCTGGTGAGATTGTACAGCGCCAAGGGTCATTCATCTGGTGAAATTGTACATCCAGCATCAAGGGTAATTCACTTGGTGAGATTGTACAGTGTGATGGGTAGTTCCCTTGGTGAGATTTTACAGCGTCAAGGGTAGTTCACCTGGTGACATTGCACAGTGTCAATGGACGTTCATCTGATGAGACTGTACAGCATCAAAGATAATTCACCTGATGTGATTGTACAGTGTGATGGGTAGTTCCCTTGGTGAGATTTTACAGTGTCAAGGGTAGTTCACCTGGTGCGATTGTACAGTGTCAAGGGTGGTTCGTCTGGTGAGATTGTACAGCGTCATGGGTAGTTCAACTGGTGGGATTGTACAGCTTTAATGGTAGTTCACTTAGAGAGATGATACAGTGTCATGGGTAGTTCACTTGGTGGGATTGTACAGGAGTCAAGGGCAGTTCACCTGATGAGATTGTACAAGTGACAAGGTCGTTCATCTGGTGAGATTATTGAGTGTTAAAAGTAGTTCCTCTGGTGAGATTATTCAGTCTTATGGGTAGTTCACCTGTGAGATTGTACACTGTCATTTGTAGTTCGCCTGGTGAAATTGTACTGCATGAAGGGCAGTACACCTGGTGAGATTGTTCAGAGTTAAGTGTAGTTTACCTTGTGGGATTGTACAGTGTCAAGAGTAGTTCACCTGGTGAGGTTGTGCAGCGTCAAGGGCAGATCACTTGGTGAGATTGTACAGTGTCAAGGGTAGTTCACCTGGTGAGGTTGTACAGCGTCAAGGGCAGATCACTTGGTGAGATTGTACAGTGTCAAGGGTAGTTCAACTAGTGAGAATGTACAGTATCAAGTGTAGTTCAAATGACGAGATTGTACAGCATCACGGGTAGTTCACCTGGTAAGATTGTACAGAGTTAAAGGCAGTTCCCCGGTTAGATTATTCAGTGTTAGGGTAGTTCACCTGTGAGATTGTACAGTGTCAAGGGTCGTTCACCTGGTGCGATTGTGCTGTGGCAAAGGGGTAGTTCAACTGGTGAGACTGTACAGTGTTAAGGTTAGTTCATCTGGTGAGTTTGTCCAGTGTTAAGAGTAGTACAGATGATGAGATTTTACAGCGTCAAGGGTAGTTCATCTGGTGAGATTGTTAAGTGTTTAAGGTATTTCACCTTGTGAAATGTTAAGGGTAGTTCACTTTGTGAGATTGTGCAGAGTCAAAGGTAGTTCACCTGGGGAGATTGTACAATGTTAAGGGTGTTTCAGCTGCTGAGAGTGAACAGTGTTAAGGTTTGTTCAACTGGTGAGATTGGACAGTGTTAAGTGTTGTTCAACAACTGAAATTCTAGTGCTAAGCGTAGCTCACCTGATGGGCTAGTACAGTGCTATGTGTAATTCAACTGTTGAGAGTATACAATGTTAAAGGTAGTTCAATTGCTAAGATAATACAGTGTTAAGGGTAGTTCAACTAGTGAGATTATTTATATAGTGTTATGGGTAGTTGAACTGCTGAAATTCTAGTTTTATTGGTAGTTGGACTGGTGAGATTATCCAGTGCTAAATGTAACCGAACTGGTGAGATTATACAGTGTTAAGTGGTGTTCACCTGGTGAGACTGTTCAGTGTTAGGGAAAATGAACTGCTGAGACTGAACGATTTGACGGGTAGTTCAGCTGGTGAGATTGTACAGTGTTAAGGTAGTTCAACTCGTGAGATTGTACAGTGTCACCTGCAATTCAACTGGTGAGTTTGTACAGTGTATAGGGTAGGAAAGTCGACTGAATGTATCATATCCTATTGAGATGTATAATTTTCATCTAAATATTGCTACAGCGTCAAGTGTAGTTCACATGTTGAGATTATACATCGTCAAGGGTAGCTCGCCTGTTGATATTGTAGAGTGTTAAGGGTAGTTCACCTGGTCGGATTGTACAGCGTTGAGGGTAGCTCATCTGTTGATATTGTAGAGTGTTAAGGGTAGTTCACCTGGTCGGATTGTACAGCGTTGAGGGTAGTTCAACTGGTGGGGGTTGTACAATGTTAAGGGTGTTTTAATTGGTGAGATTGTACAGTGTTAAGGATAGTTCAACTGTTGAGACTGTACAGTGAGAAGGGTAGTTCACTTGGTGTAAGTGTACAGTTTCACGGATAGTTCACCTGGTGAGATTGTACAGTGTTAAATGTAGTTCAATTTGTGCGATTCTACAGTGCCAAAGGTAGTTCACCTGGTGAGATTGTACAGTGTTAAATGTAGTTCAACTGGTGCGATTGTACAGTGCCAAAGGTAGTTCACCTGGTGAGATTGTACAGTGTTAAATGTAGTTCACCTGGTGCGATTGTACAGTGCCAAAGGTAATTCACCTGGTGAGATTGTACAGTGTTAAGAGTAGTTCATCTTGTGAGGTTGTACAGAGTTAAGGGTAGTTCAACTGTTGAGTTTGTAGAATGTCAAGTGTAGCTGACCTGGTGAGATTGTTCAGTGTCAAGGGTAGTTCAACTGGTGAGATTGTACAGTGCTAAGGGTAGTTTACCTGGTGAGTTTGTACAGTGTCCTGTGGAGTTCACCTGGTGAGTGTTCAATGTAAAGGGCAGTTCAACTGGTGAGATTGTACAGTGCTAAGGGTAGTTCACCTGGTGAGTTTGTACAGTGTCCTGTGGAGTTCATCTGGTGAGTGTTCAATGTAAAGGGCAGTTCAACTGGTGAGATTGTACAGTACTAAGGGCAGGTCACCTGGTGAGAGTGAACCGTGTTAAGGGTAGATCAGGAGGTGGGATTATACAGTCTTATGGGTAGTTGACCTTGTGAGGTTGTTCTGTGCAAAGGGCCTTGTGAGGTTGTTCTGTGCAAAGGGTAGTTTACCTGGTGAGATTGTGCAGTATCAAGGGTAGTTCAGCTGGTGAAATTGTAAAGTGTTAACGGTAGTTCAACTGGTGAAACTGTACGGTGTTAAGGGTTGTTCAACTGGTGAAATTCTAGAGTTAAGGGTAGTTCCTCTGGTGAGATAGTACAGTGTTAGGTGTAATCCAGCTGGTGGGATTATACAGTGTTAAGGGTAGTTCAACTGGTGAGATTGTACAGTGTTAAGGATATTTCAACTGGTGAAACTGTGCAGTGTTAAGGGTTGTTCAACTGGTGAAATTCTAGAGTTAAGGGTAGTTCCTCTAGTGAGTTTGTACAGTGTTAGGTGTAATTCAACTGGTGGGATTATACAGTATTAAGAGCAAGTCACCTGGTGAGATTGTACAGTGTTAAGGATAGTTCAACTGTGAAACTGTACAGTGTTAAGGGTTGTTCAACTGGTGAAATTCTAGAATTAAGGGTAGTTCCTCTCTCGAGTTAGTACAGTGTTAGGTGTAACTTAACTGGTGGGATTGTACAGTGTTAATGGTAAGTCAACTGGTGAGATTGTACAGTGTTAAGGCTAGTTTAACCGTTAAGATTATACAGTGTTAAGGGTAGTTTAACCAGTGAGATTCTTTATACCGTGCTAAGGGTAGTTGAACTGGTGAAATTCTAGTTTTAAGGGTAGTTCAGCTGGTGAGATTGTTCAGTGTTGAATGTAACTAAACTGGCGGGATTATACAGTGTTAAGGGTAGTTCACATGGCGAGATTGCACAGTGTCAAGGGTAGATTACCTGGTGAGTCTGTTCAGTGTTAAGTGGAAATGAGCTGGTGAAATTGTAGTGTTAAGGTAGTTCAACTGGTGAGATTGTACAGTGTCAAAGGTAGTCCAACCATTGAGATTGTGCAGTGTCTATGGTAGGAAAGTCGGCTGAATGTATCGTATGCTATTGAGATGTGTAATTTTCATCTAAATATAAAACAGTCCTTGAGCTTGATCATCGGTAGTTTCAACCTGAATAAATAGAGGATATTCACGAAAATTTGATGAATACCGAAAATATCTCGTGAGTGGCTACAAAGAAATATGAGGATCTTCACGAGCGACGCAGTCGCGAGTGAAGATCCTCATATTTCTTGTAGCCACGAACGAGATATTTTCGGTATTCATCAAATTTTCGTGAATTTTCTTTTTTTTTAATGCTCTACGACTACAAACTCTCCAATTTGTGGCCTTTATTTGCCATTAAGGCGCAAAATTTATGTGCCGAACCGGCGTCCATACAAAAATTACAACAACCAAACTCCAACCATTGGAATGTGTGAATATTCGCACAAAAAGTAGTCCCGTCTTATTTCTCCCCTAACTTTACGATTTACCAAGGCTGGCGAATTGAAATAATCGCAATGTGTTTCGAAGAAATAGAACAATAACAAAAAACACCACTTTCTTATTTTCAATAACAAGACACGTCATTTTATTTTTTTTGAACTCAATGCACTGAAGACGTGTGAAGTTGAACTGAAGAAATTTGAAAGTGATTTCGGCTTTTCGCTGGAAGGTGAATGAGAAAGTCAAACTTTGAAACCGCTGAAATTAATGAATTGATTTAGTCACTGTCACTATCAATTATTCGAATTCGTTTGTATTTGGGACTCTGGAATTCATTACTGATGTGCTGACTCGTTTAAAGTACATGTGATTCGTCATCCGAACCTACGATGAAATATCGATTTCTAAATATCATTTTGATATTTCGTTTTGCCGACCGACAGGGGAATATGACTTAATTTTTCAGCGTGAATTGATGCCTGAGCATTAAATAAATAGTGTTTCATAGCAAACAAGGACTACTGCATCACTTTCTCTATGTTAACATATATTCTTTACGCCTAACAAGAATCAGTGGCACTAGATAAGGCGGCGATTGTCTCGAGCGGTATCTGTTTGTAGGTAAACTATGTCAATTAAGCCATGAAATACAGATTGCGGCGAAATACTTAGCGATATATAGGGATAGCGCGGCACCTTTGTTTGGCCCCGGACGGCAATCTATGCTTGTCCACAACTGACAAGAATAAGACCCGACAATCATCCTTCAAGATCGTGAAAGAAGGCCATGACTATCCGTGTCGAATTTAGAGCGTTAAACTTTTATTTCACATTTAACCCCTTTGATACTTTTGTACATGTTATTACGTACGAAATCTTTTTGTTTAATTTAACCCTTTGATACTTTTGTAAGTGTAATTGCATACGAAATCAAACAGAACGTTAATACTTTGTGATCATTTGTTTTGTTATTATTTTTAGATTTATTAAAGTTTTAATCTCAAATTCCTATTTTCTCCAGAATAGTGCTCAGTGATAACCTCTGAGCCAAATATTATCGCAGCTTAAAATGCTAACATAATCCTACTGTCAAGATTTCTTAACAGGTTCAGTGCTAGAACCCACAATCAATTTCGAAAAATGAGGATACCAGAGCAAAAGCCAACACTTTCACTCTCAAATAATCTGTAGTAAAACAAGTTTTGAATGACTCATTCAGACCATCAAAAATAATCTAGCCTTCAACCAGTTAATCACTAATGTGAAAAATATCTTGTTATTTGTACTTTCCGACGTTTGGAGTCGTATTTTGAAAAACGTTCAAGAAACAGACTTTCCAGTGACGTTTGAACGTCAGGATAATTAACATCCCAAAGTGTTAAGGTGTTTTACCAACGTCTCATTGAAACACTGTTGGAAAGGGCTACGAAAGTCTTTCCAAATAGTGTGCCACATAATAGCATATCGTTATTTTAACAGCAGAAACACCAAACAAGAATAGGTTATATAAAATCAATTTTGTTCAGATGCTACTTTTACGAGCATTGACATTATGTTTCCCACAAGACTGTTTACCGCTTACACACTAGGGCTAATTACTATCTGGAAATCCTTATGTAGGCAGATTTTCTTCAAGCCGTCGACCGTTTGGGTAAATGTGGTTTCATATAACTTTCTCGAGCGTTCCGGTGAATTTATGTGCCCTTTGTGTTTATCAAATTACTATTAGTATAGTTCGACCACCGAAGACTGCTCAACTTCCACGGGTGGACAATATTTCCACGGACGCAATAATATTAGATTCCAAACACTAATTATAGGAATAATCATCAACAGTTTAATTAATGAAGCACCAGGTACTTTTTAATTAAATTTTGCTTCTGATGATTTTTATTACCTGATAAACGCATGCGTGGACATCACTACCCACGTGTGGATTACGACCACTCCACGGCGACGGTACTGTATGTACAATACTACTATTACTGTGTAGTTCTGGTGACCAGCATGTTGAATGACATAGCTAAAAATGCTGGGTTTCCACTCAAATGAAGGATAAACACCCTCCCGCTGGCTCTTTATCCTGGCCTTTTACATTTGAACATAGTTTCGACCGAAGAAACTGGAAAAATGGCATTCCTATTACAGATAAGATGGATCGCTCCATGTTTACCCATCTAGTCACAGTCTGTTTGAGCGTTCACTTTCCTTTATGAGGTGACAGTTACACAGCCAATCTAGCTATGCCACTTCCCACGGTATGCTATTTGTTTCTCTTGTATAATGTTGATTTTTGTTAACATCTTACAATTGAATCTGAATCAATAAGACCAATAAGATCAAGGTGCTCTCAACAATTCGTCCCCTGAGTTCCAATGTGTTCTATGTGCCTACTGGCACATAGAACACATTGGAACTCAAGGGACGAATTGGTTATCAAAAACGTATTCCATTTAATCTTTAAATGTGGTGGATTCTGAACTGTTCAAGTAGGATGTTCAAAACATGAAAAGATTTAGCCATTTTTCTTAATATTTTTGTCTCTCATTCAACTGGGCGCATACTTTCATGTATGTTCAGGGTTAACCTAAATGCGTCGTTTGTATACACGCCATGTAAACATGTACTTCAGCTGTTGTTCTCATACAAACTAAGTGCCTTAATTTCTGATAATTTGAAGAATCCAGACTTAATTGCTGTGTGTGACAATGAAATATCAATCTTGCATTGGACAGGATCCCGTTGACATTGTGACCATTTCTCTGACGTATAAAATTAACGAGGAGCGGAAGTTGTTTGATATTTCTTTCCAGTATAACGAGAGTACTCGGACGTTCGCGGTAATTAATGGATATCATGTAGCTGATTTGCTGTCTGTGGAAGTTCGGAGTATACATCACAACTATCAGACAAACAATATCAGAATGGAATAAACAATGACGTTTCAAGGAGATATCCAAGTAATAGCTCCCTCAATGAGGCCAATTCCTGACATTTCTAAAACCAGCAAAACAAACTTGATTGTCAGATACAAAGACCCCAGATTCTGTCCCTCACTGAGGCCAATTCCTTACATTTTCGAACTGGCAAAACAAACTTGATTGTGAGATACAAACACCCCGGATTATGCCCTCACTGAGGCCAATTCCTAACATTCCCAACATCAGCAAAACAACCTTGATTGTCAGATACAATGACCTCGGTATATGTCCTTCACTGAGGCCAATTCCAAACACTTCTAACACCAGCAAACAAACTTGATTGTCAGATACAAAGACCTCGGTATATGTCCTTCACTGAGACCAATTCCTAACATTTCCAACACTAGTAAAACAAACTTGATTGTCAGATATAAAGACCTCTGTATATGTCCCTCACTGAGACCAATTCCTAACATTTTTAACACCATTAAAACAAACTTGATTGTCCGATACAAAGACCTCGGTATATGTCCCTCACTGAGACCAATTCCTAACATTTCCAACACCAGTAAATCAAACTTGATTGTCAGATACAAAGACACGAAAATTTATTAAACATAACTCTTATCAAACATTTTTGATTAGCAGTTGCTTTGTGTCAAGTGTTGCCCAGCATAATTAGTCGCCTGATTTCATGGACCCGCATTCGAATCTATCTATTTTTGTTCTCGAAAACAGCCACTTTTCGAACCAACTTCTTGTAGAGCGATTGCCTGCCCGGTTATTAGTCCGGGTGATATATTCAAGTTCGGTACAAAGAGAGTGGATTTGACACAACTGAAACATTGCGAGGGTGTGTTCTACCCAACACTTATTTCTAATTTCTGAAAAGGAGCACAAAAGCAATTTACAAATCGATAAATAAAAAAACTGGTATAAAGTTTTTATAGAAATTATTGAACGATTCCTTTGTGACCGAACAAGGAGATATAAAATAAACGCATCCCCTTTATGTCTTTTTATTGAAGAAACATTTTTATAACCTATCCGTGACGGGGGGATAAAATCAGTTGATATTCGACTCGAGGTGACCCTGGCTGTCGAAAGTATCGTTAAACCCCAATTTTATTGTGTTTACTTTCAATATTTCTCTTTGTATTTCATATTACTGTTCATATAAGATTGTCAGTGTATGTAAAAATTAAGAGTTTATTTTTCCAAATAAAATATTGTTTAGACTAAACCCCAATAACTAAATAAATAAATAAATAAATAAATAAATAAATAAATAAATAAATAAATAATCGGTTGATAACGAATATCGAATAAGGAGCTGGGAATAACTAGCCGTTGTCACGTCCTTTGTGTGACCGATGTTTGTCTTCAGCTTCAGTGATCAGTGATAAAATTATTGCACTGAATACAGCACATGGCAAAGTCGTTTCACCATTTATCCAACGTTAAGCCATTTACCGTCAACGTTATTCCCTCAAAATGCCAATAAAAATATAATATTTTCAGGGTATTCTCCAAATCATTGGTTATGAAACCTCATTGGAACGAGCTCGTTCAGCTGGGTCCAATGAGGCGTAATAAGCTATGTTTTGGGGGGCGAAAAAATATTAGTTAAAAAAATTCTTTTGAGGGTATCTTCTTCTTGTCGTGTTAAGTAAAGGGTTAAAAAGCCATATGAAATATTAGATCTTGATTATTTTTTCCTCACTGGGAAAAACAAATTTGACGTTTTTACACAAATATAACCTTATACAGAAATATCACGATAAAGCATGCCACATGTACTACAGTACACTGCAAAAAATATAGGTTCTCTTTAGAACCAAAACTGGTTCTAATTTTGTCTTTGTTTTGCAGATGTGCGAGTCAGTGGTCAGACTATCCGAAATCGCTTACAAAGCCGAAATTTGTACGCTCGACGACCTCGAATAATTCCACGTTTGACTGAACGTCACATCGCAGCAAGGCGTAATTGATGTGGAGCACGACAGCGCTGGGACAATCGTCGGTGGAGCAACGTCATGTTTTCCGATGAATCGAGGTTCACTCTCAACTTCCACGACAGGCGAAACAGAGTGCGGCGGCGGCGGCGGCGGCGGCGGCGGCGGCCGAACGAACTATACCATAACGTAACCGTTAGGCAGCACGGTCGTTTTGGTGGTGGATAGGTTATGGTGTGGGGAGGCATAACCATGACAAGCAGAACAAGATTACATGTCACCCAAGGGCGTGTCACAGGGCAGTACTACCATGAAAACATGTTAGCAGCTCATGTGGTTCATTTTCAAAGATGACAACGCAAGAGCACACAGAGCCCGTGTCGCTACAGAGTTCCTCCGGGAGCAGAACATTACTACACTGCCTTGGCCAGCACTAAGTCCAGACCTTTCACCAATCGAGCACGTCTGGGATATGTTTGGCAGGCGCCTACGACAACGCCAACAGCCCCCCCCCCCCCCCCCCCTACCAATGTCCAGGAACTCGCCGCTGCACCGCAGAAATAATGAGATAATATCACTCAGGCTGATATTGGGCGTTTTGTGAGGAGCATGCCACGTCGGATCTGAGCTTTTCTCGCGAACCAAGGAGGATTTACAAGGTAGTGAGGTCTTGGACTGAATGTGGTAAATTCTCTGACTGACCGTCCATGTCTTCTACAGCTCAGTGCGTGGAATGTGTGCTTGTCAGACACCCAACTATCGCTGAAATCATTCACCAGATGTTACAGTACAATGCCTTAACTGTCTTTTTGATGAAAATATAAACATATTTCTTCATATATCTCACTTTTATCAAATATTCCCTACATTTTTTGAATAGTATATTACACAAAATACAATTTGTATTTATATGCTATACAAATCCCTCCCCAAATGTTCCTTGGTGAGATATACCGACATGTTCCATAATGCTGATACCACAGTATACCATAGTACATGTACCATGTTACTACTTACCACTTCTGAAAAGTATTTTGCTATTTTCGATATATTCAATAATTATGCATGTTATAGTCGGAGTATCTATCCCACCCATTGTTTTTTTTTTAAATTCACGATTTTTGCCTGGCGATAATTCATCGCCACCTCTCAAAAACAATGCACCCTACACTCCACCGGCGTAGCTACAGGGCGAAGTGGGTGGGCTGGGCTGGGCACTAGTTCCCACTCCCACTTTTCCCGAGAAATATCAACCACATATACATTCATGCCTGAAAACTCTAAAACAGATTCTAGTTCGGCCGCCACTGCACTGAATCTCAAGTGGCGACTTCTGTTTTCTTCTCGATGAAATGAGTAAGAGTGACATCTCCTGACTATAATATGGTTTACTGGACGTCCGGTAGCCTTGAGCAATTTGGAATATCTACGTTTAAGGCGACACCGTAGCTTCGTGAACTGTAATGTTTGAATGTGGGCAATACAACATTCCGAACACATACCAGAGGTTGCCTATATATATTTTAATGGATGTTTTGGGTGTTTGGTGATTCTATTAATCGGTACTGTTCATAGCTGATATATCTGCTAACCTTGCCGGTTCAATGCAACACTCTAGTGTGGCGTTGCAAGAGCAGAAAAATGTGCACGCCATTTTAGCTGCATTACATTTGAACCTGTTTGAAATACATGGCGTCTGGCTTGAGGCACAACATTTCATTTACTTCAATACTTCCTCTGGGGTTCAGAGCAACATCTGTTATGACCTGGAGCGACATATTCACTAGTTTCTTCTCGAAACAATATTTGACAAGAACTAAATTTGGAGGTCTGGGTTGAAAGGCGTTCTTCCACACATATGTCTCGAGGTGCGCATTTTTGATATTTTCTCCAATGGTTGCAGAGGTAGGAGACAGAGAACAAAGTTTCGGCGCATTAGTTTCCTTGTGATTCCTGGTTTCTGAAAACCACGCATTAACGTCAATCACTGATGTTGTTACCTTGAAACCGTAACAGAGAGAAATGAATTGGGTTGCTTAATCGAGTACATTTAACCACTCAGCGTCTTCCTCACCCAAAGATTTCAACGAAGCTCCGCTTTGGAGGACTTTTAGTATTCGACCCTCCACTACCCGAGCAGACTCGCAACTGTGCCGCAGAGCGAAATGGCATGAGCAGCGTGTAAATCTGGGATGACAGACCAATTAGCACTGACAGTCTCCCGTATGTCCGTGAATAGGGGATTCCATAGTCACCGAGGCAACTAAATTCTGCTGTAATGTGAAGCAGCAACAAAAAGTACTCCCCGGTGTCGTCTGCAAGTACAATTACACCCTTCTGTTCATATGAAGCAACCTTCATTGCTTGATGAGCGATAATATTGTCTGCTTCTTCGTGCGTTGTTGTCAAATCGAATCATTTCCTTACTGACAGTTTGCTCAATTCGACCGTGGGGGGGGGGGGGGTGGGGGAGGGGAGGTCATTTTGCCAGCTGTCACAAGTTTATGCTTCATTGTATTCAACTGAAACAACTTGCTAGTGACAAACTGTTCACATATTCTGTTTATTAACTACGCCTTGTTTACAGAGACCGTCAAAACTTGTTTGTTTTCGATGGAAGAATTGCTTTGGCAGCTAGTTTGAACACTGTACAACTAGAAGAACTTCGCTCAGCCCTGGTACTGTAATCCACATATCTGTCAAACATCAAATAGACGTCACTCGACTGCAAAGTGTTGATTTATATGGATCTTTACCCCTCTACCTAACACGAAAGGCAGACGACACTTGCAAATAAAATTCTTGAACCACTAATTTTTTTGATTTTTTGTGAATCAGTTTTCCTCACTACCCGTCATCCAACCCATACACATATACCCGTCATCCAACCCATACACATATACCTGGACAGCGCGTGCACATATTATATAATAAAGTAACGTGCATGATATACAAGTATAAAATGAATTTGGTAGATCACCGAATTTGACAGACTGGGCAGTGTGATAGCAGTGGCGGGAGTGCAGTATGGCATGATGTAACTAAAACTGATTATTAATTCAGAAACATTTACGGCATCTGACGACTAAGTTTGTTTTGACGGTACTCATCAGTAAAAAGGTCCGGCCATCACAAGGGGCTTCCTTATCGTACATGCGACCATGCGATAGGCTTTTTGTGCGAAGTTGGCTTTTGTCTATACTGCTAATATACACACGGAGGCACAGACGCAACCTGGATTTTAATATCAGTGAAATCGTATAAATTCCCAGCTTAATCTACAAGTTGGAGCGTGTAATCCATTTTGTTACTCTTTCCTAATATTTACCCGAGCATTTGTCCCATCTTAAACCCCAGTGTGAACGTTCGAACTGTCAGTAGACAGGTTTCAAACCTGATTAACATACAGCTGAAAAAAGGGCGGATAGGGGGGGGAGTAGAAACCTCAGGGAGGGAGAATATAATGCAGGAATACTCAGGTATAAGATGGAACGACCAGGAATATTAGAATGTAACGTAAATACCTCATATATACACAATAATCACAATGTTTATCCTTTAGTTTCACCGCTCAAGCATTTCTATCATCATATAAATAACACCCAAAGTTTAACCCTTTACCTAACATGAAAAGCAGACGACAAAATTCTTGAATAACAAATTGTTTTCATTTTTTGTCTCAAAACATAGGTTATGACCCCTCATATATAACGATGGTTGGTAGGGCTGCTACCTTGGTAACAGATTAACAAATCGGACAGATGTTTTTTTCTTGATGGGTGTTCGATATAATATAAGGATTAGTGCATGTCTTGGAGTTGACTACGCCCATATAGTGCCCAGTGAGGTGGTGTAGTTCCCTCCGCTTCGCGGCGGGAACTACACCACCTCACTGGGCACTATATGGGCGTAGTCAACTCCAAGCCATGCACTATTCCTTAAGTAGTTTTAGATATCCCATTCGATTTTGCTCGTAAACATACAGGATTCGAGCGGTCTGGGCCTCGTATGACCAGTTTGGAATACGGTACGTGATAAATAAATAAGCTGGAAAGCCTGTTCCTCACAATCATTACATACATTTATCCACACTACGTTTATTAACTACAATCCCGTTTGACCAGTAAAAATGTTCCAGCTTCACCATCAAGGGATGTCTTCGACGGAGACATGCCTTGATAATGTAGTTGGAATATTTTCTTCCCAGCTGCTCCCAATCGGTTACCTTCGCGACACACAGGAAGAGGGGTGGAAATATGTTTTTGGTTAGGGGTTAGAAAAATGCCAATGCATTCTGTTATAATGACCGACAAATGATAATTTCCATTAGTTTTAGATCAACTGTAACCCACAAAATCAAAACCCAGAAACCCTTTGAGGTAATCAGATAAAAACGTATAATTTAAATTCATTCGGGTTACAAACATGTTTTTTTCTCATGGAGGAGAAATTAATGTTCAATTATCGGACTCAAAGAATTATTGGTCCTCTGAGATGACAATAATCATACTTCGAAATCAGATATAATACACGCATTAAGGTATTACTTGTAATTAACGTTTTGGAATGTAGTTGTGCGGGTTTGTAATCACCTTCAATCTTGGGCATTTCAAAGCTTCATTCTCATTAATCGGGATTGGTGAGCAACCGGGGATGTCCTCTTGTTTGCTGTAATGGCTTTATCGTGTGCTATTGACCGCGAAAATGAATTTCATGTTCACATTTGGGAATGAGCAAGATTAGAAAATTTCAAGTTGAGTGTGTGTGTTTAAACATAATCGTCAGTAAATATTTATTTATTTATTTATTTATTTATTTATTTTTATTTCTTTATTTACTGGAGTTTAAGTTTACATATTTCTACACAATGGCTGATCGTGACTGCAACAAGGATATAAAAAATGAAGTCCAGCCAATACCTCAGTAAACAAGCACTGCTTAACTTCTCGGGATTCCCACGAGGACGACAATAAATACGCAGAATATTCTCCTACTTTCGACGTTTTGTTACCAGGGTTGCTCCTCTCCCCTCGATCACAAACATTTCAAACCTGAATGGACTGGTGAAAGTGAGTTTTCTTTAACTTGTACTGTCACTTATGAGGGCATTAGGGGGTAGTGGACAAGAAGTTAGTGAACTTGTAATGTCACTTATGAGTGCATTATGGGGTAGTGGACAGGAAGTTCGTGAACTTGTAATATCACTTATGAGGGCATTAGGGGGTAGTGGACAAGACGTTAATGAACTTGTAATGTCACCTATGAGGGCATTATGGGGTAGTGGACAGGGAGTTCGTGAACTTGTAATATCACTTATGAGGGCATTAGGCGGTAGTGGACAAGACGTTAATGAACTTGTAATGTCACTTATGAGGGCATTAGGGGGTAGTGGACAAGAAGTTAATGAACTTGTAATGTCACTTATGAAGGCATTAGTGGGTAATGGACAAGAAGTTAATGAACTTGTAATGTCACTTATGAGGGCATTAGGGGATAGTGAACAAGAATTTCAAGGTTGGATGAGTGGGAGAAGTGACTTTCCAGGGTACAAATTATGAATTGTCGCCGAGAGTTTCTAGGAGCCCGAAAAACTAATCATGTTAAATCGCAAATGATGGCACTGTCAACAGTGCGTTATCTTTCTATGAGAATGTCTTACTGCCCGTGTTTTATATTTATTCGAGAGATGGTAGTAGAAGGAGAACGACGGAACACCCCATATTGGCCGGTCATACCTCGGACCTAGGAAGTGACGTCATAGTCACGTGACCCAATAAGTCATGTTCCGTTGTCATGCTATCAGCGGTCATCTTAGACGTCATCCCCATTAGTGATACGTGGTATCGGTGGGCATATGCAACGCGTGTTGTTCGGATGAAGACTTGTTTCCGTGTGGACCTCGGCATTGGTTTCTGCGGTGACACGTGGTTTATATGTAACTAAAACCTCTCTAATAAGACGGGTCTGTTCTGGGGATGTCATCAGTTAAATATGAGGCAATCTAATTACCCAAATAGGCCAGATAAATATCCCAAATCACCGAAATCGACTCAGATTTCCACATAATCCTCTTTATAAGAGAAGAGTAACACATAGTGTTATAGTACTGTGTGGGTGGTGTTCCTGTGTACAATGGTTTGTAACATTACCCAAATGGGCCCGACAATTATCCAGATTCACCAAAAACAAACCCAAATCACAGCAATGGCACCGCTTAATGTAAATTAGGTCATTTTGCATTGGTATATATATCCCACACATTTCAATCTTAACCCCCTGTACACTGATGTCAAAATATCTAAATTTTAGTCAGAAAAAAAATTCCCATACTGCAACTAGAAATTTAACAAATTCAATCTCGTTTGACAGAGCTCATTGAGCTCTGTCAAACGAGATTGAATTGGTTAAATTTCTAGATGCATTATGGGAAAAACAGCCACCTGAAATTTTGGTATTTTGAAATCAGAAAGAAGGGATTAATGTACTACGGGAACTAGAAAAATGCATGAGTCATTTGTTTTTGTTGGAGTTATTGCTCGTAGGTGACTGCCAAGTGGGATTTGTCAGAATGCTGGCTATAGAAAGGAACCTACCTACAATCACCAGAAAAATTATGAACCATTGAACAATATTTTTTAAAGTTATTGCACGAACAAGCAGCAATCACAAAAAATCCAAAAATCGCTGCCCTGGCGGACATATTGGATATGGCAGAAAAGAAAACTGATTATCTAAAGGAACCATCCTCTAGTCACCACTAATCATCCACAAAAAAATGAGACCCGTGGTGCATTCATTTTCAAGTTATTGCGCGGACAAGCAAAAATTACAAACAATCAAGTCGGGCACCATCCTGGCCATATTGTATATGGCAGAAAACTGATTATCGACAGGAACCTTCCTCTATTCACCACTAATCCACCACAAAAATAGGATCCATGATGCATTTCATTTGCAAGTTATTGCACGGTCAAGCAAAAATTATAAAAATCCAAGATGGCTACCATGGCGGCCATATTGGATATAGCAGAAAACTGATTACCGTATCCACCACAATTAAATAGGATACGTATTGCACTTCATTTTCAAGTTATTGTGCGGACAATCAAAAATGATAAAAGATCCAAGATGGCTACTAGTGCGGTCGTATTGAAAACTGATTATCGGAAGGAACCTTCCTCTAGTCACAACTAATCCATCACAATAAAATAGGATACGTAGTGAATTTCATTTTCAATTTATTGCGCGGACAAGCAAAATGACAAAAGATCCTAGGGGATGACATGGTGGTCATATTGGATATGGCAGAAAACTGGTTGATGAAAGAAACCTTCCTTTAGTCACCACTAAACCACCACAAAAAATAGGATTCATGGAGCATTTCATTTTCAAGATGGAAAGACAAACGGACGGACGGACGGGGACGACGGACGGACGGACGGACGGACAGACGGGCGCTCGAACATTTCGGGTTTATGGGCTACCAAAAAAACATTTTGTATGTCCAAAACTTTATTTTACCCAGAACCCCACCCCTCCACCCTAGAACTTACATTTAATACTAACCCCACCCTCCACCCAAAAACCCCACCCTAACCCTAACCCTACCCCACCCTGACCCTAAACCCTAAAAGCCCACCCCAGACCCTAACCCCCACCACCCATGGGACCTAACCCCCCAACCTTAAGCCCTACTCGGGGGCTACACCTAACCCAAACCCCACCCCACCCCACCCCTGACCCAACCCCACCCTAGCGAAACCAATAGGATTAGGAGCTATTTTTCGGTTTAGCGGCTTAATTCAGTTTGGATTCCCACAGAATCCTTCTTATAAATATAGCAGGTAGTTCTATATGACCGAAGGGTGTCTAAAGGGTGTGTTCGATTGCACCAGTGTGCCTTTGCCTGCTCGGATTCTGCAAGAATTCTTGTTTTTTACCTATTCTGTCTATCCTGGCATTCTGTTTAGTGTTGTCTATCTTTGGACCCAGCCTTTTGTTCTCCGTGCGTTGCACTTCCCAGTGTGTATCTATCTCATACAGAATTATATATCTTGTTACAACGTTAGGCTTGGCTATCTTTGGACCCAGCCTTTGTCCTCCGTACGTTCCACTTACCATAGTGTGTATTTATCTCATACAGAGTTAAATACCCTGTTAATGTTAGACTTAGCTGTCGTTGGACCCAGCCTTTTCCCTCTGTGCGTTCCACTTCCCATAGTGTGTATTTATCTCGTACAGAGTTATATACCTTGTTATAACGTTAGTCTTAGATATCTTTGGACCCAGTCTTTTCCTCTGTGCGTTCCACTTCCCATAGTGTGTATTTATCTCATACAGAGTTATATACCTTGTTATAACGTTAGTCTTAGCTATCTTTGGACCCAGTCTTTTCCTCCGTGCGTTCCACTGCTCAAAGTGTGTATCTATCTCATACAGAACTATATACACATACTCACTGAAAGACTGTCCAACTTGTCACCGGTGTCTTTTGAAACGGAACTATATGTTTATATCGCTATAAGGCCCCCTAATACACCATACTTATATCTATATCACTGTAAGGCATCCTAATGTACCATACTTATATTTATATCGCTATCACGCCCCTAATGTATCGCTATAAAGCCCCTAATGTACCATACATATATATTTACATCGCTATAAGCCCCCTAATATACCATTCTTATATCTAGATCGCTATAAGGGCCCCTAATGTACCATACTTATATTTATATCGCTGTAAGGCCCCCTAATGTACCATTCTTATATTTGTATCTCTATAAGGCCCCCTAATGTACCATACTAATATCAATATCGTTATTAGGCCCCCTAATGTATCGCTGTAGGGCCCCCTAATGTACCATACTTATATTTGTATCGCTATAAGGCCCCTTAATGTACAATTCTTATATCTATATCGTTATAAGGTCCCCTAATGTACCATTCTTATATTTATATCGCTATAAGGCCGCAAATGTATCGCTATAAGGCCCCTAATGAACCATACTTACATTTATATCGCTATAAGGCCCCTAATATACCATACTTATATTTATATCGCTATAAGCTCCCCTAATGTACCATACTTATATTTATATCGCTATAAGGCTCCTAATATACCATACTTATATTTATATCGCTATAAAGCCTCCTAATGTACCATACTTATATTTATATCGCTGCAAGGCCCCTAATGTAACATACTTATATTTATATCACTGTAAGGCCCCTAATGTACCATACTTATATTTATATCGCTGTAAGGCCCCCTAATGTACCATACTTATATTTATATCGCTACAAGGACTCCTAATGTACCATGCTTTTATTTATATCGCTATAAGGCCCCTAATATACCATTCTTATATTTATATAGCTATAAGGCCCCTAATATACTATTCTTATATTTATATCGCTATAAGGCCCCTAATATACCATTCTTATATTTATATCGCTATAAAGCCCCTAATATACCATACTTATATCTATATCGCTATAAGGTCCCCTAATATACCATGCTTATATCTATATCGCTATAAGGTCCCCTAATGTACCATACTTATATTTATATCGCTATAAGGTCCCCTAATGTACCATACTTGTATCTATATCGCTATAAGGCCCCTAATGTTCCATACTTATATTTATATCGCTATAAGGCCCCCTAATGTACCATACCTATATTTATATCCCTATAAGGTTCCATAATGTACCATACGTATATTTATATCGCTATCAGGTCCCCTAATGTACAATACTTATATTTATATCGCTATAAGGCCCCTAATGTACCATACATATATTTATATCGCTATAAGGTCCCCTAATGTACCATACTTTTATTTATATCGCTATAAGGTCCCCTAATGTACCATACTTATATTTATGTCGCTATCAGGCCCCCAAATGCACCATACTTATATTTATACCGCTATCAGGTCCCCTAATGTACCACACTTATATTTATATTGCTATAAGCCCCCCTAATGTACCAAACTTATATTTATATCGCTATAATGTCCCCTAATGTACCATACGTATATTTGTATCGCTATAACGCCCCCTAATGTACCATACTTATATTTATATCGCTATAATGTCCCCTAATTCACCATACTTATATTTATATCGCTATCAGGTCCCCTAATGTATCCTACTTATATTTATATCGCTATAAGGCCCCTAATGTACCATACTTATATTTATATCTCTATAAGGTCCCCTAATGAACCATACTTATATTTATATCGCTATAAGGTCCCTTAATGTACCATATTTATATCTATTTCTCTATCAGATCCCCTAATGTACCATACTTATATTTATATCGCCATAAGGCCCCTAATGTACCATACTGATATTTATATCGCTATAAGGCCCCCTAAAGTACAATTCTTATATTTATATCGCTATAAATTTCCTAATATAACATACTTATATCTATATCGCTATAAGGTCTCGTAATATACCATACTTATATCTATATCGCTATAAGGTCCCCTAATCTACCATACTTATATTTATATCGCTATAAGGTCCCCTAATGTACCATACTTATATTTATATCGCTATAAGGTCCCCTAATGTACCATACTTATATTTATATCGCTATCAGGCCCCCAAATGTACCATACTTATATTTACATCGCTATCAGGTCCCCTAATGTACCATACTTATATTTATATCGCTATAATGCCCCCTAATGTACCATACTTATATTTATATCGCTATCAGGCCCCCAAATGTACCCTACTTATATTTATATCGCTACAATGCCCCTAATGTACCATACTTATATTTAGATCTCTATCAGGTCCCCTAACGTACCATACTTATATTCATATCGCTATCAGGTCCCCTAATGTACCATACTTATATTTATATCGCTATAAGGCCCCTAATGTACCATACTTATATTTATATAGCTATAAGGTCCCCTAAAGTACCATACTTATATTTATATCGCTATAAGGTCCCCTAATGTACCATACTTATATTTATATCGCTATCAGGCCC
This sequence comes from Pictodentalium vernedei, assembly GCA_031216915.1. Lineage (NCBI taxonomy): Eukaryota > Metazoa > Mollusca > Scaphopoda > Dentaliida > Dentaliidae > Pictodentalium > Pictodentalium vernedei. The sequence goes on from CM062289.1 coordinate 455,070,856, forward strand.
CCAAATGTACCATACTTATATTTATATCGCTATCAGGTCCCCTAATGTACCATACTTATATTTATATCGCTATAATGCCCCCTAATGTACCATACTTATATTTGTATCGCTATAAGGTCCCCTAATGTACCATACGGATATTTATATCGCTATAATGTCCCCTAATGTACCATACTTATATTTATATCGCTATCATGTCCCCTAATGTACCCTACTTATATTTATGTCGCTACTATGCCCCTAATGTACCATACTTATATTTATATCTCTATAAGGTCCCCTAATGCACCATACTTATATTTATATCGCTGTAAGGTCCCCTAATGTATCATACTTATATTTATATCGCTACCAGATCCCCTAATGTACCATACTTATATTTATATCACTATCAGGTCCCCTAATGTACCATACTTATATTTTTATCACAGTAAGGTCCCCAATGTACCATACATATATTTATATCGCTATAAGGCCCCTAATGTATCATACTTATATTTATATCGCTATCAGATACCTAATCTACCATACTTATATTTATAGCACTATCAGATCCCCTAATGTACCATACTTATATTTGTATCACTGCAAGGCCCCTAATGTACCATACTTATATTTATATCGCTATCAGGTCCCCTAATGTACCATACTTATATTTATATCGCTATAAGGTCCCCTAATGTACCATACTTATATTTATATCGCTATAAGGTCCCCTAATGTACCATACATATATTTATATCACTATAAGGCCCCCTAATGCACCATACGTATATTTATATGGCTATAAGGCCCCCTAATGTACCATACTTATATTTATATCGCTATAAGGTCTCCTAATGTACCATACTTTTATTTATATCGCTATCAGGCCCCCAAATGTACCATACTTATATTTATATCGCTATCAGGTCCCCTAATGTACCGTACTTATATTTGTATCGCTATAATGCCCCCTAATGTACCATACTTATATTTATATCGCTATAAGGCCCCCTAATGTACCATACTTATATTTATATCGCTATAAGGCCCGTAATGTACCATACTTATATTTATATCGCTATAAGGCCTCTAATGTACCATACCTATATTTATATCGCTATAAGCTCTCCTAATGTACCATACTTATATATATATATCGCTATCAGGTCCCCTAATGTACCATACTTATATTTATATCGCTATCAGGTCCCCTAATGTACCATTCTTATATTTATATCGCTATCAGGTCCCCTAATGTACCATACTTATATTTATATCTCTATAAGGCCCTCTAATGTGCCATACGTATATTTATATCGCTATAAGGTTCCCTAATGTACCATACGTATATTTATATCGCTATAAGGCCCCTAATGTACCATACTTATATTTATATCTCTATAAGGTCCCCTAATGTACCATACGTATATTTATATCGCTATAAGGCCCCTGATGTACCATTCTTATATTTATATCTCTATAAGGTCCCCTAATGTACCATACATACATTTATATCTCTATAAGGCCCCCTAATGTGCCATACTTATATTTATATCGCTATAAGCTTCCCTAATATACCATACTTATATTTATATCGCTATAAGGCCCCCTAATGTACCATACCTATATTTATATCGCTATAAGCTCCACTAATATACCATACTTATATTTATATCGCTATAAGCTCCCCTTATGTACCATACTTATATTTATATCGCTATAAGCTCCACTAATATACCATACTTATATTTATATCGCTATAAGGCCCCCCAATGTACCATACTTATATTTATATCGCTATAAGGTCCCCTAATGTACCATACTTATATTTATATCGCTATAAGCCCCCTAATGTACCATACTTTTATTTATATCGCTATAAGCTCCCCTAATATACCATACGTATATTTATATCGCTATAAGGCCCCCTAATGTACCATACTTATATTTACATCGCTATAAGCTCCCCTAATGTACCATACTTATATTTATATCACTATAAGCCCCCTAATCTACCATACTTATATTTATATCGCTCTAAGGTCCCCTAATGTGCCATGCTTATATTTATATCTCTATAAGGCCCCCTAATGTACTATACTTATATTTATATCGCTATCAGGTCCCCTAATGTACCATACTTATATTTGTATCACTATAAGGCCCCCTAATGTACCATGCTTATATCAATATCGCTATAAGGCCCCCTAATGTACCATACTTATATCAATATCGCTATTAGGCCCCCTAATGTATCGCTATAAGGCCCCCTAATGTACCATAATATATCTATATCGCTATAAGGCCCCCTAATGTATCATACTTATATAAATATCGCTATAAGGCCCCTAATGTGCTGCTATAAGGCCATCTAATGTACCATTCAAATAGTTAAAATATCCTACAAATTCGATAATGACATGATGGATCGGCACCCCCAGAACTTTATTTCTGGCTACGCCACTGCAAAAATGTGCATTTTTCTCAACTTTTGCGATCCACCATCGACGCTGCAAGGAGAGAAATGAGGAACTATTTGGCTCGCGGCATGATATTAGTAAAAAATTCACCATTCGTTGCAATCAAATGTATGCTGAAAGTGAACAAACACAAAATGTAATGTATTTCAAATAACTTAAGCGACAATTTTGAAATACTCCGTGCTTCGCAATGATAGACACACTTAAACACTGAGTGATATTATGTGTTATATAAATACAGTTTATGTAACTACACTTTCAATAACTTAATTGGGCAGGTTAGTTAATATCTTTGATCATATGGGCAAAGATGAAATCGGAAATAGTACGCTCTCCATAATACTCACTCTTTTGACCTTTTGTTACTTTTCTACGAAGAAAAATTCCTTATCCTTTCTCCTTGCACATTAGTAGAAATGCAAACCCTCTGGCATTAATTTGATCATCAATTATTCCTTAAACAGAAAAACGATTGACTAATTACGGATTTCCAACATCCTAAAACCTTTTTTGTTAATTTCCTGCCAATCAACTCTTTAAACCCGGTATTTAAATTGTTGCGTGAAGTAAAAAAATGGCAGTGGAATGAGGATTAGTAAAAATTTAATCCTACACTCTTCCCTACAAATGTAGAATGGAATCGCCAGTTTCGCAATCGATAACTTTTTATGAAGCAATACCAACCAGGACTCGTGTTAAAAGGGTTAAGAATTGGAGCAGAACTCCAGTTAACTCTTTTGGTGCGACAGGCAACTGAAGACGACAGACGGCAGAAAGCGGAAAGATACTGCAGTAATCATTTTAGCCAACTGTGTGTGTCCATTTCTAAGTGCTTTTAACCCTTTACCCAACCCAGACGATATCAAAATTTATTATTTTAAATATCATTTTTTCAAACTTTACAAAAAATTTCAACAAAACCATATCATGTGACCCCCTCGTTGGAACGAGCTCGACGAGCTCGTTCCAACAAGGGATTACATGATATGGTTTTGTTGAATTTTTTTGAAAAATAATATGTTTTCAACTGCTGAAGTTGCATAGTTCGCGGGCGGATGCTGCCGATTCGTCGGGTAAAGGGTTGAACAAACATACCTATTCCTATGTTTCATGCACCATTTATGTCCTATCCGTGAACAACGATATCGTCCCTTGAAAGGATAAGGGTGCCATTTAAATATATCCAGAAAATCATTTGAAAAACTGTCTATGAGATCATTAGAGCATCTTTTAAAATAATAACGCTTTAGTCTAACAGCCTATACTTTCTGTAAAATTCCTGATGAATAATAGGCGCTAAGAATTCTGTTTCTCAGATTATTCCGCGCCAAAAGAGTTCAGGTTAATTATCACGTGAATTTTTGCAATGTACATTTTACAATTTGAAAATTTTCGTTTGAGACACAGACAATTTCAAAATTAATTTATACTTTCAGTTCGCCGATGTCGCGTTGGATTAGTTTTCAAAATAATCTAAGAGGTTGAAAACAATATTTGTTAACACTTTGTAATGGATTCTATACAAAATCTATTAAAATGCAATCAAAGAGAGTTTTGCTTCTTAATTTCTCAATTTGTACCGACCACTCGTTGTTAGAGAAACTGCATGGTGCGGTTTGCTGGAAACAACTATGTGTTAACACATGATTGATAATCGACAAATAACGCGTGAAAAGATGCTGGAAATGTAAGGTAGGATCGTCAGAAAACAATAATTTTGACCATGGATACCATAATTCGAGTCCATGAAAGAATTCCGAGAACACATCGCCATTTCATGACAACCTTTTTCTGTCCATAGCAATCATGCACGCACAGGTTCCCCTGACACACAGAAGAGCAATTGATCTTGTAGTGAGAGATTTTGTTTACACTACAGGGTTCAGTCATACAGTAGGTGGGAAAACATTTCTACTAAGTGTGATGTAATTTCTTTATTCTTTTTGTAATCTTGCCCACAAAAACTATTACACACTCAACGCAATACGAGCACTGCACGCGATAAAGTAGCTGTTATTACACACTTAACGAAATACGAGCAATGCACGCGATAAAGTAGCTTTTATTACACACTCAACGCAATACGAGCACAGCACGCGATAAAATCGCTGTTATTACACACTCAACGCAATATGAGCACTGCACGCGATAAAGTAGCTGTTATTTCACACTCAACGCAATACGAGCATTGCACGCGATAAAGTAGGTGTTATTACAATTTCAACGCAATACGAGCACTGCACGCGATAAAGTAGCTGTTATTACACACTCAACGCAATAGCAGCACCGCACGCGATAAAGTAGCTGTTATTACATATTCAACGCAATACGAGCCCTGCACGCGATAAAGTAGCTGTTATTACACACTCAATGCAATACTAGCACTGCACGCGATAAAGTAGCTGTTATTACACATTCAACACAATACGAGCACTGCACGTGATAAAGAGGCTGTTATTACACATTCAACACAATACGAGCACTGCACGCGATAAAGTAGCTGTTATTACACACTCAACGCAATACGAGCACTGCACGCGATAAAGTAGCTGTTATTACACACTCAACGCAATACGAGCACTGCACGCAATAAAGTAGCTGTTATTACACTTTAAACGCAATACGAGCACTGCACGCGATAAAGTAGCTGTTATTACACACTCAAAGCAATATGAGCACTGCACGCGATAAAGTAGCTGTTATTACACACTCAACGCAATACGAGCACTGCACGCGATAAAGTAGCTGTTTTTACACACTCAACGCAATACGAGCACTGCACGCGATAAAGTAGCTGTTATTACACACTTAACGCAATAATACGAGCACTGCACGCGATAAAGTAGCTGTTATCACACACTCAACGCAATACGAGCACTGCACGCGATAAAGTAGCTGTTTTTACACACTCAACGCAATACGAGCACTGCACGCGATAAAGTAGCTGTTATTACACACTCAACGCAATACGAGCACTGCACGCGATAAAGTAGCTGCTATTACACACTCAACGCAATACGAGCACTGCACGCAATAAAGTAGCTGTTATTACACACTCAACGCAATACGAGCCCTGCACGCGATAAAGTAGCTGTTATTACACACTCAATGCAATACTAGCACTGCACGCGATAAAGTAGCTGTTATTACACATTCAACACAATACGAGCACTGCACGTGATAAAGAGGCTGTTATTACACATTCAACACAATACGAGCACTGCACGCGATAAAGTAGCTGTTATTACACACTCAACGCAATACGAGCACTGCACGCGATAAAGTAGCTGTTATTACACACTCAACGCAATACGAGCACTGCACGCAATAAAGTAGCTGTTATTACACTTTAAACGCAATACGAGCACTGCACGCGATAAAGTAGCTGTTATTACACACTCAAAGCAATATGAGCACTGCACGCGATAAAGTAGCTGTTATTACACACTCAACGCAATACGAGCACTGCACGCGATAAAGTAGCTGTTATTACACACTCAACGCAATACGAGCACTGCACGCGATAAAGTAGCTGTATTACACACTCAACGCAATACGAGAACTGCACGCGATAAAGTAGCTGTTATTACACACTCAACGCAATACGAGCACTGCACGCGATAAAGAGGCTGTTATTACACACTCAACGCAATACGAGCACTGCACGCGATAAAGTAGCTGTTATTACACACTCAACGCAATACGAGCATTGCACGCGATAAAGTATCTGTTATTACACACTCAACGCAATACGAGCACTGCACGCGATAAAGTAGCTGTTATTACACACTCAACGCAATACGAGCACTGCACGCGATAAAGTAGCTGTTATTACACACTCAACGCAATACGAGCACTGCACACGATAAAGTAGCTGTTATTACACACTCCACGCAATACGAGCACTGCACGCGATAAAGTATCTGTTATTACACACTCAACGCAATACGAGCACTGCACGCGATAAAGTAGCTGTTATTACACAGTCAACGCAATACGAGCACTGCACGCAATAAAGTAGCTGTTATTACACTTTAAACGCAATACGAGCACTGCACGCGATAAAGTAGCTGTATTACACACTCAAAGCAATACGAGCACTGCACGCGATAAAGTAGCTGTTATTACACACTCAACGCAATACGAGCACTGCACACGATAAAGTAGCTGTTATTACACACTCCACGCAATACGAGCACTGCACGCGATAAAGTATCTGTTATTACACACTCAACGCAATACGAGTACTGCACGCGATAAAGTATCTGTTATTACACACTCAACGCAATACGAGTACTGCACGCGATAAAGTCGCTGTTATTACACACTCCACGCAATACGAGCACTGCACGCGATAAAGTAGCTGTTATTACACACTCAACGCAATACGAGCACTGCACACGATAAAGTAGCTGTTATTACACACTCCACGCAATACGAGCACTGCACGCGATAAAGTAGCTGTTATTACACACTCAACGCAATACGAGCACTGCACACGATAAAGTAGCTGTTATTACACACTCCACGCAATACGAGCACTGCACGCGATAAAGTATCTGTTATTACACACTCAACGCAATACGAGCACTGCACGTGATAAAGTAGCTGTTATTACACATTCAACTCAATACGAGCACTGCACGCGATAAAGTAGCTGTTATTACACACTCAACGCAATATGAGCACTGCACGCGATAAAGTAGCTGTTATTACACACTCAACGCAATACGAGCACTGCACGCGATAAAGTAGCTGTTATTACACACTCAATGCAATACGAGCACTGCACGCGATAAAGTAGCTGTTATTACACACCTAACGCAATACGAGCACTGCACGCGATAAAGTAGCTGTTATTACACACTCAACGCAATACGAGCACTGCACGCGATAAAGTAGCTGTTATTACACTTTAAACGCAATACGAGCACTGCACGCGATAAAGTAGCTGTTATTACACACTCAACGCAATACGAGCACTGCACGCGATAAAGTAGCTGTTATTACACACTCCACGCAATACGAGCACTGCACGCAATAAAGTAGCTGTTATTACACACTGAACGCAATACGAGCACTGCACGCGATAAAGTAGCTGTTATTACACACTCAACGCAATACGAGTACTGCACGCGATAAAGTAGCTGTATTACACACTCAACGCAATACGAGCACTGCACGCGATAAAGTAGCTGTTATTACACACTCAACGCAATACGAGTACTGCACGCGATAAAGTAGCTGTTATTACACACTCAACGCAATACGAGAACTGCACGCGATAAAGTAGCTGTTATTACACACTCAACGCAATACGAGAACTGCACGCGATAAAGTAGCTGTTATTACACACTCAACGCAATACGAGAACTGCACGCGATAAAGTAGCTGTTATTACACACTCAACGCAATACGAGCACTGCACGCAATAAAGTAGCTGTTATTACACACTCAATGCAATACTAGCACTGCACGCGATAAAGTAGCTGTTATTACACTTTAAACGCAATACGAGCACTGCACGCGATAAAGTAGCTGTTATTACACACTCAACGCAATACGAGCACTGCACGCGATAAAGTAGCTGTTATTACACACTCAACGCAATACGAGCACTGCATGCGATAAAGTAGCTGTTATTACATATTCAACGCAATACGAGCACTGCACGCGATAAAGTAGCTGTTATTACATATTCAACGCAATACGAGCACTGCACGCGATAAAGTAGCTGTTATTACACACTCAACGCAATACGAGCACTGCACGCGATAAAGTAGCTGTTATTACATATTCAACGCAATACGAGCACTGCACGCGATAAAGTAGCTGTTATTACATATTCAACGCAATACGAGCACTGCACGCGATAAAGTAGCTGTTATTACACACTCAACGCAATACGAGCACTGCACGCGATAAAGTAGCTGTTATTACACTTTAAACGCAATACGAGCACTGCACGCGATAAAGTAGCTGTTATTACATATTCAACGCAATACGAGCACTGCACGCGATAAAGTAGCTGTTATTACACACTCAACGCAATACGAGCACTGCACGCGATAAAGTAGCTGTTATTACATATTCAACGCAATACGAGCACTGCACGCGATAAAGTAGCTGTTATTACATATTCAACGCAATACGAGCACTGCACGCGATAAAGTAGCTGTTATTACATATTCAACGCAATACGAGCACTGCACGCGATAAAGTAGCTGTTATTACACACCTAACGCAATACGAGCACTGCACGCGATAAAGTAGCTGTTATTACACACTCAACGCAATACGAGCACTGCACGCGATAAAGTAGCTGTTATTACACACTCAACGCAATACGAGCACTGCACGCGATAAAGTAGCTGTTATTACACACTCAACGCAATACGAGCACTGCACGCGATAAAGTAGCTGTTATTACACACTCAACGCAATACGAGCACTGCACGCGATAAAGTAGCTGTTATTACACACTCAACGCAATACGAGCACTGCACGCGATAAAGTAGCTGTTATTACACACTCAACGCAATACGAGCACTGCACGCGATAAAGTAGCTGTTATTACACTTTCAACGCAATACGAGCACTGCACGCGATAAAGTAGCTGTTATTACACACTCAACGCAATACGAGCACTGCACGCGATAAAGTAGCTGTTATGCTTTAAAGTTTCGATATAGCGTTAGACTTCTGATTTGAGTCTTGCTGTTAAACAGTGACAACAACAACAACAACAACAACAACAACAACAACAACAACAACAACAACAACAACAACAACAACAACAACAAAAATTAAACCAAGACTCTGTTCAAAGTTAAACTTATGATATAGCGGAATATAGTTTTGACACACTGATGCTAAATAATTTTGAATGAAAACACGGCACAACCGTAGCTATGATTACGCCGTGTAGTTCCACTAATTCTGTTACTATCTTGATGTTTTCAAATCGAATTAAATACTTATTGGTTATAATATCTATAACTGAAGCACAAAATAAAATGTGCAGGTCGTTGTGACCAAAAGGACATCGCATCACATCAACAGTAATCCGCGCGAAATGCTCCGCAAAAAAATGCGTAAACAACCTTTTCCCATCACCTCACTTAATAGTCTCGTATGCCTTATACAATTTGACTGGTGGCCTGGGGGGTTTACAGCAGTGACGGAGTTAAATGGAGGAGAAATCTTCTTAATCTATAACTTTATCGTATCGCTCGCATCACATTCAGTGTGAAACAACCATGACATTAAAAACGTATCTGAGGAACATTTTCTTTTATGCGCAATTTTATCTAAATATATTATGAATTGATGAAGCGATTACGATCTTTCTGGTTACCAATTTCAAATGGGATTTTATACTTGCACTTGTAATGTGGTTTTTATCAAAGGTCGCTCTCATAATTTCTTTCTTCATATTTTCTTCCGAATTATCTTATTTAGAAATGAGCCGCTGAGACCAGTTGAGAGCCCGGTGGCAAAATGTATACGCGATGTCCCTTCAAGAGTGTTACGAAGATATCCGAATGAGAGAGTCTGGGGGAGGAGTGTTGGCTGTAAACCCGAGTTGTCCCAACTGCGATGGCTCAAGCACCGACAGATAAAATATTTCAGCAACATTATCAAGGCTTTCTTTCCCTTAAGTTGTTCAACTATACTTCATCGAAGGCATGCATTGGTGATGTAGTTGGAATATTGGAATGCAGGTCCACCAAAGCACTGGTATATATCAATAGTAGTCCATGTGCCTTAATGGTAGGAAAGCAAAATAAAAAGCTATATTTGGGGCTCACTCACCTCTACATTGAGAGAAATACCATGTTTTGCTCCATATTTTATAAATTTCTTCATCGGGATGAAACTTCGATCCTGATTCAGTTTTACGATTTTGCTTGATTGGCAGTAGTGGTGTATTAGAAAATACTTCCGTATATCAGTACATAAGGCTTCTTTTCAAACTTTTTGAACAACGTAAACTCACTGCAGGATCTTCAACTGTTACCAGTTTAAAATATGACTGCAAGAAATTCGTCGAAAATATTCTGTTGGTAGATTGATGAATTAACTGTTACATGAAATAGTAGTGGTGCATTGGAAATCTCACTTCATGGAAGACATGTTCCAATTAACACCAAACTTACTTTTTGTATTGATGTGGGCAACGTCTGTCGGATATTGTATGCTAAATAGGTGAGCATTTTATAACTTACTCCAAGACGTACGTTGTCGTGACAATCTGTAGAAAGGAACATTTTTGGGAAAAACACAATATTTGCCGCATATTCCCACTTTCCCTATGGGGAGTCCAACATTAAATTAGAATTTCGGTTTTGACCATGTCGTTGCAAAGTCAGTGGGGTTTTTCGGTGTTACGGTCACATTTCCCAAGCGGACCGCCAGCACGCTCTTGCTTTTGGATTTCACGTAGACATTTTATAATGCGCCTCAAATCTCCAAATGTTCGGTCGAGAAGTAGAAATGTCTATGGCGAAACCCACGTTAAATCCCACTTCGCCTCATCAGAGTGTGTTTTTACGTTCATGTGCTCGAATGTTTCATGGACTGCATGTTTTTTTAAGAATGGACTTTTGAAAATGTATATCTTGTTGATCATTTTTGAATTGGAAATGATAGACAGAAAACAAAGAAAAAAATCGATCATATTTATATGTACATATATAATAAAAACACAAAACTTATTTCTATTAAATTAATAACAAAAATAACAAAAATATGTAATTTAAATTAACTTAAAACAAAATTTCATCCTAAAAAGTTGTTCAAGAACAAGGAGAAGAAGAAGAGTGATGCGAGATATATTATACAGATAGTTTGTCAATCTTGTGGAAGAAAATATTCCTAACAAAGATACGAATAAAATCGTTAGGGACAACCGAGCAGACTTTATGTCAGAATGTATGTAAATTTATCAGTTGTACAGGCGGTTCAACAATGCGTTAACCTGAATGGCAGAGAACGCGAGAGACGTATCAACATTCGACATTCACTAAAGTTATTTCCGCAAACGAACTTTGGTTTGCATACACGTGGACAGTACTCACCACAATTTCGTTCCGGTCATGTCTTCCATAATATTATAGAAGTGCCAATCATTTCCTTTTCCGTCTCGATCTGTAGGAACCTACCGTATCATCTGTGTAAAAAAACCCGAGTTTCATATATGACCGATCTCTGACCACATATTCTGAAGATGAAAATAATACTGAATGAGATAAAATATAAAACAAAAAGTTCGAATGATATATTAAAAAATCAATTTAAAAAAATTTGAATGATATATTAAAAAAAATGAACGATACATTAAAAACAAATTTTACAAAAAGTGAATGATATAATAAGAACAATTTTCACAAAAAAAGTTAAAAAAAAACAATTTTCGCAGCAATAAAAAGATGAATCGTATTAATTTATGTCTGTATAATATATATATTATATAGATTGGTGAGCTCACGAAATTTGACACTGAGAATAACGAAATAAATTATTATTATTATTATTATTATTAGATCCTGACTGTCGAAAGTGCCATTAAACACCAACAAATAAATATAAATATTATTATGATTATTATTATTATTATATATTATCATTATTATTGCTGGTATGTTCGAATGTAGAAGGCAATATAAAGTTGTGAACCGGAACTTTGGAGTAGTCACTCAGGTTAGGCAGAATGTTCAGTATTCGAAATTCAGTATTTGTCTCTCTCTCTCTTTCTCTCTCTGTGCTTTTCTCTCTGCTTATCAGTATCTCGCTGTCCCTGATACTTCTTATATTACTTGTTATATTTCTGTAATCTTCAACATGGTTTGTGTATAATATTTTATTTTTATTACTTTTTTTGCTTCACCAGTTTATATTTGTGATATTTGAGACGGAAAGGAGGGATTGCTTCGTGTAACCCTTTGAATCCTAACGGCCGTTTTACCGGACAGGAACATGATACACCATAGCGTTATTAAATAGGATGACTGTTCAGTAAACATGATACACCATAGCGTTATTAAATAGGATGGCTGTTCAGTAAACATGATACACCATAGCGTTATTAAATATGATGACTGTTCAGTAAACATGATACACCATAGCGTTATTAAATAGGATGGCTGTTCAGTAAACATGATACACCATAGCGTTATTAAATAGGATGGCTGTTCAGTAAACATGATACAACATAGCGTTATTAAATAGGATGGCTGTTCAGTAAACATGATACACCATAGCGTTATTAAATAGGATGGCTGCTCAGTAAACATGATACACCATAGCGTTATTAAATAGGATGGCTGTTCAGTAAACATGATACACCATAACGTTATTAAATAGGATGGCTGTTCAGTAAACATGATACACCATAGTGTTATTAAATAGGATGGCTGTTCAGTAAACATGATACACCATAACGTTATTAAATAGGATGGCTGTTCAGTAAACATGATACACCATAGCGTTATTAAATAGGATGGCTGTTCAGTAAACATGATACACCATAGCGTTATTAAATAGGATGGCTGTTCAGTAAACATGATACACCATAGCGTTATTAAATAGGATGGCTGTTCAGTAAACATGATACACCATAACGTTATTAAATAGGATGGCTGTTCAGTAAACATGATACACCATAGCGTTTTTAAATAGGATGGCTGTTCAGTAAACATGATACACCATAGCGTTATTAAATAGGATGGCTGTTCAGTAAACATGATACACCATAGCGTTATTAAATAGGATGGCTGTTCAGTAAACATGATACACCATAGCGTTATTAAATAGGATGGCTGTTCAGTAAACATGATACACCATAGCGTTATTAAATAGGATGGCTGTTCAGTAAACATGATACACCATAACGTTATTAAATAGGATGGCTGTTCAGTAAACATGATACACCATAGCGTTATTAAATAGGATGGCTGTTCAGTAAACATGATACACCATAGCGTTATTAAATAGGATGGCTGTTCAGTAAACATGATACACCATAGCGTTATTAAATAGGATGGCTGTTCAGTAAACATGATACACCATAGCGTTATTAAATAGGATGGCTGTTCAGTAAACATGATACACCATAGCGTTATTAAATAGGATGGCTGTTCAGTAAACATGATACACCATAGCGTTATTAAATAGGATGGCTGTTCAGTAAACATGATACACCATAGCGTTATTAAATAGGATGGCTGTTCAGTAAACATGATACACCATAACGTTATTAAATAGGAGGGCTGTTCAGTAAACATGATACACCATAGCGTTATTAAATAGGATGGCTGTTCAGTAAACGTGATACACCATAGCGTTATTAAATAGGATGGCTGTTCAGTAAACATGATACACCATAGCGTTGTTAAATAGGATGGCTGTTCAGTAAACATGATACACCATAGCGTTATTAAATAGGATGGCTGTTCAGTAAACATGATACACCATAGCGTTATTAAAAAGGATGGCTGTTCAGTAAACATGATACACCATAACGTTATTAAATACATGTAGAATGGCTGTTCAGTAAACATGATACACCATAACGTTATTAAATAGGATGGCTGTTCAGTAAACATGATACACCATAACGTTATTAAATAGGATGGCTGTTCAGTAAACATGATACACCATAGCGCTATTAAATAGGATGGCTGTTCAGTAAACATGATACACCATAACGTTATTAAATAGGATGGCTGTTCAGTAAACATGATACACCATAGCGTTATTAAATAGGATGGCTGTTCAGTAAACATGATACACCATAACGTTATTAAATAGGATGGCTGTTCAGTAAACATGATACACCATAACGTTATTAAATAAGATGGCTGTTCAGTAAACATGATACACCATAACGTTATTAAATAGGATGGCTGTTCAGTAAACATGATACACCATAACGTTATTAAATAGGATGGCTGTTCAGTAAACATGATACACCATAGCGTTATTAAATAGGATGGCTGTTCAGTAAACATGATACACCATAGCGTTATTAAATAGGATGGCTGTTCAGTAAACATGATACACCATAGCGTTATTAAATAGGATGGCTGTTCAGTAAACATGATACACCATAGCGTTATTAAATAGGATGGCTGTTCAGTAAACATGATACACCATAGCGTTATTAAATAGGATGGCTGTTCAGTAAACATGATACACCATAGCGTTATTAAATAGGATGGCTGTTCAGTAAACATGATACACCATAACGTTATTAAATAGGATGGCTGTTCAGTAAACATGATACACCATAACGTTATTAAATAGGATGGCTGTTCAGTAAACATGATACACCATAGCGTTATTAAATAGGATGGCTGTTCAGTAAACATGATACACCATAGCGTTATTAAATAGGATGGATGTTCAGTAAACATGATACACCATAACGTTATTAAATAGGATGGCTGTTCAGTAAACATGATACACCATAACGTTATTAAATAGGATGGCTGTTCAGTAAACATGATACACTATAACGTTATTAAATAGGATGGCTGTTCAGTAAACATGATACACCATAGCGTTATTAAATAGGATGGCTGTTCAGTAAACATGTGAGGTAGAACAATCAATATTTTCAACGTGCAGCCCAGAGGCTGTAAGATTGAAAATAGTGATTGATCTATCCAAATACTGAAAATGGACTCTTCTAATTGTTGATATTGAACCGGCATGGAATATACCACCAGAGTTCAAAGTGTTTTAAGCACTTATATCTGGCTGGTTTCCTGTCTGTGTGAGATCTAGATGCTTCATGCCAAGTGATTCTGATTAGTTATAGATGCTGGCTTCATGTCCGCGTGACTCTGATTAGTTATAGATGCTGGCCTGGTTTCATTTCCGCGTGACTCTGATTAGCTATAGATGCTGGTTTTATGTCCGCCTGCCCCTGATTAGTTATAGATGCTGGTTTCATGTTCACGTGACTGATTAGTTGTAAATACTGATTTCATGTCTGCGTGACTCCGATTAGCTATAGATGCTGGATTCATGTCCGTCTGGCCCTGATTAGTTATAGATGCCGGTTTCATGTTCGCGTGACTGATTAGTTGTAAATACTGATTTCATGTCTGCGTGACTCCGATTAGCTATAGTTGCTGGTTTCATGTCCGCGTGGCTCTGATTAGCTTTAGAAGCTGGTTTCATTTCCGCGTGACTCTGGTTAACTATAGATGCTGGTTTCATGTCCGCGTGGCTCTGATTAGTTATATATGCTGGTTTTATGTCCACGTAACTCTGATTAGTTATAGATGCTGGTTTCATGTCTGCGTGACTCTGATTAGTTATAGATGCTGGTTTCATGTCCACGTGACTCTGATTAGTTATAGATGCTGGTTTCATGTCTGCGTGACTCTGATTAGCTATAGATGTTGATTTCATGTCCGCGTGACTCTGATTAGATATAGATACTGGTTTCATGTCAGCGTGACTGGTTAGTTATAGATGCTGGTTTCATAGGCGCGTCTCTTATTACTTACAGATGCTGGTTTCATGTTCGCGTGACACTGATTGGCTATAGATGTTGGTTTGATGTCGGCGTGACTCTGATTGGCTATAGATGTTGGTTTGATGTCGGCGTGACTCTGATTAGCTATAGATGCTGGTTTCATGTCCGCGTGACTCTGATTAGTTGTAGATACTGGTCTCATGTCGGCGTGACTCTTAATAGTTACAGATGCTGGTTTCATGTCAGCATGACTCTATTTAGTTATAGATGTTGATTTCATGTCCGCGTGACTCTGATTAGCTATAGATGCTGGTTTCATGTCCGCGTAACTCTGATTAGTTGTAGATACTGGTCTCATGTCGGCGTGACTCTGAATAGTTACAGATGCTGGTTTCATGTCTGCGTGACTCTGATTAGTTATAGATGTTGATTTCATGTCCGCGTGACTCTGATTAGCTATAGATGCTGGTTTCATGTCTGCGTAACTCTGATTAGTTATAGATGCTGGTTTCATGTCCGCGTGACTCTGATTAGCTATAGATGCTGTTTTCATGTCCGCGTAACTCTGATTAGTTGTAGATACTGGTCTCTAGTCGGCGTGACTCTGATTAGCGATAGATGCTGGTTTCATGTCCGCGTGACTCTGATTAGTTATAGATGTTGATTTTATGTCCGCGTGACTCTGATTAGCTATAGATGCTGGTTTCATGTCCATAGGCGCGTCTCTTATTACTTACAGATGCTGGTTTCATGTTCGCGTGACACTGATTGGCTATAGATGTTGGTTTGATGTCGGCGTGACTCTGATTAGCTATAGATGCTGGTTTCATGTCCGCGTGACTCTGATTAGTTATAGATGTTGATTTTATGTCCGCGTGACTCTGATTAGCTATAGATGCTGGTTTCATGTCCACGTGACTCTGATTAGTTATAGATGCTGGTTTCATGTCTGCGTGACTCTGATTAGTTATAGATGCTGGTTTCATGTCCACGTGACTCTGATTAGTTATAGATGCTGGTTTCATGTCTGCGTGACTCTGATTAGCTATAGATGTTGATTTCATGTCCGCGTGACTCTGATTAGCTATAGATGCTGGTTTCATGTCCGCGTGAGTCTGATTAGCTATAGATTCTGGTTTCATGTCCGCGTGAGTCTTGTTGGCTATATATGCTGGTTTCATGTCCGCGTGACTCTGATTAACTATAGATGCTGGTTTCATATCCACGTGACTCTGATTAACTGTAGATGCTGGTTTCATGTCTGCGTGACTCTAATTAGTTTCATGTCTGTGTGACTCTCTTTGGTTATAGATGCTGGTTTTAAGTCCGCGTGACTCTGAATGGTTATAAATGCTGGCTGTGTCCCATAATCTGCATTTCACTGTTTACATTTCATTGTTAACCGGACTGTCACACAAAAGAATACCGACCAGGTCGACATTTTGTGAAAGATAAAGGTGTTACTTTTAAAGTTCAAACGAGACCTTGTTCGGGTATTTTGAAGAAAAAATCTATGTTCGAAACAAGTAAAAAGTAACAAAGACAATTTCATAAAAATAATAATGATAAAACAAAAATGGAAGTATTAAAACTGAAGAGAGTCATTCCGTATCAGCAGCAAAACTATTCATATCCACTCTTATGATCTCCATCTGGAACACGTCCAAGCCGAGGACCGATCGACAACTACGGAATCTTCAAGATGAAATTGACGTTGTGTTTTTTCATATAATGTAATAAAATTAAGCACGAGAATCCTTTTTTTAAATATGATTCAATTTTTCTTTAAATAGTGCGTTTTTGTATATATTTCCAATCATATTTTTAGTGAAATTTGAGAAAGGATACCCGTTAATAGGTACATAATATTTTCATTTTCTCCTATTATTTCCTATTCAAAATCGATAAATGAGGTACACGATTTCAAAAATTCCGAACCGAAAAAGCGTGAACTATATACGAGTGTGTTTCTCCGGACGCGGAAAACACTCTCGATGAAGGCGAAGTTCGATTTTACGTGGGATTACCCATAGACACTTCCACTTCAAAACCGAGCATATGGAGATCTGTATTTTACGTCGATTTGGAAAATGTCTAAGGGGAATCCTTTGGTAACGGCATGCACGCGGTCTCTTTGGAAAACGCAACCGTGACACCGAAACACCCCATTGACCATGTAACGACACGATCAAAATTGGAATTGGAATTTAAAGTGGGATTCTCCACAGGAAAAGTGAGCATTTGCGGAAAACAGCGCGTTTTTGTTTTCTTTTAAAAAATTGTTCTTTCCGTAGAATGTTACGGAAACATACGTTTTAGAGCGAGTTATAAAATTTTCACCAATTTTACGTACAAAATCCGATAGATGTTTTCAACTTCAACAAAAAAAGTAAGTTCCGAGTGAATTGGAACCTGTCCTGCATGAAGTGGAATGCCCAATATACACCTACTGTTACCTGTGAGCGTCAATTCGTGAGTTTGCCTATAGAATTGTTTCGACGAATTGCTTGCAGTTGGCTTTTAAACTTCATCCTACCTAGTGGGGTCTACATGGACATCACTTGTATTTTTTTTGTTTACGGCCTCGATATGAGGAACTTACCAGGGCTTGGATTTTATGACTTTGTTTGTGAACCTTTATGTATTATGTAACTGGTTTGTCACCCAGCTACCGGCACGTTAGGCGTAATTGTGAGATACATTTTATTTGGGGTCCAATTCGACTCCAGATAGGAGATTGAACCTAGTACAATTTGTGTTAATAGTTTTTGTTTGTTTTTCAGTAAATTATGGCTGAAAATGCTAGAAACGCGAAATACGCCACGGATGAGGTTCTGAAGGCCATATTTGAAGACCAGGAAGAAGGAGAAGTGGAAGATTCTGACACCTCGGACACAGACTCTGACCACATTTGCATCCCACTCAACCACAATGATATAAAAATCATTGACACAACACTCAACGACCAAACTGATGAAAACCAGCTCTCCAATCAGCCCTCAAATCAAAATATTGTAAAACGGGATCCGCCGATAAATAATTAGAAAGAAAGGGAGAGAACTAGAGCAAGAGGTAGAGGTAAGAAGAGTGGATGTAGTTGGGGTCGCATCCATTTGAATCAGTAACACCATAAAGAACTGGTCGTTCACAATTCCTTTAAAGGGAGAAATAGAACAGTTTGGGGTAGAAAACCACCAAATGTTGGAAGATGACAGCTTCAGGATATCATAAGACAACAGCCAAGTATAACTAATGCTGTAGACAGTAGTACACTTGCAGACGCTTTCAGTCTCTTGATCGCCATGTCATGGTGAATCTTATAGTTGAGAGGGTGACCAGTAAGAATCACAATAACTTATTCAAATAATGTCCAATGGGGATCATAAAATACAAATTTGGAAGTTTTGACACGTTTTGTGCTTATCTTTTATTACATTTTACTGGGATCAAAATGGGCCCTAGTCAGTTGGATTTGTAGCTAAAATATGTTGGCAGGATGAAGATTGAACTGACAACAACTGAAGATCCTGCAGTGAGATTAAGTTGTTCGAAAGATTTGAAAAAGGACCCTCATGTACATGAATTAAATCAAGATGTCTTAGGCGCAAACATTTTATTATGTGACCGATATCCCCTGTCTTGTCTTGAGTCATGTCTTACAGTTTGCATGGAAATGTAAAAATGGCATTCATTTTCACAGCGAAGAGTGCATTTCAAAACTGGGCCAAAACATTTGTTTTTGACGTTCTATTAATTTGAAAATGACAAGTTGTGAAACGAGTGCTTGATCCCAATAGAAAAATACTGAAAGTTCGCACTTCATATATTTCAATTCAGTATATATGTCCGTATAATAAAGATAAATATGTTTTTGAAAACAGCGTCCTTTATCTTTAGAAACTAATTTTCTCACGGAAGTAATCAATTGCTGTCAGGTGATGAAAGGATTGCAAAAGACGTTCACTTCTAAATATTCTGCAAACACTGATGAAAAACACAAACTCTATAGATCTGTACAGATTAGAATTAGGCTGACCTCATCACTATTTCAATATTGTTAACCCTTTACCTAACGTAACGGCCAAAGCCGGCCAAAGCTATTCTCAAAAATCGCCAATTAATTTTCATCATTTTTTTCATTTTTTGTCTCACAAACATAGGTTAGGACCCCTCGTTGGAACGAGCCCGTCGAGCTCGTTCCAACGAGGGGTCATAACCTATGTTTTTGAGACAAGAAATGAAAAAAATTAGTTATTCAAGAATTATTTTTGCAAGTGTCGTCTGCTTTTCAGGTTAGGTAAAGTGTTAAGCAAAAGAACGACTGAGAAATACTAAGTGGTTTCCCAAATCAACTCAAAGGTTTGGACGAACAGCCTTGAACATCGCAGCTCTTGTGTTGGATGTATTTTATCGTTGTTTGATTATAGTTCTCCACACAGGTGTGGGCTCAAAACAGTTTATATAAGTATACATCCTTTTCGATTTTACAAGCAGGTGCTAAGCGCACATCGATTATTGTGGGGTGGCCTCTGTACCTTACAGTCTCCGTGTACTGGTTATAATTCAAACATAGGCAGAGATGTCCAGGAAATAAAAATCCACATCAAGAAAATTTTAATTAATGGAGCGCCGGGTTGTATACATTAATTAAAATGTTGATGATTGATGATTGTTCCTATAATTAGTGTATGGAATCTAATATTATTGCGTCCGTGGAAATATTGCCCACGCGTGGAAAGTGACCAGTCCACAGCGGTCATACTGCAGCAACAACTTCATATCCCCGCTCTTCCCGAACACTACGTAGGAATCTTTAGCCCGTACAACGTTTGTCTCTCTCCCAGCGGCGGCGCCAGAAAATGTTTCGAGTGGGAGTAGGAGTCAAGTTCCCTATGAAGGATGCAGGGGGTAAGAATCATAGCATCATAGCATTGCATTCATGTCTGCAGTGTCCGAACCATGGTCCCGACAGATGCCATCACAAAACCTGATGCAGACGATTCCCAGAAACGATTGGTGCACATCACCAGTTCCATGGTCCCGACAGATGCTATCACAAAACCTTATGTAGACGGTTCCCAGAAATGATTGGTGCACATCGCCAGTCCCATGGTCCCGACAGATGCCATCACAAAACGTTATGTGGACGATTCCCATGCGCCTTTTAGTAGCCACCTGATAATTCGTTACGACAACAAGACCATGAGTTCAGAATCGAATGTGAATTAGATATCGAATTAAGGCGAACCACACGATCCCAGAGACGCATCGTCTGAGGTATACATGGATGCAAAAGAACGAAAGATAACCTTGGCGATGGTCAAGAACGAGTTGAAGACTGATTTGGATGCTGGATTGAACAAAATAGTTAATGTTTCGAAAATTGAGGATGGTAATTTGGAATCGACAGCGGTCAATAAAGGGTACGTCGGATCTGCCATGCCAAAATCTACGACTTATCTCAAAACGCTCGTGGTTGATTTATACCTGAACTGAAATTGGAAGGAATGATGGAGACCAGATTTAACATGGGCGGTCACAAACTATTCAAGACTGTGTGGAGAACACCAATGTGTGGAAGACTTTCGATAAGATGGAAGGTCCGCTAGAAATGGGGAGTCACCGCATCACGAATCTACCAGATCCTGTTCACATGACAGATGCTTTCACTCTGATAAGAGTCATGGAAAGAATAAAATACACGCTCTAGTTGATAACGATATGGGCCTAAGACGGCAATGCTTTAGATTCGGGTAAAGTGGAATGGTCCTTTGGAAACAGAGGAAGTGGGCCTTTGTATATAGAGATTGGTTATCATAATAGAAAACGGAGGAAAAACAAGGTAATCGTCAATGTCGTGGTGAAGGAAAGAAAAACGAAATCTGTACCGTCAAGAAGCCAGAGAATCAATATTATAGTTCAAACGTATTAACCACGCCTTTGCGAGTCGAACTGGGAGATAGAATTAATTTCAAGACCGTTTTGTCTAATCTCAAAACTTCAACTTCTGTGGTGTGTCATTTGATCAAATTTGATCCTTTGAATAAATAGCTTAAGAAACAAACAAATAATGTTATCATTGTTTTAGATAAGAATAAAAAAAATGTATTTAATTTGTTAAAATAACAAAACAAAATTTTCAAGTTATTTCTTGTTATTTTGGCTTTTTATTAAATTAACAATATATTATTGTATTTATTTATTTATTTATTTATTCAGTAAAACATATTCTTATTTTATTTCATTCATAGAGGATATGGAATGAGTGTTTTTCTCATATAATATTTATGAAACGAGTCTAAGAATTTTCCGTTTTGGCGAGCCTCTGGTGAGCCCAAACGGAAAATTCGGACGAGTTTCATAAATATTATATGAGAAAAACACTCATTTCATATTCTATTTATCATATGACACACACACGCACAAATTAGCCACTTAGTATGACTTTTTAACACATCACCAAACTGGAGTTGCAGACGGCACTTGGAAAAAACATCCCCGTGTAACTAAAAATTTTCATTTTTTGTTTCCAACACATAGGTTATGAACCCTCATTGGAACGAGCTCAACGAGCTCGTTCCAATGAGGGGTCATAACCTATGTTTTGGAAACAAAAAGTGAAAATATAAAAAAATGAATGTCGTTTTTCTTGTAGGTAAAAGATTAATACAATTTAACCCACCCTAAATAGGACAGATAACGTAAATTCTCCCTACTGAAATTATGCAAATGTGACCCAGTTGTATTTTGTTTAGCGAATCAAATTGTCCAGTTTTGAAATTGACTAACGAAAGCTCCTAATTCTAATAATGCAAATTATGAAAATGTGGCCCAGTTTTATTTTGTTCAGCCAATCAAATTGTCTAGTTTTGAAATTGACCAATTAAATTGATGGAAGTCTTTAATATGAAAACAAAATATCAAATGTTTAAAGTGAACAAAACTGACAAGTCATATGATAAAGACATTTATTTCCATCTGTTTGATATGTTAACAGTCTGTCAGAAATGATAAGAGCGAAAGCTTCCCTTCGAGTAGGTGCATTTATATCAAATTGCATCTTGATTTGAATGTCCAACACGCTATTCTTGAGCTCCCGCTCTGTTTGCAGGCGTCGAAGATGAACAGAGGATAGAGTTTGTATCCCGTGGGACTAATGTTCGGATTGCTTATCAATTCGTCTAATGATGAAAGTGAGATCTGATATCCGCGACATTGCCGTACATCACACAAAAGTCATTCTCGAAGGAGTCACTATAATCCACGGTGGGATATCTCACGACTTTGAGCATGACCTGCATGATTCTCGCGTTCAAATAATCGTATAGGAACGGATTATTTTCTTGCGAACCGTCCTCGTCGGTTTGAAAGCCTATTATTAAGAAATGTGGCCGTCCTGAAAAAGATTTGACCGTCAATCTCCACCCGAAATGTTTTGTTCTGGGAATACTCACCGTATTGTCTCATTCTCAATCACACTGGTAATAGAGTTTTCGATTCGAAGGTCTTGTAAAGTTTGAATTTTTCTCCGCGTCGATGGCTTCAGGATTGGCAGAAACCAATATATCTTGCTCAGTTTCACCCTCCCGGCATCACGTTGGCTGCACTCATGGGGGCATCGTCGATTCCCTTGTACCAGCGTTGGGTTGTGCTTAATTCCGTAGAGGATCTTACATTCCTTGGTGAATTCGAAAATGTGTTTCAAAGGTATCCTGAAAAAACGAACCTTTGGTATCCGAGGTTTGAACGATGTGTTTGTGTCTCACTCCCACACCCACGTTATTGACACTCTTTTCGGTATACACTTGGGCGTGTGTGAGGGTGTGTGTGATGGTGTGCGTGTTTAAGGTTAAAAATTCGTAGAAGCACAGATATTTCCCACTGAAACGTTTTTTTTCTTGTAATAAGCCGCGGAAATATTGTTTTCAGGAAAATATACATTTACTGAACCTTGATGGGTTTCAAACATGATAAAAATACACAAAATTGATTTAAACTAAGTAATGAGCTTAGGAACTGATTAAACTGACAGGCAAATATTTATGTTATTCATTAATGGGCTCTAATTTCGTCCTACGCAAGCTTTTGTTTTTCTTATAGGCGATGATAGGTCGAGTATTCAAAAGGTTCATTTAATTTAGAGTTGGTTAAATTGAATTCAACTTTTAATATTTTTGCTATTTGGATATTCATTCTGTTGTATGTTAAAGTGAAAAGAATGATGGACCTCCTTTCGCATTCTCCCTCTGTTGTGTTCATACCAAATGGCCAGAGGGTTTGTAGCATATTGTTCCCAAAATCTTCCAATTTGTTACTAAATTCATCCGTTTCTTCTAATGTGTATTTAATTTGTGGTTGTTCAATAGGATGGATTTCGAAATCATCCAAAGAATGGCCTGAAAGGTTAAAATGTTGTGCTACAGGGACATCAGCATTATGTTTTATATCCTGTTTGTGCCTAGTTGCACGTTCTCGGAAAGGATTTTGACTTTGACCAACATACTGCTTCCGACAGAGTTTATAATTGGTAAATAATATTTGATTGATCACAAGCGAGTGAGTCACGGATCTGATAATGAGTTTTCGTTTGTTCGGAAGAAAATACCCATTTTTGATCTGGCATAAAAGTTTGCAATCAACAACGAGGCTTTTTCAATTCAATCCCGTGCCACTACAATTCTGCAACGGTCTGTTGTGTTCCAATTTCAGTGGTTCGAAATCAATACTTTCTGCTGGACTTTCGATCTTTTCAGAGTTTCAGATTTCAGGCTACGCAAAAAGCGCAGTGAGTACCCTGTCGATCTGAGGGTTCCAAATAGAGTAGAAGAAGTCTCATTGAAATTTACCTTATCACTTATCACTTCAATTGCGATAGAAAGGAATGATCTTTGATTTGATGATACCTTTAAATGTATGCTGAGGACGAAATTATTTTGTGTGCACCAATTGGTATAACTCTGTTGGTTTAAAATATAATTTATAATCTAAATGACCAGATGCCTGGAAATGCTTGTTTTTCACGGTCACATCGAGAAAATCAACAGAATTTTCACTGGTAGTAGCTTTTAATTTAATGTTTGGATCATGATTGTTTATAATATCTAAAAATCCATCAAAACCTCCTTTTGAATGTTCTCAAATAATAAAAATGTCATCTTAAATATCTGAGATATTTTGAGATAGTTCGGATGTCTATTAGCTATAGGTTTCAGATTATAATCAATTAGTTCCAAGATCGCATAAGATTCAGAGTTTCCATCTGATACAATGAGCCCCCCCCCCCCCCCCCCCCCCTTTCCCCGAGTGAAGTTAAGTCATATGTCCATGAAGAACGGTCCTTGTGGATCTTTGGTAGGATGTAAAATTGTTTTGTTTGGTCACTGAGCTTAGCTGTTAAATATTTCAATTGCTTTTCTTTTTTTTCTTTTTTTTTTTGGGGGGGGGGGGGGGTTGTGACCTTCGTCGAGAAGAAATTTTAAAATCTTATTGAATTTTTCGAGATTACTTGGCCAAATATGTGAAAATATTTCTGAAAATGTTTAGTACCGCTGAGTTGTCCCATGGCTTCCTTTATACAATTATCCCGAGATAGAACGACTACCGACCCACCTTTGTTGGCTGGTTTAATTACTAATTTCTTATTTTTTCGAAATTTCGACAGGTCTTTCCGTTCACCAGCTGTTAAATTGTCCTTATCGGAGAGTATGTTCATGATGAACACCTTTTGGAGGATTCGTTTGTTAGCTTTCATAGTTTCGGGATCTACTTCACTGTCTGAAAGTGACAAACCAGATGATTCTGCAAAAGGAAGCTTCCGACCGCTGGAGTTTCTAAAGCGGTCTGCTAATTTCATTTGTCTAAGAAAATTACAGTTATACGATGGTACATTTATCTGATTACCAGTTTTAGGCTTCGGAACTAGTACAAAAGTTCAACTGCGATCTAAAAGACTTCTCGTGGGCTGTTAGGTCATTGGTGTCAGACAGGGTAACCACATTAGTTCCTAATCCCACATCTGTTAGGCGGTTGTTACCTTTGCCTTCACTTAGTTTAAATCTAAATAGTTTAACCCTTTACCCAACGTAACGCCCAAATCTTTCCAGCGCTATTCTCAAAAATCGTCAGTTAATTTCCATTATGTTTTTCATCTCAAAAACATAGCTTATGACCCCTCATTGGAACGAGCTCGTTCCAATGATGGATCATAACTTATGTTTTTGAGACAAAAAATGAAAAAAAAATAGTTGTTCAAGAATTTGTTTTGCAAGTGTCGTCTTCTTTTCATGTTAGGTAAAGGGTGAACCAGTGTTCGTGCACATTATTGGCTGTTTGACCGATATGTTTGTGTCTCACTCCCACACTCAAGTTGTTGATACTCGCTTCGGCATATATTTGGGTGTGAGTGAGGATGTGTGTTTGTGTGTGTGTGTGTTTGTTTGTTTGTGTTTGAGGGTGAGAGTGAGGGTGTGTGTTTTTCAAATGACGCAATCATGTTTTAGAGGATTTTTTGAATGTTGGTTTCTGATCCCCCGCCGGGATTCGAACCCTCGGCAACACCGCCTGGCAATTAGGAGTCCAGCGTCTAAACCACTAGACCATTGCACACCGTCAAAAACGATGGCTGGAATCTAGCTTTTTAGATGAAGTCCTCATGATTACTTGATTCATCTTCCCTTCGGCAGCAGCATGAAAGTGTTGCAAAAAAAAAAGTTTTGTTTTTATGAACCGGGAAAATTAATCAAACTATATTCAACACAAAACACACATACGGTTTACAAGCGTTAGATTTCCCGCCAATCTCTTGAAGTACGCGTCTGCGGGTTCCAAAGTTTCCGGTCGTCCTCGACGCTAGATTTTATTTTTTTTCTTCAACCACTCATCACGTCATCGTCGTGAAACATGTCTCATGCCGGACATAAATCAACATACTGCTCTCTCCTCCTCATCCATATGGGAACGATCTCGTTCACGAGTTCTGAAAATACTCTTTTGACTATATGTAGTAAAAAATAAACGTGACTCAGCTTTTCTTCTTCTGCTTCTTCAATAATGATCAGCATTTTTTCCATGTTGTCAATTCGTTTATTTTAATTTAATTTAATTTTGTTTAACTGGTAGAGTGCTGGAAGCCCTATTTTGGGCTTTACTAAAAGTGACAGGCAATAACTGTCTGTAGCTACATTCTGCCCGAGGAAGCCTTTATTGTCCCTGATATGAATCAGATTTTTTATACAATACCTTGCTCTCTGACATTTAATTGGATAGTGCCTATAAGGCACTATCCAATTAAATTTATAGAGCAGTATATGATGAGCTTTGATTTGTTGTCAGAAAAAACTCAGCACTTTACCAGTTAAGTTAGTTTAATTTTTCGTTTTTTCTCGGAGATTTCCGTTCGGGAAAAAATATTTTAATTATTTTTTTTTGTGTCTCACTCAAAAAACAATTTCTGCGCCACAATTGTTTTCTCTTCAACCTCCCATTGACGCTGTATGGACCACATGGAAAAAAGAACCTCTATCTTTGTAGTATTTTTTCACCGCAGACAATTTTCATAAAATCTCTATAAAGTTTACACTGGAAATAATCACCCTCGTAGAATAATAAAATGATTTTGTAACGAAATGCAACATTTTTTTTGCAACGAAATGACAATGTACTAACTTTTCCCATACAAATCGCATAGGAGATTTTTTGATTTTTGTCCGTTTTTTACGAAGTGCATTTTAGTGCACTTTATTGACACATCAAAACGAATTTTTCCCCTATTTTTTCGTGCACAGTAACATCTCGGATTTTAGTGAACATTACTGGGACGAATATAAATGTTTCATGTGTGCTAGAAAATGAGGTTGAATGCGAAGTTTTTCCTAGATTTTTTCACCTCTTGGATATTGCAATGAAAGACACAGAATGATGACGATTGAAGTTTTACTAGATCATCTATTCTGACCCATTTTGTTCAGTGTTCCAGAACTCTCATATTACTAATGAGTACACGGACAACTTTTATGCTATATATACTACTCAAAGTTTCCTAAGCACCAAGTACATCCAACTACCTGTTTTACGTTTTAGTTAAAATATTGTTATGAAAAGTGAATATACTTTTCATTTAATTATATTTTTAATTATTTAAGTATAGAAATTAAGATTTTATTTGTGCTTGACATTATCTTTTAGCTTTTGAATACGATAACCATGGAAAATGGATATTTTTGGTAAAAAGAGGAAATTTTTCAATATGCCAAAACGTTGATGGAGCGAACTGGTATGGCTTTAGTATCGAGCATGAGACCCATTACTGTTAATTACAGCTTGACAACGCTTTCTGATGCTCCCAATCAGGTTCTTTGTGGGATGTTGTTACATTCTTGGACCAGCATGGCACCAAGCCCCTGCACACTTCTTGGCTGGACTGGACGGGCTGAAATTCCAAGCTGCAACTCATATTCGATTGGACTGAAGTCAGGGGATCCAGCTGGCCAGTCCATACACACAATCCCCTCCCTCTGTCGGTACACCCCGACAGAATGGGCAACATGGGGACGGGCATTATCGTCCATCAGAATGAATCTATTACCCACTGCACCTGCCGCTGTGCAGTCAATGTACCACGGTCAAGGACACAGAGCTCTGTACGCCCATTCCAGCTGAAGCCGCCACAAGCCATGATTGACCCTCCACCATAGCGGTCATGCTCATCAATGTTGGCTGCATTTAATCGCTCTCCTGGTCTTCTCCATACCCTACAACGCCTATATGTGTGGTCTAGGCAGTACTTTGACTCATCTGTAAAGATGGACAGGTCGCCAGTTTTCTCCGGTCCATCCAACGTGGTCCATGGCCCAATCATATCGTGCCTGGCGGTGGTTCTGGGACAGCGGAATGCGAATACATGGTCTTCTCGATCGGAGACCATCTTCCTACAACCTTGCCCGGATAATCAGCATCGAAACATTTACCCCGGATGCATTCTGAAGGTCACTGCGAAGCTGGGTTGCTGTGGCAAAGCGGTTCCTACGGGCTGAATGATCAAAAACCGGTCTTCAGCTGCAGATGTGGCCCTGTCGTTGCCACCACCATGCCGTATTACTGGTGTGCCATACTGCTGAAATCTTGCCCAGGCTCTGGTGATCACCGCATGGTGCACGCCAAGGGCTTCACCAACCTTACGATGGGTAGCCCTTTGCTTTACCATCCTTACAGCCCGCCACATTTCTGCTTCAGACAAATGTCTTCTTACATTTGCATTTCCCATATTCAATCATTAAATCAGATAGGTTGGTGTTGAAATGATGATTGAATACCCTACACATATCATGTACATGTAGACAGTACACGAAAACATCATGAAAATCAAGGGGTACACGCTTTCCATGTATGTCACGAAAAGTCTGCCCGTCAAGAGAGCTAATGTAAACACTGGGGACCATCTCTATACATTCCTCAATCATATCCACCAAAAATATCGCAAATATGTCAATAATACCAGTGAAATCGTTATTCTTGCGTTGATTTTCACTAAATTATTTTGATCAAATTGAAATTTATAATAAATGTTTCACAATAACATATTTTTTTGCGATATTCGTCATTATGTGTGCGATAGGATGGAGTTTTAGGTGTCTATACTGTAGCCGCGATATTCGTCATTATGTGTGCGATAGGATGGAGTTTTAGGTGTCTATACTGTAGCCGCGATATTCGTCATTATGTGCGCGATAGGATGGAGTTTTAGGTGTCTATACTGTAGCCGCGATATTCGTCATTATGTGTGGGATAGGATGGAGTTTTAGGTGTCTATACTGTAGCCACGATATTCGTCATTATGTGTGCGATAGGATGGAGTTTTAGGTGTCTATACTGTAGCCACGATATTCGTCATTATGTGTGCGATAGGATGGAGTTTTAGGTGTCTATACTGTAGCCGCGATATTCGTCACTATGTGTGGGATAGGATGGAGTTTTAGGTGTCTATACTGTAGCCACGATATTCGTCATTATGTGTGCGATAGGATGGAGTTTTAGGTGTCTATACTGTAGCCACGATATTCGTCATTATGTGTGCGATAGGATGGAGTTTTAGGTGTCTATACTGTAGCCGCGATATTCGTCATTATGTGTGCGATAGGATGGAGTTTTAGGTGTCTATACTGTAGCCACGATATTCGTCATTATGTGTGCGATAGGATGGAGTTTAGGTGTCTATACTGTAGCCACGATATTCGTCATTATGTGTGCGATAGGATGGAGTTTTAGGTGTCTATACTGTAGCCGCGATATTCGTCATTATGTGTGCGATAGGATGGAGTTTTAGGTGTCTATACTGTAGCCGCGATATTCGTCATTATGTGTGCGATAGGATGGAGTTTTAGGTGTCTATACTGTAGCCGCGATATTCGTCATTATGTGTGCGATAGGATGGAGTTTTAGGTGTCTATACTGTAGCCGCGATATTCGTCATTATGTGTGCGATAGGATGGAGTTTTAGGTGTCTATACTGTAGCCGCGATATTCGTCAATATGTGTGCGATAGGATGGAGTTTTAGGTGTCTATACTGTAGCCGCGATATTCGTCATTATGTGTGCGATAGGATGGAGTTTTAGGTGTCTATACTGTAGCCGCGATATTCGTCATTATGTGTGCGATAGGATGGAGTTTTAGGTGTCTATACTGTAGCCGCGATATTCGTCATTATGTGCGCGATAGGATGGAGTTTTAGGTGTCTATACTGTAGCCGCGATATTCGTCATTATGTGTGCGATAGGATGGAGTTTTAGGTGTCTATACTGTAGCCACGATATTCGTCATTATGTGTGCGATAGGATGGAGTTTTAGGTGTCTATACTGTAGCCGCGATATTCGTCATTATGTGTGCGATAGGATGGAGTTTTAGGTGTCTATACTGTAGCCGCGATATTCGTCATTATGTGTGCGATAGGATGGCGTTTTAGGTGTCTATACTGTAGCCACGATATTCGTCATTATGTGTGCGATAGGATGGAGTTTTAGGTGTCTATACTGTAGCCGCGATATTCGTCATTATGTGTGCGATAGGATGGAGTTTTATGTGTCTATACTGTAGCCAGTAAGGTGCTGGTTTGAGAATGTTGTAAAATAGTGCCTTTGCTGTTTAAAAGAAGCAGTTTTACAAAGAAGCCCCATTCCGCTATCAACCAAAGGCTATTTCGTGTCCTTTCCGTACTTACGGGTATTTCCACCCCGGTGTTCAGGCACAAGTAGTGGTTGTTGGAGCCGAAAACCTTGTCGAGTCACCACGACCGTGATATCCACACGTAAACATTTCATGTAATACGACACTTTGATTTGAAATGTTGGTGGAGAACAACAATGCTCTGTTCGAGAGGGTTCGAACAAATGGCCGTGCTTGTTGAGTGATTACGAGTATTTGGGGGTAAATATAAACATTACAGGAAAAGGCATCTACCGAAACCACACAAATAAATTGATTCTGAAGGGGAAGCGAATCTTTAACCAAATGAAACGTATACGGAGATACAGTTTCAATAAGGTTTTCGTGGGGAAAACCATTTGGGAAATGGTGGATCTGCAAGTATCACATACGGTACGGAAGTGGTACCCCTAAACCAGAC
The DNA here is from genome assembly GCA_031216915.1 of Pictodentalium vernedei. Lineage (NCBI taxonomy): Eukaryota > Metazoa > Mollusca > Scaphopoda > Dentaliida > Dentaliidae > Pictodentalium > Pictodentalium vernedei. The sequence continues at coordinate 455,102,428 of CM062289.1, forward strand.
GGCCGTAAAGAGCTTGGAAATCCTGCAGAACGATGCAGGCCGATGGATAACGGGGTCGAGTAATGCCGCAGCGCTAGAAGCAATCAGGGGTGAGCTTGAGGATCAAGTACAGGATAGACCTGTTGAGACTCGGTTATTTTAATTATTTGGTAAATCTCCCCAACAGCCGATGGTGTAAAGTAATGTTCCTGAGAATATTTTCAACTCAAATATCAAAACGGGGCGGATGGTCCAAGTGAGGGAGCTAGTAGAGAACTACTCATTGGAGATCCCAGACCTGGACGTTGGGGCCAACCAGGGTAAAAAAATCGTCAGAGAAAGGGTCATGGAGGATTGTAACCGTAATTAGCGAGGGGGGGGGGGGGGTCAAATCAAAGAGGTATTTGGGTGGCCTGCGTGATAAAGAGAAGCCAGGCTTTGAAGAGTACCTTGATGGCACCTTAGGGGGGTCACTGCTGTTCAAGATGAGGTCGCGATCCCTGGAACTGAGGGGGAAAATTGGGAAGGACAGTGAAAGGGAGTGCCAGATGTGTAATTTGGGCGTGGTGGAGACCCTGGAACACTTTCTTCTAGAATGCCCAAAATACCAGTCTAAAAGAATAAGATTCACAGGGAGTATAATGGGGAAGTGGGATGGGAGAATGAAGGACATGTGGTTAGTTGGAGACTCAAAGGAGAGGGTTAATATGCTAATCGGAGAGATTGAGAAGAATGGGGCAAGGGATGTCATCAAGCAGTTCGTCTACGAGTGTTGGGAGGAGAGGAGAAGCATGGGAATAGGGAGGCAGTTGGGAGCACAGGGGTAACCAAGGCCTTCTCGTCCGAGAACCGCGACAAATCAGCGGCTGGCCAAAGTGTTATTATTATTATTATGTTGAATCAACAAAACCAAATTGATAACAGCCGATCAATGTTGTTGTCACAAAGCGATTGAATTAATCATCATAACACATAAAAGCATTTACCTCACTTTGTCATACGGCAGATCTAATCTGCTGGTTGTATGGAAACATCAATGGATTATGCTTGTGACATACTCGCGACATTATTTTCACACATCTCCTGCAATGATCCAGTTTGCACGAATTAACCCTTTGAACTCTAGTGGTATCTTTCATGCCAGTTCAACGGCAGCAATTAGAAGAGTCCATATTCATTATTTGGGGCTGACTAATCAATATTTTCAGCACGCAGTCTCTCGGCTAAACATTGTAAATATTGATTGATGTACCCCACACATTTACCGAACAGCCATCCTATTTAATGACGTTATGGTGTTTTCATTTTCTTGGCCGGAAAAGCGGCCGCCGGGTTAAGGTTGATACCCACTAAAATAATACGAGCGATATGTATGAGATGAGTCTTGTTGTCAAACAAAGATAATACATAATAAGTTAATCAGAAGTTAAATAAAGCAATACCATTGGTGGATGTGCGTAGAAAAACCAAAGTTAATTCTCCATATACCTAATATTCCCGAATGATTTTGAATGATTACCATCTACCAAGTTGTCGGACACACGCACTTAAATAGGTGCTGTCTGTGAAAACAAGTTATCAGCCGTAGCCACCCTCACTACGTATCCCACAGGAGAAATACCAAATGTCTGCCTGCCCATCTCATTGACCGACGGCTATTTAGCATATAATCTACGCACATATAAAATGACCAGATAACCAAACTGTAGGTGCATACACACTTATTTTGTAAGAAAAAAAAATAGCCAAATAAGTTTCTATTAGAAATATTAAATTAACATTCAATACGGAAACACACAACATTTAACGTCTGCAAATCAATTGTTTCGCCATTATAAAACAAAGTCGCACGAGAAGATTTAACAAAAATAAAACTTAAAAACGGCATGGCATTACACCGTCTCCCATCCAGTCAACAATAGGTGCAACAGTTCCACAACTGTGTATTCAGCTATTACTGATTCAGTCTGACCAAGATTTGAAAGAGTAATCGACATTAGGGAAGAGGCTACGGACACTCCAGTCTTTTTTTGTGTTCGATGTTGAATTAAAAATAAAAATAGTTTCCTTCTCTGTTATTGACGTGTATTTTATTAAAAGTGTCCCCCCCCGGGTTAGGTGAAAATATAAATTATAAGAAATAACTCGTGTCTCGGTTAAGTTTATGGAGTTATAATCGTAAAGTTTGAAGACAAATTATCTGTGACACTGGCGTGTTATAGAATTATCTGTGACACTGGCGTGTTATATAATTATCTGTGACACTGGCGTGTTATATAATTATCTGTGACACTGGCGTCTTATAGAATTATCTGTGACACTGGCGTGTTATATAATTATCTGTGACACTGGCGTGTTATAGAATCATCTGTGACACTGGCGTGTTATATAATTATCAGTGACACTGGCGTGTTATATAATTATCTGTGACACTGGCGTGTTATAGAATTATCTGTGACACTGGCGTGTTATATAATTATCTGTGACACTGGTGTCTTATAGAATTATCTGTGACACTGGCGTCTTGTAGAATTATCTGTGACACTGGTGTCTTATAGAATTATCTGTGACACTGGCGTCTTATAGAATTATCTGTGACACTGGCGTGTTATAGAATTGTCTGTGACACTGACGTGTTATAGAATTATATGTGACACTGGCGTGTTATAGAATTATCTGTGACACTAGCGTGTTATATAATTATCTCTGACACTGGCGTGTTAAAGAATTATCTGTGGCACTGGCGTGTTATAGAATTAGCTGTGACACTGGCGTGTTATAGAATTATCTGTGACACTGTGCGTGTTATAGAATTATCTCTGACACTGGCGTGTTATAGAATTATCAGTGACACTGCGCGTGTTATAGAATTATCCGTGACACTGGCGTGTTATATAATTATCTCTGACACTGGCGTGTTATAGAATTATCTGTGACACTGGCGTGTTATAGAATTATCTGTGACACTGGCGTGTTATAGAATTATCTGTGACACCGGCGTGTTATAGAATTATCTGTGACACAGGCGTGTTATAGAATTATCTGTGACACTGGCGTGTTATAGAATTATCTGTGACACTGGCGTGTTATAGAATTATCTGTGACACTACGCGTGTTATAGAATTATCTGTGACACTGGAGTGTTATAGAATTATCTCTGACGCTGGCGTGTTATAGAATTATCTGTGACACTGGCGTGTTATAGAATTATCTGTGACACTGGCGTGTTATAGAATTATCTGTGACACTGGCGTGTTATAGAATTATCTGTGACACTGGCGTGTTATAGAATTATCTGTGACACCGGCGTGTTATATAATTATCTGTGACACAGGCGTGTTATAGAATTATCTGTGACACTGGCGTGTTATAGAATTATCTGTGACACTGGCGTGTTATAGAATTATCTGTGACACTGCGCGTGTTATAGAATTATCTGTGACACTGGCGTGTTATAGAATTATCTCTGACGCTGGCGTGTTATAGAATTATCTGTGACACTGGCGTGTTGTAGAATTATCTCTGACACTGGCGTGTTATAGAATTATCTGTGACACTGGCGTGTTATAGAATTATCTGTGACACTGCGCATGTTATAGAATAATCTGTGACATTGGCGTGTTATAGAATTATCTGTGACACTGGCGTGTTATAGAATTATCTGTGACACTGGCGTGTTATAGAATTATCTGTGACACTACGCGTTTTATTGAATTATCTGTGACACTGCGCGTGTTATTGAATTATCTGTGACACTGGCGTGTTATAGAATTATCTCTGACACTGGCGTGTTATAGAATTATCTCTGACACTGGCATGTTATAGAATTATCTGTGACACTGGCGTGTTATAGCATTATCTGTGACGCTGCGCGTTATAGAATTATCTCTGACATTGGCGTGTTATAGAATTATCTGTGACACTGGCGTGTTGTCGAATTATCTGTGACACTGGCGTGTTGTAGAATTATCTGTGGCACTGGCGTGTTATAGAATTATCTGTGACGCTGCGCGTTATAGAATTATCTCTGACACTGGCGTGTTATAGAATTATCTGTGACACTGGCGTGTTGTCGAATTATCTGTGACACTGGCGTGTTATAGAATTATCTGTGACACTGGCGTGTTATAGAATTATCTGTGACACTGGCGTGTTATAGAATTATCTCTGACACTGGCGTGTTATAGAATTATCTGTGACACTGGCGTGTTATAGAATTATCTGTGACACTGGCGTGTTATAGAATTATCTCTGACACTGGCGTGTTATAGAATTATCTCTGACACTGGCGTGTTATAGAATTATCTGTGACACTGGCGTGTTATAGAATTATCTGTGACACTGGCGTGTTATAGAATTATCTCTGACACTGGCGTGTTATAGAATTATCTGTGACACTGGCGTGTTATAGAATTATCTGTGACACTGGCGTGTTATAGAATTATCTCTGACACTGGCGTGTTATAGAATTATCTGTGACACTGGCGTGTTATAGAATTATCTCTGACACTGGCGTGTTATAGAATTATCTCTGACACTGGCGTGTTATAGAATTATCTCTGACACTGGCGTGTTATAGAATTATCTCTGACACTGGCGTGTTATAGAATTATCTCTGACACTGGCGTGTTATAGAATTATCTCTGACACTGGCGTGTTATAGAATTATCTGTGACACTGACGTGTTATAGAATTATCTGTGACACTGGCGTGTTATAGAATTATCTGTGACACTGGCGTGTTATAGAATTATCTCTGACACTGGCGTGTTATAGAATTATCTCTGACACTGGCGTGTTATAGAATTATCCGTGACACTGGCGTGTTATAGAATTATCTGTGACACTGGCGTGTTATAGAATTATCTCTGACACTGGCGTGTTATAGAATTATCTGTGACACTGGCGTGTTATAGAATTATCTCTGACACTGGCGTGTTATAGAATTATCTGTGACACTGGCGTGTTATAGAATTATCTGTGACACTGGCGTGTTATAGAATTATCTCTGACACTGGCGTGTTATAGAATTATCTCTGACACTGGCGTGTTATAGAATTATCTGTGACACTGGCGTGTTATAGAATTATCTGTGACACTGGCGTGTTATAGAATTATCTCTGACGCTGGCGTGTTATAGAATTATCTCTGACGCTGGCGTGTTATAGAATTATCTCTGACACTGGCGTGTTATAGAATTATCTGTGACACTGACGTGTTATAGAATTATCTGTGACACTGGCGTGTTATAGAATTATCTGTGACACTGACGTGTTATAGAATTATCTGTGACACTGGCGTGTTATAGAATTATCTCTGACACTGACGTGTTATAGAATTTATCTTCAAACTTTACGATTATAACTCCATAAACCCAATCGAGACACGAGTTATTACTTAAAGAAATTAAACAGAGCGCATGTCCAAAGTTAAACGTGCATCCACTAATTATAAGAATCGTTGCGTCAATAGTTTAATGAATGATCTTATATTATTGTTTGCACCTAGGTATCAATGTACTAAATCTCATAGTTCGTTATTTTTTTAAAAATTTGAAACGTCACACAACGACAAATTTGTACACTTCGAAGAAACGTTATTGATTATAACGTATCGCATACATATCGCGTCTAGTGTTTATGTCTTTCCAGGTTGCTGATAAATACCACCGAAAGCATACATTGCATATTTAATAGCTATAAGATTTGCCCAAACACAGTAAACGGATGATTTTATAAGTTCAAGGCGTCAGGCTGTTGACCCACATGTGTCAAAACAGTGAACTTTCAATTTGCAAAATTTTCCGATAATTCAACAAAGAGGAATTTAATCAATTCAATCTTGTCTGACAGAGCTCAAGCGAGAAAGAATTTGTTAAATTCAGTTACCTTATGGGAAAAAACTTCAGCTTGACATTTTGATATTTTGACATCTGTATGCAGACGATTAACCCCTTATACAGCGCAAAGTGCGCAGGCAATACTATTATTATCATTCAGTTCCTTGCCCATAGTTCATGACATTTCACTATAACGAGCTCGACGAGACAGTTCTACGGAGGGATCACAATCTACTGTTTCGATGTGTGCGATAGATGTGACACTGCGCGTGTTAACATATAGTGTACACGTATCGCATTACTGACTTTATTTCCTACAGGTTGTCAATCAAATGCATCCAGCCGGGGACACGACAACTGTTACTTATTCTCAGTTCCTTATTCAACATTCGTTATCAACCGATAAAATCATTGATAACGAATGTCGAATAAGGAACTGGGAATAAGTACCGATTGGCACGTACATATCAACCCTCAAACAATCTTATACTATTTTGACAACTATGTACCCTATGCTGATATCTGGTTTCCTAGAAAATTCATTTGTTGTTTACTGTTTTTTCAGCTATTTTACATTGATTATTTGTTTTACTAACAAACAATGAAGGCATATTTGGGAGGGTCGGAGTTAGGATAAATTGTCCATTACATGCATAGGTTAAAAACACCCACTTTAGACTGCTACACTCTGTGAGAAAGTAATAATTGACAATTTCTCATCTCAGTTTACAGCTTCCTCACCTTCTTGGAAAACACACACAGTTAGTGACTTCACTAAGATGAACGGGAAGTAAAATATAAATCACTGATTACATTTAGTTTAAACAATATTTATTGAAAAAAGAAATGAGTATCAGGTTACATGAACACACAACATAAGACAAAAAATAAACACAATACTACAGGAAACATAGCACATACATGACAGTCAACGATTTTAAGACAAAACAGTTTAGCGATTCGACGGGAAGCTTTAAGCTTATGTGTGTTGTCTCCCTAGCTCAAAATAAATTGATTACATTTCTGCAGGGGCGGCGGAACCGGCGGAGGGGGGAGTGGTGGTGGTGACTTCAGCCCCCCCCCCCCCCACACTTTTTTTCCGGGCCATGTTTTTTTTGTGTGCATATATTTTAACACAACAAATGAATGGTGAAACAAGGAGCGGATCCAGAGCCTCCCTCATATTTTCACCCGCTATGTTTCTCCCGTACTGGTTCAGTTTCGATGGATTTCGGATCATGTTTTGCAGTAAGTGGCAGCAAATGCTATAATGTTTTCAGTCTGTTAAATAATCGATTAACTGAAATAGATCGTAATCTTACAGACATACAAGTACCAAATCCACCCCAGACAAGATAATCCACAGACAGTATAATTGCGGTTAACGTCTGGTAAAGCATACAGGTGAGGTCAATTTATTAGCTTTGGTCGTTACGACCAAAGCTGACAAATAGACCTCACCTGTATGCTTTACCGACGTTTTTTAACGGCTCTCAAAGTGTGAAATCTTTCAAATACATCTCCTGAAAATCTCAAATTATCCGCCCAGATGCATGGAAATGGGGTTTTGGGACCCTGGAATTAAACATTTTCCTACGACGACCATCCATCGCCCGACCAGCCCCCACTTTGAAAATCGTGCCGTCGCCCCTGTTTCTGGGACAATGAACCGTTACATCAAAATTTTATTTATTGACTTGAAAATTAATATTCCACACTACAGTCAGTTTAATTATCCTAATTATCTTTCTTCAGCAGCAAGGCTCAAACTGAAGACATCACCATGTTGAAATTCCTTACTAAGGAATAGAAAATAGTTAATTATTACGCCATCGCTCCGCGCACAAAATCTAACGTAGTATACAGTTTGGAAAGGCGTTCGGTCCTTCGGAGCCCATATTTTGAAATGAAAAAATCCCGACTTTGATAAAAGCCGACAATTGATGGATTTGAGGTGATCTTTCAAACAGCACGCATAAATTTTGGCTTTAAAAGCTGATCTGTCTGTTAGCGAACACAACAATAAATAACAGATTGCTTAAGATGTTGCGTAAAACTATAATCCAACTGCGCTGTTTGGCTGCATGATAAAATGTTTACTGAACCTTTGCACAAGGCTTTAATATATTCCCGGTTTTCTTTGGTAACGGGAACTTGAATGAAATTACACATATTGTATTTGCAATCTGCCATCTTCATACGGAAAAGTTCTTTTCCTGAGAGTAGTGTGAAAATCCAAACCCGCTTCCAACTCGTATTCATTTTAAGAATGGCTACTTTTATCACCACTACTTTATGGCATCAGCTTCCTCTTTGCTTGAAGCACAGGGGAAACTCATGACACAGAGATGAAGGATTTGATGTTGAAGAAGGTTGTGAATAGTGAGTGACACTAGTGATTCTGAAAGTGACGACGAGTTTTAACTTTGAAGCTGGTGAATATCTTTCTGCTGAAGAGAGGGGTCCCCCGAAACTGTTCGAGAGCTACAGTGATTTGATGAAAAGGGTTCTTCGGGAAGCAGCACTATAAAAAGTTCAGGCGCGGAAGGGCTGACGAAATCTTACAAAGTTATGTTTGGGCGTTTTTTTTTTAATTTAGAAAATCCCAGTTCAACACGTAAACAGTGCCATGCGAGATTCCCGATACCGTGCTATAGATTTCCCGGGTATCGTGACCGATCTTCGAAACTGCAAACCCGGTATCAAACCTTACTTCGCGCAAATGTAAAAGATTCGTCCAATTCAAAAAAACTGGAATTGTGTTAAATGACTCATGATCTTGAGTAAAGACATGAATCTGGGTTCGATTTTGAAGTTTCGCCTCAATATCCAACTTGAGTGAGACTTGAGTTCACTTTATCATTTTAGTCAGATTTTATTTTTTATTCGAAATATGGGGCCCTGCTTTCGCTCCGCTTGTCCGTTCTCCACATTAGGCCAACCATAAGTGTGGGAGTGACGACTTAGGGAAACTCATCCTCAAAATTCCATTATCCCCTACGAACTTAAACTACCACTTATGATTTCCAAACCTCCCTTCTTTGTCATACTCAAAATACGGCATGGGCGTGGAATGTGTGTGTGTGTGGGGGGGGGGGGGGGGGGGGGGTGATGGCGATAGGGGAGAGGTAATGTCCAGAATCGCTCTCAGAGATTCCAACTACGATTTTTTTCCGATGGACCTCTACATATAGCAGAGAAACAGTTCTTTCATCCAAACAGGCAAAACGGTCTCAATATAATTTCGGGGCACGATGGCTCGTTGGTAAAGGAATTTGTCTTTAAACGGAAAGGTACACGATTCGATCCACTTCTCAGGGATGACCGAAAGCTACACGATTCGATCCACTCCCCAGTGGTAACCGGAATGTATACGATTCGATCCACCCCAGGGGTAACCAAGAGGTACACGATTCGATCCACTCCTTAGGGGTAACCGAAATGTACACGATTCGATCCACCCCCAGGGGTAACCGAAAGGTACACAATTCGATCTACTCCCCAGGGGTAACCGAAAGGTACACGATTCGATCCATCCCCGGGAGTAACCGAAAGGTACACGATTCGATACACTCCCCAGGGGTAACCGAAAGGTACACGATTCGATCCACTCACCAGGGGTAACCGAAAGCTACACGATTCGATCCACTCCCCAGGGGTAACCGAAAGGTACATGATTCGATCCATTCCCCAGGGGTAACCGAAAGGTATACGATTCGATCCACTCCCCAGGGGTAAACGAAAGCTACATGATTCGATCCACTCCCCAGGGGTAACCGAAAGGTGCACGATTCGATCCACTCCCCAGGGGTAACCGAAAGGTACACGATTCGATCCACTCCCCAGGGGTAACCGAAAGGTACACGATTCGATCCACTCCCCAGGGGTAAACGCAAGGTACCCGGTTCGATCCACTCACCAGGCGTAACCGAAAGATACACGGTTCGATCCACTCCCGAGGGGTAACCGAAAGATACACGGTTCGATCCACTCCCCAGGGGTAACCGAAAGATACACGGTTTGATCCACTCCCCAGGGATAACCGAAAGATACATGGTTCGATCCACTCCCCAGGGATAATCGAAAGGTACACGGTTCGATCCACTCTCCAGGGGTAACCGAAAGGTACACGGTTCGATCAACTTCCCAGGGGTAACCGAAAGATACACGGTTCGATCTACTCCCTAGGGGGTAACCGAAAGGTACACGGTTCGATCCACTCCCCAGGGGTAACTGCGCTATGTCCAAGGGCATGGCACTTAATCTCGATTGCCTACACGATTCGATCCACTCTCCAGGGGTAACTGCGCTGTGCCCACGAGTAAGGCACTTAATCTCGATTTGCTACACTATTCGACCCACTCCCCAGGGGTAACTGCACTGTGCCCATGAGTAAGGCACTTAATCTCGATTGCCTACAGGATTCGATCTACTCCCCAGGGGTAACTGTGCTGTGCCCATGAGTAAGGCACTTAATCTCGATTTGCTACACTATTCGATCCACTCCCCAGGGGTAACTGCGCTGTGCCCACGAGCAAGGCACTTAATCTCGATTGCGTATAGGAGGGCACGGTGATGATGTGTTCTAAGGCGTACTTCATGTATCGTCAACCAGTGCTAACCCTGCTTATGTGGAGTTAGAGCATGGGGAAGTCTAACAGCACTGGATCTCTCCGGGTACTCCGGTTTCCTCCACCCATAACATGACCGACACGAAGTGACCCTGGCGGTCGAAAGTGTCATTAAACACAAATAAATAAATAAATAAATAAATAAATAAATAAATAAATAAATAAATAAATAAATAAATAAATAAATAAATAAATTCGGTGTGAGGTACGTCCTCAGTACTAAACACGTCAGAAATTATATTACAGGCTTCGGATCCTACTTTGGACTAACCGCTCCCATACTTGCGGCAAATGAATCAGCACCCCCCCCCTCCCCCGCTCCCACCCCTCGTCATATTGTAATTGAGTTTGGATCCGTTACTGATCACAAACTCCAAAATTAAAGAAACTCCAGTTGCCTACAGACGGGCACGGTGACGATGTGTTCCACTCCCCAGGGGTAAACACACGATACTCGGTTCGATCCACTCCCCCAGGGATAACTGAAAGATACACGGTTCGAGCCACTTCCCAGAAGTAACCGAAAGGTACGCGGTTCGATCCACTCCCCAGTTATGTACAGCTACTACTGGGTACCACCGGGTTCCCCAGAATCTCCCACACTCCTTACTGACTACCATGGCTTTCAGTCCTTTCATCACCATACCATAATCACTATCACACGTGGCTTCCACTGCTACTAGCACGCTTGTGTTTGTTCTAATGATATGAATCTTATACAGCAAATAATACCCAACGAATCGGCCGCATCCACCCGCGTAATATGCAAATTCAGCAGTTGAAAAAATATTATTTTTCAAAACATTTCAACAAAACCATATCATGTGACCCCTCGTTGGAACGAGCTCGTCGAGCTCGTTCCAACGAGGGTTCATATGATATGTTTTGTTGAAAATTTTGGAAAAATTAAAAAAAATGATATTTAAAATAATAAATTTTGATAAACTCGCTATTGATATTTTATAAATACACCGAAACCCGACATTAAGTGGAGAACGGACGCTCAATCGAGACAACAATGAACGGTGAGAACTTTTTCAAAATAGTGTTTCTAAATGAAATACTGTAAATAATTAAATAATTAAAGAAACGGTCGTGCTCTTTTAGAGAATTGGCTTACTCCAGTACTGTTAACGTTAATTCGTTTATGTCAACCGGATTCCTATCACTTCCCTGGGGACCCGACACATTATGTTGCATCAAAAGAAGAGTGATTAGTGTAAAACAAACTAGATTGATAGAGATGGTACTCTAGCATTTGGTGAGTTTATTTATCTCTTGACATCCCATCCTCTAACTTTCCTATTACTTTACTGCTATATCCATCTCTCTTGGCAATACCTTAATAACCCCAATGTAATGAGCTGATCTTTAATGTTGCGATCACCAGGCATCTCGCGCGCCTAATTCATCAAGTCGTTTCATCCATCACCCAATACCGGGGCGGATGAATGACATTGATTACCTATTTTTGTGTAGGGGTTACATGGGGTGAGACAATTATTACATCTTCATTCTTCTTCTAGGTTTATTTTAATGATGGACAGTGGAGTGATCTGATAAACCCGCTATCGATATTTTATAAATACACCGAACGCCGACATTGAGCGGAGAACGGACGCTCAATCGAGACAACAATGAACGGAGAGAAATCTTTTCAAAATAGTGTTTCTAAATGAGATACTGTACATTCGCCGCGGTCTGGTAGTAATCCACGGGTGGCAGAGATGTCCACGCATTCGTTCACAAAGGTAACAAAAATCATGATTAGCAAAACTTTAATTAGTGAAGGACCGAGTTGAACCGTTAAGAATCCCAACGTAATGAACTGATCTTTAATGTAGCGATTAGTGTTAGGAATCTAATACTATTGCGTCCGCGGAAATATTGCCTAATCGTGGAAAGTGACCAGTCCATCCATAGCGGCCGTGTTACTGGCAATAATTTTACAACTCTGTATAATGTTACACCAACACATTGTGTTACAAAAAATGTTGTAAATAACCGATAATGTTATAAACTCCGCTAATGTTATAATTTTTCCCAACACATAATGTTATAAAAATCAACACATAATGTTACAATTTTTTTCAACACATAATGTTAAACAAATTAACCGATAATGTTATAATTTTAAATAAACTCGTATCGTGAGTAATTTATAGTTATAAGGAGTATGATGTAACATTTTGTTGATTTATGCAGAACTAATGATAATTTTGCTCATCGCATAAAATGTAGTTATGTGTGGATGGATTGTGTTCTGCTCTAATACACAGCCTAGTATGGACGCAAGACAGACAGAGATATAGGGAAAGAGCTAGAGAGAGAGAGAGAGAGAGAGAGAGAGAGAGAGAGAGAGACAGAGACAGAGACAGAGAGACAGACAGACAGACAGACAGACAGACAGAGAGAGAGACAGAGAGAGAGACAGAGAGGGGGGGGGGGACAATGGAGCAAAATGTCATGATTATGGACGTACCTTTACCACGCGTACGATGCCGAATGGTTGTCTGGGTCGCGGAAAAAGTACATGTGGGTTCGAAATTGAATACCAGGTGATAAACGGGGCACCTAGTCACGTGACATGCTTTCAGTTAATCTACTAACCCTCCATCTCATGACGTCATCACCATGGTGGTATGCGCGTATGTATTTCAAGTGTGTCAGGTTATTGAAATGACCAATCTTTGGGATTTTTTTAGCCGGATCTCGCGAGATTTCTCTCCAATGAAACCATGAGGAAGAGAAATGTTCATCGACACGAATAGACTCCTCTTCCAGGAAAGTTGTATATCAGCCGTATTGCTCCCCCCTCTTTTTTGTTGGGGGGGGGGGGGGGGTCAAATACCTCACTTTGTGCCTATTTTAAGTGAGTGAATCCCAATTTTCGCATATTTCTCTCGGCATAACAATATCCTATTATTTGTTTATTTTGCTAAGAGTTTTTTAAAAGGTAAAATTGAACAAAAAGAGATGGAGCTGGAGGTGGTAGTGATGGTGGAGGTGGTGGAGATGGTTGAGGAGATGGCGTGGGTTAGAGTACAGGGTATAGAGGTGCTAGAGTCACTTGGAGCTTGGATTACGTGGAGGATAGGGCCGGGGGTAGGATGAGGAGGAAAAGATGTGGGGACAAGGAGGATTGAGTGAGGAGAGCTCCTCTACTGGTCTGTACAGCTACTACTGGCTACCACTGGGTTCTCCAGAATCTCCCACACTCTCTACTGACTACCATGGCTTTCAGTCCCTTTATTATCCCACTCTCACTACTGACTACCATGGCTTTCAGTCTCTTTATCATCCCACACTCACTACTGACTACCATGGCTTTCAGTCCCTTTATCATCCCACACTCACTACTGACTACCATGGCTTTCAGTCCCTTTATCATCCCACACTCACTACTGACTACCATGGCTTTCAGTCCCTTTATCATCCCACACTCACTACTGACTACCATGGCTTTCAGTCCCTTTATCATCCCACACTCACTACTGACTACCATGGCTTTCAGTCCCTTTATCACCATACGATAATCACTATCACACGTGGCTTCCACTAATACTAGTAATCTTGTGTTTGCTCTAATGATATGGACCTTATCCAGCAAATAAGTTATCAATTTATGATTTGAACAGGTATTACTCGAACAAATTGAATGTAATCGAGTAATATTAACCCTTTACCCAACGAATCGGCCACATCCGCCCGCGTAATATGCAAATTCAGCAGTTGAAAAAATATTATTTTTCAAACATTTCAACAAAACCATATCATGTGACTCCTCGTTGGAACGAGCTCGTCGAGCTCGTTCAATCGAGGGTTCACATGATATGTTTTTGTTGTAAATTTTGGAAAAATTAAAAAAAATGATATTTAAAATAATAAATTTTGATATCGTCTGTGTTGGGTAAAGGATTAATAAGCCATCAAGTAATTGCCCGAAGGAGTGTCCCCTCTTACGTCTCTTATGCTCTCTCGGCAAAAGGGGTTCTATAACCACAGACGTTTCCCCCCAAAGGATTCTCCTAGTGCGATTCCGGAAAAAGGTTTCCATAAGTGGAATTCCATAAGAGGGATTCCAAGCTTCCTGTACAGCACGTTGCAGTCTTACCATCAGCGTGTACTACAACTTTAGCTGTCAATCCTATGATTGGTATCTGTTGTATTCACCATTATTATAGTGTTCTACCATATGTGCTGTCTTGTAACATTACTATTGAATTGTGACGCTACCCCTCCCAGTAACTACCATTATTATGCTAGTAAATTTGTTTATCCAATCAAATGAAGTTGCTAAGAGACATAGACTCTGCAATATTAGGTTCAGGATGGCTGAAAAGCACCCAATAGGTGTGTGTGTGTGGGGGGAGGGGGAGGGTTCTTGTCTTTAGTATTATTCTTCGAAATACCAGAACTGCCCTCTACAGTACGGCTACCCTAGGCTGGTCACTTTCCACGGGTGGACAATATTTCCACGGACTCGATAATATTAGATTCCAAACACTAATTACAGGAATAATCATCAAAATTTTTCAGTCCGGTGAATCATTAATTGAAATTTTGGTGATGATGCTCATTTACTACATGTGTACCTGGTAAACGCATGTGTGGACATCACTGACTACCACCAATCCACGGCGAGCCGCCACTCTACTCTACACATTTTCTTTCAAACGATCCCACCATCTATAATGGGAATGTAAAAATGTTTACATTTCTTTACTGCAAATAATCCTGGTCAAAACGTCCAATAATTTTTTGCCCCAAATGTCCCCCAAGAGTTGGTCAAAATATCCCCCAAAATTGGTCAAGATGTCCTCAATACTGTTGGTCAAAACGTTCCCATTGTTATTTCTTGACTGGGGGCTACTGGAATAACTTATTTTAAAACAAATTTCTTGTTTCACAAGACATAAATGATAAATAACCCCATTTCTGTCAGGGCCTCTGATTATGCGAGCCTCCTCTAACTTCGTTCGTGCTTATGAATATAAAACACTTATCAATACACACTTATGCGAGCCACCTCCTTCACAATTACCAATCCATGCCCCCCCCCTCCCTTCCCACGTATTACTTGAAACATCAGTAGAAATTCAAATTATAGCATAGATAATTAATTCCAGAAGCCTGCCTGCTGAAGTCATGTTCAGAGCAGAGTATTGGTACAACTGACTTGGAAATTGGAGTCCAAGATTTCGGATGTATAATAATATCATCACTGACAAATTAAATATGGAACTACACAAAAGGAAAATTGAGATGTGGACATTTTGACCATCTGATGGGGTGGGGACACTCTGTCTGGCTGTTGGGGACATATTGACCAACTGTTGGAGACGGTTTGATCAACTGTTGGGGTTGTTTTGACCAATTGTTGAGAGAGTTTTGACCAATTGTTGAACGCTTTCGCACAACTACAGTTGACACTAGAAGTCACGTGACTGATTTGTGTACTATTTTGAGGTTATAGCATGCTGAGTATAAGTGCATTTTTGTCCCCGTCAAACTGCACCATTGGCGTAACTAAATTCCTGCAGAAAAACATCGTGCCCAACTCTGTACAATTCTATACTTGTAAATAGAGATCATTAACATCATTCCTTACCTCTACTGGAATACATGTTTATCATATGACTCGTCCGTTTTGTTCACTTTAAAGCATTTGATATTTTGTTTTCATATTAATCAGTGATAAATAAAGCCTTCCGTCAATTTAATTGGTCAATTTCAAAACTAGACAATTTGATTGGATGAACAAAATACAACAGGGCCACATTTTCATAATTTGCATAATTTGAGTTGGAAGCTTTCATTGGTCAATTTCACAACTGGACAATTTGATTGGCTAAACAAAATACAACTGGGTCACATTTGCATAATTTCAGTAGGGAGAATTTACGTTATCTGTCCTATTTAGGGTGGGTTATATTGTATTAATCTTTTACCTACAAGAAAAACACCATTCATTTTTTTTTATATTTTAACTTTTTGCTTCCAAAACATATGTTATGACGCTTCATTGGAACGAGCTTGACGAGCTCGTTCCAATGAGGTGTCATAACCTATGTTTTGGATGCAAAAAATGAAAATGTTTAGTTATACGAGGATGTTTTTTCCAAGTGCCGTCTGAAACTCAAGTTAGGTGATGGGTTAAAAAGTCATACTAAGTGGCTAATTTGTGCGTGTGTGTGCCATATGATAAATAGAATATGAAATGAGTGTTTTTCTCCTATAATATGTATGAAACTTGTCCGAATTTTCCGTTTGCGCTCGCCAGAGGCTCGCCAAAACGGAAAATTCTTAGATTCGTTTCATAAATATTATAGGAGAAAAACACTCATTCCATATCCTCTATTTATCATATGACTCGTCCGTTTTGTTCACTTTAAAACATTTGATATTCTGTTTCCATATTAATCAGTGATAAATAAAGCCTTCCGTCAATTTCATTGGTCAATTTCAAAACTAGGCAATTTGATTGACTGAACAAAATACAACAGGACCACATTTTCATAATTTGCATAATTAGAGTTGGGAACTTTCATTGGTCAATTTCAAAACTGCACAATTTGATTGGCTAAACAAAATACAACTGGGTCACATTTGCATAATTTCAGTAGGGAGAATTTACGTTATCTGTCCTATTTAGGGTGGGTTATATTGTATTAATCTTTTAACTAACGTTACGGCAAAAACCGTCTCGCGCAATACAATAAAAACGCCATTCATTTTGTTTTATATTTTCACTTTTTGCTTCCAAAACACATGTTATGACCCCTCATTGGAACTAGCGTGTCGCGCTTGTTCCAATGAAGGGTAATAACGTATGTTTTGGAAGCAAAAAAATTAAAATTTTTAGTTATACGAGGATGTTTTTTTCCAAGTGCCGTCTAGAACTCAAGTTAGGTGATGGGTTAAAAAGTCATACTAAGTGGCTAATTTGTGCATGTCTGTGTCATATGATAAATAGAATATGAAATGAGTATTTTTCTCATTAATATTTATGAAACTCGTCCGAATTTTCCGTTTGGGCGAGCCAGAGGCTCGCCCAAACGGAAAATTCTTAGACTCGTTTCATAAAAATTATATGAGAAAAACACTCATTCCATATCCCTTATATATGCAATGACTTAAATAGACATAAAATTCGACTGCATATACAGAGTGAAGAGATGGAGTACTACTGAATCGTAGAGCCATATATACGTCACTCGAAAAATATTTATAATTGTTCATAACAGCACAAGAAATATTTGCAAACCTTCATCACATGGACCACGCGAAATGAAAGTCTGCAAGTGGTTCTTGTGTTTTGTCCTGAGATGTTGCGAATAATTTCTAAGTGAAAATCTATCCCACGGCGATTTACCTGTATTGGTAATCCTCCCTCCACATACTCTAGGCTCAATATTTTTATTCTGTTTGATCGGTTCCATTTGTGATTTCACTTCCGGTCTCGCTTATAGCGTATTATATTTTGTATTGCACAGCGCAAACGCTCTTGTGTATTTCAGGTTACTTCATTCTTCTGCAGTTAGGAACGCAATAACTAATGAGCATGCTCTGCGCTAATTGTGACAGGACTTCTAGTTTTAACTGTACATGACTTTAAAATATAAATTCATTATTTTGCTGATATTTAATGAGAAGCACTGCTCCCCTTGAGCGGATTATTGGGCCTGGGAAGATTCAGCCTCCAAAAAAGAACAACATGGTCATAAAGGTTCAAGCAACAAGCATCATTCATTAAATAAAGTCTTACAAATACATGGATATGTTTGAAACAATACGGCCATAGTGGTTAAAAATATTTATATAATAATGGATTGCAACATCTTGTAGAAACACAGGTTATTACGATTACAACTGAGTGAACAATGCGTCGAAGACGAGGGAGAAAAAATTATTTGAGTTAACATAACTAACACTCTATCTGACAGTTCACAAAACTTTTTACTGTTCAGCCACCCCATCCTCAGTCAAACATTTGTAAAAATAGTGGTCAAGTAGATTTTCCACGCCATGATTTATAATTTTTCAAAGAACCATAAGGCAAATTTGCAAATAGTCTGCAAATGGACCACTGGGTTTTTTTGGTGGTTCGTGAGCTGAAATTTCGGGTAGTGCTACTTGTGCTCTGTTCTCAGAAACTGTTATTTCATTGCCGAATGAAACATCTACCCTGTCACGACTTACAGATGAAATTAATTGTCATGTGACTGTATTGTGCGCTATTTTGAAGTAATAACACGCTGAGTAAATGCTTTTCTGTCCTTGTCTAACTGTACCGTTAGCGTAAGTCAGTTACTGTACAAAAACAGCGGGTCCAACTCTGTACAATTCTATACAAGTAAATAGAGATCATTAGCATCATTCCTAACCTCTACTGGGATATGTGTACATGTGATGACGTAACTATATATTAAACTTCGACTGCATACACAGAATGAAGAGAGTGGATTACAATATTAATCGCAGAGACATACATGTATATTCTCCACTTGAAATGTATTTCATAATTGTTCATAAATGCACAAGTGGCGCTTGCAAACTTTCATCACATGGACCACCGGGTGCAACCCGGTGGTCCATGTGATGAAAGTTTGCAAGTGCTTATTGTGTTTTGTCTTCAGAAATTGTAAATAATTTGAAAGTGAAAAATCTATCCCACGGCGATTTAGTAGCATTCCACCCTCCACATAATGTGGTCTCAATATTTTCTTTCTGTTTAGTCGCTTCAGTTTGTGATTTCACTACCGACTTCGCTAATATCGCATTATTGTTTGTATTGCACAGTGCGAACACTTTTGTTTATTTCAGACCACTTCGTTCTTCTGCATTAAGGAGAGCATTTCAGACCACTTCGTTCTTCTGCAGTAAGGAGAGCATAAACTAACGAGCATTTTCTACTCTAATTTTGACAGGACTTCTAGTTTCAAATGTAAATAATCCACAAGCACGTCATATATTTAATTTATTCGCACATATTCAAATTGGCAGCGTGTTAGGTTGGTGCATCATATAAAATGTGTTACACTATAACATGTATACACTATCTGCAATATGTAAAAATTCCACTTTTTTCAATTCAATCTTTTGAAATGCTAATATTATTATTCAGGGCTCATATGTATATTTCAACGAGAATCCGAGAATCGATTCACGTATTTAAAGATTCGCACAACAAAACCAGTGAGAATCCATGTAGATTCTCGCTGCACCTCTGCTAGTATTTGAGTGGAAAAGATTTGAGTCAGTTTAACCCTTTACCTACCATAGAGCAAGCAAATTAACCAGTACAAGGCTAACATGATCTGAAATATTCAGACACTTTGTCAATAAAATTAAAAAAAACAAACTTATATTTATTTTATGTATGACAAACAATGTTGTCACATTTATTTTCAAGTCCTAGAAATCTGTTACATCCTACATGTAACTGAAAACTGAGATACAGAATAAAGTAGAAGGTCGGACATCAAAATGTTTGGGTAATAGTACCAAAGAGAAATTCACATCACGAAAAACAGAATAAATTGTTGTAGTATCATTCTCCCACAATGCTGTAAATGCCACTGCCAATGAGCTCAATTGTGGCATTCGTTTACGACTATAAATCATATCTATAATACTTTTGTGACTTCTTCTAAACGCACCTTAATGTTTAAAGGCCTAAATTCGGGCTTTTGTAATCTCAGAGCATGTGCCCTGACCATGTCATGTTTAGGAAGTCCTACTGACAATACACGCAGGCAAACACCTGGGCAGTGATTTCTAGTCAAGTCAGGTTGAACATGTAGTCCAGTGGGAATTCAGGGCAGTTTCTCAATCTATTGAGGGTTAACAAAACTGAAAAGAAAATCACTCACTTCTTTCATGAAAATGAACCTTACAACTAGAGCTGAAACTGTTAACCGATTAATCGATTAATCAATGATCAACATCTTGATAGATCCAAAAAGTAATTGATCGATTAGCGTTACTTTTGAACTATTGTATTATATGGGTTAACAAAGGAACAAACTTGCTCCAAAACATGCAAACATTGTCGCACTGACTCACATCATTTGTATGACACAGAATAAAGCATGCAAGTTACTTGCTGACATACGTGTTTACTTGAATGATCATCATCCTGTATCAGTGATGGAAATGGTAATTATTAACCCTTCACCCATTGCGGTAGCAGACAATACTTGCAAAATAAATTCATGACTTAAAAAATTTATTCATTTTTTGTCTCAAAAACATAGCTTATGACCCCTCATTGGAACGAACTCACCGAACTTGTTCCAATTAAGGGATCAAAAGCCATGATTTTGAGACAAAAATTATAACATAATAAATTTGAATTGAGATTTTTGTATATAGGCCTAGACTGTTTTGTTTGTTACGTTGGGTAAAGGGTTCATGCTGTAAATTATCAACGTTATGGCAATTATTCAGATAACTATTTGGACAAGTGATTAATTGGTTAATGCACGTGATTAATCGATCAAGCAAACCCCTTGACCGTTTCAGCTCTACTTACAATCCTTATCTAGCCTTAAAAGGGACATATAAATAAAGATTTAACAGGATTTGCATAGAACGTTTCGAATCAGTTTTCATCTACACACGTGTAGCTAATCAATTTCACATGAAAAATGCTAATTCAAATTTATTCAAGTTAGGAACCTGCTATTAAATTCTTAAAAATTAAAACAACCCCTGGTAGACGCATGCGTGGATTACGACCAATCCACAGCGACTATACTGTATCACATGATTACTCCGTTTTCTCGCTCATCACCATTTCATATTTTCAGTAAATATTAATTAGTGCTTCATAACTCCTGCAGTTGATTTGATTTATCAATTTCAAAAGTATGCTTTCTGATTGGTTAAATAACTTAAATTAATACTATTTCAAAATATCAACTTACTGATCCTGTACTTATGTTATACTGATATACACTATGACCGCCGTGGACTGGTCACTTTCCACGGGTGGGCAATATTTCCACGGACGCAATGATATTAGATTTCAAACCCTATTTAAAGAAAACCAAATACTCAAGGTTGATGATTTGTTTAAGCTACATGCACTACTGTTCGTGTTTGACTGGCAGAATCCATCTGGTGGGACAACCAGACCGTCTGGCCTCCTATACACAGAAAAAACACGGACCCAAACTCTGGATAAATTTCCATTATACTCCTTCCCGAAACTATGGAATGTTCTGGACGACACGACTCGTAATATTAGCTACAGAAGCATACTTAAGAAAAACTTAACTTCCACATTCATTTCCTCATATTCCAGTTATGTCAGCTGCAATAATCCCTTCTGCCCTGATTGCACTTCGTAAACTTCGTAAATTTGGAAATTGTCAAAGTAGTGGTCTGCGTCCAAATCTGTAATCCTCGTCTTGTGCAACCTGTTGCGCTTCCTCCTTGCAGCGGTGCTATGTAAAATACTATATGGATACAATTAAGAATTTGCAAACTAAGAACTAATCAAAACAAATAAATCATAACATTCGTCATCCTACGACGATGGTGCAGCTAACGTAGACAGCACGCCCAAACATCATGACCAACCTCTTTGTCGCGGTCTAAACAATACGAACTTCACGATGGGACTTGTTACCGCCATCATGTGTTATGATAAGTAGTGGAGGGAGTCCTATAGGCAGGTTGCTTCTTGCCAATCTTGAAGCACATCTTTCCGCTGGCGTTTTTGAAGCACCAATCCCCTAATCCCAGAAAAGTAATGCTTCGGTCGTCATTCCTCATCATGTGTCACATAATTGGTTCTAAGTTCATTCTTTTAGTCACTGTCTGTTTGCAATCACCCCATCTTCTATCGGGGGGGGGGGGGGGGAGGGTGGCAAGTAGACAGCCAATCTGGCTATGCTACTTCCCACGGTATACTACTCATTACATTTGTACAATATGTTTATTTGTAACCATTTTACATGTATGTGTACCGTGAATAAAGAATCTGAATCTGAATTTTTGATGATTAGCAATAATCATCAAAAATTTAATTAATGAAGCACAGGGTACAATCCGATGCTTCATTAATTACAATTTTATTGATGATGATTTTCTGTTACCTGGTAAAAGCATGTGTGGACATTACTGCCCACACATAGATTATGACCAGTGCACGGCGACTGTACTGGACAACGCATGACGCTCCATTTTCTAACCTTTCTTTTCTATCTTTGTGTTTTGAATAACTGCATCATGGTTAAGAAAATGAAATTTGTGATTCGATCATACAATATTTATGAAACTCGTCAACAAACTTCTTATTTTCTCCTCACCAGAGACTCAGTAAACAGAAAATTCATTGACTTGTTTCATAAATATCTCATGACGAAGATACTCCTTCCATATCCTAAATGTACGACATTTATTTCAAGTCTGAGAAAGCTCTGTTATTTTAAATTTTATATGCCTTTTACGTAAAAGGCTGGCTCCACGTGATTGGTGACATGCTCTCTATACAAGTCTCGCTTCAGATTATAGGTATGCAAAACTAAATATTTTCCCATAGGCCACCATAATGACGTTTAGGCGAAAAAAACCATTTGATCGCATCACTTTAATCTTGGCATTCAAATACTTTTGTTAAGCATAGCCCTTCAGACAACTTTTCCTGATCCGAAAACAAGGGTGAAATTTTATTAGTCAATTACGTAATCTGCTGGCCCTATGGTGGTACTGACGACATACCTATAAATGTAGAACTAGTCATTTCAATTACCAAGGAGATATTAACCTTAACTGTCCAGGTTTGCACACAGTTTAGGCAAGGTTCGACAGTGTTGAAAATTCATGAGCTTTTTATGTACATGCCCATTTATATATATCATTGGAGATATAACCTTAATCGCATCAATATTTCAAAACCAAAACATTATATGCAAAATTCGTCGTTTTTATGTGAAATATCATGAGCTTCTTATGTATATGCCCCTGTATATATGTTTAGATATACACATAATTGTTAGTCCACGACTACTTCCCCTCCCAATCCCCTACCAATCCCTAACACTGCATGAAGCATCATCAACTCGTGCTTTACATTTCGCTGTCATATACTTCCTTATCAAATAGCGGTGCATGGATCTTTCATAACTTTCATAATAAGTGTTACATGTTTGCTTTTCCAGGAATCAAAACTTTTATGATACGGTGTATGCATTACATTAATATAACTTATTACACCCCACTTTACATCAAAGATGGCGACTGAGAAAATAACCTTAGAGCAATAAAATCAACCGAAAGGTTTGATTTCGCGACCCTATTTAGGGAAAGATGATGAAGAAAGTATGACACCCTTCAATATCCTTCGACACTCCTGTGATTATAACACTAGAGAAAGTTTCAGGAGTTCAATAGCAATCGACACTGCATTTTGTTTGTTCAATATAAACTACAGAAGCCTCAATACTAATTGGGATTCAATTGTTAATTTACTGAAAGATTTAGAATATTCCAAAGATGTATTTGATATGATTGACCTCACAGAAATATTCAGCATTCAACATGACATCGAATATCAGCTACAGGGTTATCATCGATTATTATCTAATACACGACCAGATGATGATGACGTTAGAGGGGGTGTCAGGCTGTTCATCAAAGACAATAGTTCATATCGATTGCGTAACGACTTGACAGTCTTTATACCACATGTGTTTGAATCACTGTTCGTCGAAATATATGACGATGCAAAAAAAACCTATGTTGTTAGAATAATCTACAGACCACATTCTGCCCCCAGAGCTGACATAAACTCGTTCAAGAACGAAATGGCCGCAATGATGGACAAATTAAATCCAAATAATACAAAGGTGTTGTTAATGGGGGATTTCAACATCGATCTCTTAAAATATGGAGTACACGACAGAACACGACAATTCATTGTCTGTAAGTTTAATGAAGGATTTCTCCCTCCAATTACAAAGCCAACACGAGTAACGAATTATTCGGCCACCATACTTGGTCACATCTACACTAACACATTATCATCAAATTTCAAAGGCGGAATAATTATTACAGATATCTCCAATCATTTTGGAACGTTCTACTCTGAACAATCTATTAAGATAAAGGACGACGCGAAAACATATGTCAAAAGATCCATTAATTCTCATAGGACAAACTCCGTTAAAACACAGCTAGGCAATGCTGGTTTTGAATCGGCGTTTGAATCACCATGCCCAAATGTGGCATATAAAAACTTCATGTATACTTTCTCGAATTTGTTCAAAAATAACTTTCCTCTGAAAAAAATTAGCATTCCTTAAAAATACATTAAACGTCAACCCTGGGTGACACATGGTCTCATCAGGTAAAAAATAAAGCTATATCATAATAAGCTGAAACATCCATCGACTGAAAATACTGGCAGGTACAAATCATATTGTGCTATGTATAATAAAATAAAGCGATCTGCGAACGCATTGTATTTTAATAATATCTTGAATGACAATATGAACAACATGCGAAGAACCTGGGACATTATCCGTACTGCTATTAAAAAAAAGATAACAATCATATCCTCCCGACAGAATTTGTTATTAATGGGAAACTGGAATCAAGCCCAGCGGATATAGCTAATCACTTCAACGGCTATTTTTCTAGCATTGGGAAAACGATAAATAACAATGTTGACTCCACCACCAAATATTTCTCTGATTTCCTAATTGATAGTAATCCAAGTAACATATTTCTTGCCCCTGTATCGAAGGAAGAAGTAATATTCGTAACAAAATTATTGAAAGCAAAAACGAGTAAAGATTACAACGAAATCTCGTCAAAAGTAGTACAAGAAATAATAAGTGAAACTGCAGATCCGCTAACTCACATAATAAATCTCTCATTTCTGACAGGAATTGTGCCAGACGAAATGAAAATTGCCAAAGTAATACCTGTTTACAAATCTGGTAATCCACAAAACGTTGATAACTACAGACCAATTAGCATTTTACCTGTTTTCTCTAAAATACATGAAAAACTCATGTTCAATAGAGTTCACGGGTTTCTGTCGAAATTTAATATTCTGTTCCAGCATCAGTATGGCTTCGAAAAAGTCACTCCACCTTTCACTCTATGTTGCATCTTCTTAATCATGTTGCTGCAAACTTTGATGAAGCCACAAAGGACTGTACGCTGTCATTTTCTTGTGGATTCCTCAAAGGCATTTGACACTGTTAATCACGATATACTTTTACACAAGTTAGACTTCTACGGGATCAGAGACACAGAGCATTTGTGGTTCCGCAGTTACCTCAACAGATAACCTCAGCTTGTAAAATATGGAGAAGCTGCATCGGTTTTACAAGATACGTCGTGCGGAGTTCCATAGGACTCTATCCTAGGTCAGTTGCTATTTTGATTTATATCAATGACATTAGTAAATCTACAATATTGAATGTTCTTTCTTTTGCGGATGACACGACTGGCTACGCATTAGATAACAACATTGATAGGATACACAACCGCGTAAATAGCGAAATCGTGAAACTGTGTGAATGGTGTAAGGCAAATAAAATTGTCAAAAAAGCAAATAAAACAAAATTCATTCTTTTTAGCCCCTCACATTTTAAAACTGATAATTCCAATTTACGTTTAGACATGAACAACAATATACTTGGACGGGTATCAAATGCAGCTTACGATAAAGCTGTGGAATTCTTAGGTGTTTATTTTGACGAATGCCTGGATTTTAAGCATCATATTACGGCCACTGCATCTAAAATATCAAGGGCGATATATGCTATAAATAGAGTAAAACAAATCCTTCCCCTAGTGCGCTTTGATCCTTGTACTTTGCTCTCGTTCACAGCCACTTGTTAAATTGCATCCATACATGGGGACATGCCAACAACAGCAATAAGCTCTTTCTTCTACAAAAACGAACTTTACGCATTATTAACAATACAAAATTTAATTCGCACACAGATCCCTTATTCAAGAAAGAAAGAATTCTGAAATGTCCTGACCTACATAGACGTAATGCCTTAGCTTTTATGTATCATTGGAAGAATGGAAATCTTCCAGTAGGCTTTACAAATCACCTCCAAATATACGACAGTGTGTCTGGAACAATAACCAGACAGACAGGTCAAGTAATAAGAGGTATACCAAGATCAGACTTCTAAAAAAACTCCCAAATACACTCATTTCAAAAGCTATGGAACATTCTGAGTAACAATATAAAAAATATTACGTCGAGATCGGTATTTATAAAAAAAATTACCCAAATTTCACTTGAATCCTATCATAACTCAGTACGCTGCTATAGTTCGGTATGTCCCGACTGTCGCTCTGCCTCTAACTTAACATCTTAATTTATCCGTTCTAACTGCCGTTCCAACTTTACATCCTCATCAGTCGTATTCGTACCGCGACAAAAATCCACAGTATTTTTTGTTAAGTTCCGCCAACAAATCCGAATCTTCTCTACTCGACACAGGCTATGCAACCCATCACAACTACCTCTGGGCATCCAAAGTGTGTGATGACCGCAAGATCTCACTCGATAAATGCAAGCATCCTACAGTCTAAAATATACTTCTTATGATATATATATTTAAGTACCCATGCATCGCTGCCGTTTTTTTTTTTGTTTGTTTTGTTTTAGTTGCTTTTTAATTCTATCCGGTTTTTTTATTTAACTCCTATACTGTCTCTCCCATGAACGACCCCTCATTTTCCCCTTTTCATCATTTTCTTTCCAATTTTACTCTTTGGGAGGCATCAGGAAGACAGGCAATCTAGCTATGTTGCCTCCTTACATTATGTATTTATTATATTGTAAAAATGCAAAATACCATTGTTTATGTTTGTGCATCATTATACCTTAGCTTTGTAACATGAAAACTGTTAAATGAAGAATTCAATTCTGTTCTTTCTTAAACTGAAAATTGAGATATAGAATAAAGTAGAAGATAGCACATATATGTTTTTTCATTTCGTTTGAAAATTCTGGTTATGACTATACAGTATAGTCTCCGTGGACTGGTCGTAACCCACGTGTGGGTGATAATGTCAACACATTCTTGAAAGTTGCCTTGCAAATTTGTATATTTTTATAACACCTATTTTTATAGCATTCCCGGGGTCAAAATACCTTCATAAAATCTCCAGGTCATATAAGAGACGCCTTCAGTCACTCGAAAGTGACCCTGATCAATGTAATTTTACCACAATAGCAATACTTTGCATTCCATGCAAACATTTCAAGCTGGACGACGATAATTGTCGATGTCTGCCGTAAATGAGCAGAGCCATTGTAGCGTCAATTGAGGGGAAGAAAAAAATTTAGTAGACATAAATTCACAAAATACGTGAAGTAGAAAACTTTATGCACTGTTTAAATAATTAATTTAAATGCAAATCTAACAGGTGGTCTGCTGTTCACATCCTCCAATATAGAATGAACTAGAGGATTTTTAAAGACGTCACCAAAATAGGACATTGTTTGTTGCCGATTAAAAGACTTGGTTAATCGAAATAATCAGTTACTGTAGTTTTTTTTTGTCTAGCTCTCTACAATGTGTATAGAATTAAAACGTAAGGAAATATGTAGCTGTCGTTTGATTTATCATCTATTAATAACAACAATTACATATATATCATATTTCTGCATCCATAATAATAATAATATTGAGGAGATCTCATGAATGTGATGAGATAATTCACGATATTTACTAAAATATCGTAGATTTGTTTTATTATATGCTACGTGACATTTTACTGCGCAATGTTCTCCTTAATTCGACTGCAACAGTTTCAAGACAATAACAAAGATCAGCTAATCATATCTTCAGGGCGATGTTCAAGGTGACGTTATGCGCCGAAGCGTAACGTTATTTAGGAAGCAACTGAAAACATTCATCGTATGGACCTGAAAACTTTATTTTTCACTGGCGCAAGCGCACGTGAAAAATAAAACTTTCAGGTCTACACTCATGAGATAATTCCCGATACTGACTAAAATAGAGTAGATTTCTTTTTTATAATATGCTACGAGACATTTTATTGCACAATATTCAACCCAATTCGACCCCAAACGCGTACGTTTCAAAACAATAACCATGATCAGCTGATCGTTCCTTCAAGGCGGCATCATGCGCAGAAGCGTGACGTCATTTAAGAAGCTACTGAGGAATATTTCTCAATATCTATCTTGTCGATGGATATCGAGAAATATCTTTTAGATAAATTTGCGTTAATTCACAGGCTAGCATGTAATAATAATAATAATAATAATAATAATAATAATAATAATAATAATAATAATAATAATAATATTAATAATAATAATATTAATAATAACAATAATAACATCTAGCAGTATTAATAATAATGGATGTATTTATACATGGACAGCACAGTACATAGTGAGTTTGTACAGTTATATATCAGTTTCAGTGTGATTTACAAGATTAGCACCCTACTGAGTTGGGCCTCATCACCTTCATGGTCATCCAGTTTCATACTCACAGTATGATACAACTCTGTACAGCTGTTAAATGTGCATACGGAACTACCACATTGACAATCTCTGTTTATAGGCAAGTGCCCCTTGATACACGTAAGTGTTGTAATATAACAGAAGTAAACGTTGAAAATAGTGTTAAACTCTTGACTTGTACAGGTCAGTTGAAGAATATTTTCCCTCCAGGTTGGTCTGGGTAGTGGGTGTAATAGGTTCACCTGTGGTATCCAGGTTGTTAATTCACAACAGCGATGGCCTGCCCGATTGTTCACATAGACATCACATGATCTCAATCTACCTCTACTGAGGCAAATTGTAAGCCTCAGTCGGCATATTGAGATGCCTGTGTGGATAAGCTTGTTAATTGCTCACCAGTGGTTGGTGGATTCCTAAGGCTATCCAGTTGATATCTGCTTGAATAACTCTACCGTCACTCTTCTTGGGAAATAACAATGGCGTGATATCGCCATAGCTGTTGAAAGCGATGTTAAACCCCAATCAAACAAACAAACCAAGAATATTTTCAAGAAGAGCAATTTATCGCGTACCTCAACGTACATTTATCAGTATACATATTTTACAACACCTCAATGAACATTTATTAGTATACAATGTTTTTCTTACTGTCAGTGAGTCATTTCATTTGGCCCTTCTGATTCTAAGTGTCTTCGTTTGCGCGCACGGATACATGATCCAATTGTTGATTGCATAATTCACTTGTGAAGTTATAGTTTATAATCAAACCCGGAAATCCCAGTAAATCACACTTTGGAAAGTAATAAAAAATAAAAAAAATATAGAATAAAATATTGATAACTTTTTTTTCTATCAAACTGATACATTATATTCTACAGTATAAGAATATATATATAAAAATGCTTCACAACTGAATCAAGTAATTTCTGATTTCCATTATACCCAGACCTCAAACAATCTTGGCAATGAACCTCGTGCACATGCTTTCACTTATCCATATTCAATGAATCACCAGAATTTTTATATGCTAGCTTGTAAATTATCGCAAATTATCTAAAACATATTTCTCGATATCCATCGACTCGATGGATATCGAGAAATATCCCTCAGTAGTTTCCTAAATGATGCCACGTCGCTTTGAAGGAACGATCAGCAGATCTTTGTTATTGTCTTGAAACTGTTGGCAGCCGGATTGGGCTGAACATTGCGCAGTAAAATGTCACGTAGCATATAACAAAAAGAAAATCTACAGTATTTTAATGAACATCCAGAATTATCTCAGGAGTTTGGACCTGAAAGTTTTATTTTTCACGAGAGCTTGGTCACTAAAACAGCATAGATAATATTATCTTCTATATATCTCCAGATAATACCTTGAAAACGTATTTCTGTTTGAATTTTTTTTCTTTGAATATTCTTTTAACCCTTTACCCCACGCAGACGATATCAAATTTTTTTATTTTAAATATCATTTTTTTCAAATTTTTCAAAAAATTTCAACAAAACCATATCATGTGACACCTCGTTGGAACGAGCTCGACGAGCTCGTTCCAACGAGGGGTCACATGATATGGTTTGATTGAAATTTTTTGAAAAATAATATTTTTTCAACTGCTGAATTTTCATATTACGCGGGTGGATGCGGGCGATTCGTTGGGTAAAGGGTTAAAGGGGTTTCACTGGTTACATAATACAGTGTGGAATAGAATGAACCAAATTTGAAAAACTAATCTCTGAAAAATGCAAATTTGACTTACTCTCCTAATTTGTTGCTGCTTTATAGTTTTAATTCCTTTTTCTTAAGTATCAGGAGAATGGATTGTAAGTAAATCACCCGTAGAGTGAACTCAATGAAAGCATCACCCAAAGGAAACTTTGAAATTCGGTATCTATGAACAAAAAACACAAGCAATGTTTCAGCCAATGTTTGAGAAGTCCATTTGTTGGAACTTTGCTTGCGCTTCTTATGTTTTGCAACAAATTTGAAATTATTGCTAGGGTGGACTCTGAACTCTATGGGTGATTTAGTGACAATACACTCTTCTCGTACTGTACATTACCACCTCAATCCATTCATTCAACATTTGTGAGGGGCGCGTTCACAGCAACTTGATGGGCTCCTTTAAACACAATTTAAGCCAATGTCAAGTGTAACGCTTTAACAATGGTCCTTTTTGTACTTCGCCCGAGTCGCTCATTGACATTGTGAGTGAGGTGCATCTTGTCCTCCCCATCCAATATACCTTTCTCTGGTAAGAAGTAAGTGGCATACATTGATAAGTTTCTTAAAGGCCCGTACTGGTAAATAGGGCTCACAGAAGAATGTAAATTTGGAGCAAGTAATGTGTTTAGATTGTCCCATTGTGGTTGCGATTGGTCAACCGTGCCGGCTGCCGAAACCCGAATACCTACAACACAATCTACATGTAACATTTATGAAGGAATTTCATTGTAACTCTGCAGCATGACTACGTATAATGTCAATGGCCTATTTTGGCCGGGTTCAGTCAACCATGAATCTTCAGGGGCACGCTACCCAGATTCCTTTAGCACAGTCAACAGGTTGCATCTGTGAAGGGATTTCATTGTAAATTGGCAGGATGACTCGGTGTAATGTCTATCCTGGGATCAGTCAACTGTTAACCCCACTTGGGCCTGTGACCTAGATTCCTTTAGCACTTCGTACCGATCGTTTTTATGAAGGGATTTCATTGTAACTTCGTAGGATGACTCGGTATGATATCTAGATGAGACTATCCTATTTTAGTCGTGATCGAACAACCGTGACTGCCGGAAGAGCTTGTTACCTAGATTCCTTTAGCAAAGTCTACGAATCATATTTTTGAAGGGATTTCATTGTAACTTGGTAAGATGACTCGTTTTTGGAAAGATGTTACTGTAACAAGGTAACTTCGGTTGGCATACGCTAACTGTGAGGGCACACAGCAACCCAGGCCTCGATTCTTTAGTGCAGTCTACACATCAGATTATTCTTGTTGAAAATATAACATGCAGGGTACAAAACTTAACATATTCTCCATTATCACAATTCTTGTCTTTTTTCATAATCCTTCCATAAACAGTGAACATTATCATTTTCATCAAACACTACACACAGTCAAGTTCAGCTGCAGTGTCATTGACACTTTCATTATAGTGAACCATTTGTAATGGTCACGAGAACGTAATGATCCTAATTCCGTCGTTTATAGATACCATTGCTACAATCATTCATGTACAAGCACATATCCACATTTATTATATTCCCCACAATGAGTTGTTTGTATAATGGAATATCCTTGTCCATCCGTTTGACTTTCCGTCCATCCGTCCATAGACATAATTTTGTAATTTTGTTCGGAGATTCATGAACCAATCTGCTTGAAACTTGGTATGGTTCTTCACCACCATGGGAATCTGTGCACCTGCGATTATAGTATTGAAAATAATTAAAATAACATGATTTTCCCAGGCGTTGTTTGGTGCCATTACTGGACCTCGGGACACTAATGGGTGCGGAGCTGCTCATCACAGATGACGGTCCAGTAATGGTGCCATTACTGGACCTCGGGTCACTAAAGGGTGCGGGGCTGATCATCACAGATAACGGTTTGGTGCAATTACCGGACCTCGGGTCACTAATGGGTGCGGGGCTGCTCATCACAGATAACGGTTTGGTGCCATTACCGGACCTCGGGCCACTAATGGGTGCGGGGCTGCTAATCACAGATAGCGGTTTGGTGCCATTACTGGACCTCGGGCCACTAATGGTTGCGGGGCTGCTAATCACAAATGGCGGTTTGGTGCCATTACTGGACCTCGGGCCACTAATGGTTGCGGGGCTGCTAATCACACAAAACGGTTTGGTGCCATTACTGGAGCTCGAGCCACTAATGAGTGCGGGGCTGCTCATCACAGATAACGGTTTGGTGCCATTACTGGACCTCGGGCCACTAATGAGTGTGGGGCTGCTCATCACAGATAACGGTTTGGTGCCATTACTGGAACTCGTACCACTAATGGGTGCGGGGCTGCTCATCACAGATGACGGTCCAGTAATGGTGCCTTACTGGACCTCAGGCCAATAATGGGTGCGGGGCTGCTCATCACAGATGACGGTTTGGCGTCATTACTGGACCCCGGGCCACTAATGGGTGCAGAGCTGCTCATCACAGATAACGTTTTGGTGCCATTACTGGACCTCGGGCCACTAATGGGTGCGGGGCTGCTAATCACAGATAACGGTTTGTGCCATTACTGGAGCTCGGGCCACTAATGAGTGCGGGGCTGCTCATCACAGATAACGGATTGGTGCCATTACTGGACCTCGGGTCACTAATGAGTGCGGGACTGCTCATCACAGATAACGGTTTGGTGCCATTACTGGAACTCGGGCCACTAATGGGGCGGGGCTGTTCATCACAGATGACGGTCCAGTAATGGTGCCATTATTGGACCTCGGGCCACTAATGGGTGCGGGGCTGCAAATCACAGATAACGGTTTGGTGCCATTACTGGACCTCGGGCCACTAATGGGTGCGGGGCTGTTAATCACAAATAACGGTTTGTTGCCATTACTGGACCTCGGGCCACTAATGAGTGCGGGGCTGTTAATCACATATAACGGTTTGGTGCCACTACTGGACCTCGGGCCACTAATGGGTGCGGGGCTGCTAATCACAGATAACGATTTGATGCCATTACTGGAACTCGGGCCACTAATGGGTGCAGGGCTGCTAATCACAGATAGCGGTTTTGTGCCATTACTGGACCTCGGGCCACTAATGGTTGCGGGGCTGCTAATTACAGATAACGGTTTGGTGCCATTACTGGAGCTCGGCCCACTAATGGGTGCGGGGCTGCTAATCACAGATAACGGTTTGGTACCATTACTGGAGCTCGGGCCGCTAATGGGTGCAGGGCTGCTAATCACAGATGACGGCCTAGTAATAGAGTTGTTTGGTGCCATTACTGGACCTCGGGTCACTAATGGGTGCATGGCTGCTAATCAGAGATGACGGTCCAGTAATGGAGTCCAGTGCCCTCGAAAAATCATGTTACTGTATAAATGGTAGTTGTGGAAGGTTATTAGGAGGAAATGAAATGTGATATATATATAGAGAATATACCTATAGTAGTGGTGAACATTTGGTACACCAAGCCACTTTGGGTATATTTTATTTATACCATGATCGTCAGATTATTAAGAGTCGCTATTATTTTTTCTCGATTTTACTGAGCACCAGACGAACATACGAGCGAATCTGTTTACACGAGCATCTGTGGGCGGTACTTCCGCTGTCAATTTTATCACCGAAACGAAATGAAAAAAAGAAACTGAGCCTTTTTCGTTTTAATAACATAACAACATACTATTTCGAGTTATATCCAAGTGCCATGCTTTATTAACATGAGACAATGCGTGTTTGTTAATAATTTTTGGCATCTTATGAGGTAAACCCATTTAAAAACGTAATAAATTATTGCCACTTCCATTTCACTCTTCGCGAGGCGACGTGCGATAAATTTAGACACGTTTGCATTCAGGTCGATTTCACCAGGGATATAGTTCTACTGTAGGTGTAAATTTTTACTATTGAAATCCCATTACTGGCGTGTTCATCACGTTTGGTGTGTAAAGCTAAAATTCATGTTATAGTCTTTTCATATATAGTACAATAGGTAATCACGGTATAAAAAAATATTTACAATAGAGTTACAAAATAAAAAAATGCAAATAGATTAGAGCCATTCAAATAGGCATATTCCCGAGTTATGTCCCCTAGACACAACATTCCCATGCAGTATATTTACGGCTGCCTCCATCAAAACATATCCGAGTTTTCTTGGGTTGGTCGAACTTGGTTACTGCCCAAGAAAATAAAGACTTCAGCCTTTGAAATTGGGAAGATTTTTCTATGGCAGAATATTACCATTGCAAATGTCAAGTACTAGAGTACTTCCTATAACATTTTTATGATAGCTTACCTGAGTGTGCTGCTAACACGAAAATACTGCAGTTAAACATGCAAGGTATATACCGGTAACCAACTCATTTACTACTTATTACAACTAAATTCCTCTATACATGGCATTTTGACTTTGGGAAGACATCTTTAATATTCAGCTTCCCTAATAATTTACTATGGGAATTTTTGCAGCCGCAAAATTGTTGCACTATGGCTTACCGTTAGGCGTGGCAAATATCAAGTGCTGGGAATTTAACTATTTTTTAACTAAAATTAAAGTTAGGCAATGGTATAGGTTTTTCTACTGTGGGTCGGTGAATATTGATTACGTACATTTCATTTTCAAAAAGATCAATAACTGGGAATTATCACCAACTTCAATCGCTTGACCATAATAAGTATCTTAACATGTTATCTCAGCAAAACAATTTTTGGTTTATCACACCACAAAAAGTACACATGTACCAGACAACCATGTAAACCTCAGTAATTTAGGATACAAACACTTGAAATATGTGTAATGTTTCAAAGAGTAACTCATAAAAATGATAAAAAAAACATTTCAAATGGCATCATGTTTCATTTCTAGGAGCAGACAACATGATTTTTTTTGTGCAACAAATTTGTTCAAGCTCCTATAATTTTTTGCTCATAATGTGGTACTACAAAATCTGACTCCTGTGCATGGTGCAACATTGTCTTTCCTTTTCCACATGGGCTTGGGTATAATAGGCCCACCTCTTGTAGCTAGGTTGTTAATGCAAAGCAGCGATGGCCTAGCTGTCCACAGAGTTCTCAATGAAATGATGTAACAAATTCTGAAGAGTTTGTTGTATCAGAATATAAATATCTCTATGTGGGCTTTTTAATTCTTCTCCAGTGGTTTTGGATTCTTTAGACCAAAAAAGACGCTTGTTTCCGCTAACGGACTGAAAAAATAAGGTCGGGAGGTAAGAAAAACTTTTCATTTAAATTCTATTTTCTTATTTTTCTTTTTTTCCAGAATACAGTTTATTTCAATTTATAATCCTTTCAACATAAAATAGGCCTCTCGGTATGCAATAAAGAAACATTAAACTCAGATACAAAGCTACAGTGTCTTTATTTGTGTTTATCATCCCATATGGCCTCGCTACCACACTTATCTTTGTGAATCATTGCCATAGAAGCATTCAAGCTTCGTGTGACTTTCAGTCTTTTTTTGTAGTGAAAGCATTTTTCAAAAGTCATTGGGAGTAGCACTTTGTCAGTCGCCATTGTTTTGTATAAGGCTAGAATTACAGTATCGTATTAGCCCAAAATGTACGGTACGCTATCCTTACGACACCCATGAATTACACTTGGATACAACGCGCCTAGTTCCGTAGCATGGTTAGGTTTTGCATAACATTTTTTGTATAAAATCTTAATTTTTGTTTGGACGATCAATAAATGCGGCACGATTTAGAATGCGGCAAAAATGAAACTTTTTGAAAAAATTTTTCTGCAATTTCAATAAATTGATTAGACTAGGTGGATTAAGATAGGGTCGGTCGAGTTAGCGGAAACAAACATTTTTTAGGCCTTAGGCTACCTTCATCCTAGGGACTAACAAGGCCATGGTACAGCCATAGTTATTGAAAGCGTTGTAAACTATATTGACAGTTATTGAAAGCGATACATTTTGGGATTGATAGTGAACTTGGTCCGATATTTTTAACAGAGTTATGGCCCTTCTCCAACTTAGAATACATGTTTATATTTGTTTTCAGAATGATAACTTTAGTTTGTCTGAATGAAATGATACAAAAATTTTGTAATACGTTTGTAACCACATAATACATGTTGGGATTGATAGTGAGCTTGGTCCGATAGTTTCTGTGCAGAATTATGGCCCTTTTCTGACTTGAAAGACATGTTGATATTGGTTTCCAGACGATGACTTTAGTTTGACAGAACGAAATGGAACAAAATTTTATGCATAGGTTTATAAACACACTATGCAAGATGGGGTTGATAGTGGCATGGTCCGATACTTTGTGATAGAGTTATGGCCATTTTTTAGTTTGACTGAAGAAAATGAAGCAAAAAGTTGTCCATAGGTTTATAACCACATACTACATACAGGTTGGGATTGATAATGAACTTGGCCCGATATGTGTTTTGCAGAATTATGGTCCTTTTCTGACTTGAAAGTCATGTTGATATTGGTTTCCAGACGATAACTTTAGTTTGACGAAACGAAATGCAACAAAATTTTATGCATAGGTTTATAAACACACAATGCAAGATGGGGTTGATACTGGGCTTGGTCCGATATTTTTTGATAGAGTTTGCTTGAAGGAAATGAAGCAAAAAGTTGTACATAGGTTTATAACCACATAATACAGGTTGGGATTTATAGTGGGCTTGGTCTGATATTTTTTGGCAGAATTTTGACCCTTTTCCGACTTAGAACATAAAGCGGCTGTGAGCATTAGTGTCCCCATGGACACATGTTTCTTGTTTCTGTTAGCTGATAAAATGACCAAGTCAACTCAGCCATTGGTTGGCCACAACAATTCGTCCCATGAGTTTCAATACGTTCCATGTGCCAGTAGGCACATAGAACACATTGGAACTCAAAGGACGAATTGACAAATTGTCACAATTAACCGTTTTGGTATGAGGCCAAATAAAATAGTATAACATAATTATACAGGGAAACCTGAACACAACCATTATTTGTTTCCTGCCTGAGCAGATACAGTTGTACAAGAAAATTGTATGCCCACTGGGAATGCGCACATGATTAAACACTGTTGTGAACACCCATACAATATTGTTGCACAACAAATCACGTGGTCTGCCCAGCATAACCAGGTTTTACATTACCCATGTGAAATTAATTATTCAATTATTTTCTATTTGATTACTTTTTAGTAGTTTTTACCTGGAAATTGACATAATTTGATGCCGAAGAAATAGTTTAAGTATTGTAAGAAATATTGATTTAAATCACATCTAGAGTAGTCCATCAGAGGAGACGGCTAAAGGTTGTCAACTACTACTTTTGTACAAGTGAATGGAGATGGAACTTTCTGTTTTCATCCTGTGACAGACTTCTCATGTTTGTACACGATTGGTCTTTAATGTTAAATCAGTGTTTTATTAAATGCCTTCCATTTATCTTGAGGTTTTGCGTTCAGTGCTGCTCATTAATTCTTGACCATTTCAGTTTTATAACAACAGCGTCTCCCTTTGCCCACTACATGTATGTTAAATTTGTCAATTTCAAAGTAAAATTACTTGTGCTATAATTTAGTTAGAAATGAGGTACATACATCATTGGATTGGTAATTATTTAGTCCGTTGCTAAAAGCCCAGTGACAGTTCTCACCTCACAGTTTATCTACCTTCAGGTGCTAAGGCAGACCAGTGACAGATTTTACCCCACAGTTTATCTAACCTCAGGTGCTAAGGCAGACCAGTGAAAGTCTCACCTCACAATTGATCTACCCTCAGGTGCTAAGGCAGACTAGTGACAGTTTTTACCCCACCGTTTATCTACCCTCCGGTTCTAAGGCAAACCAGTGACAGTTATCACCTCACAGTTTACCTACATTCAGGTGCTAAGGCATACCATGGGTTTTTAACGGTGGCTTTTTCAGAAGTTAGTCTGATGTGTTTATAGAGTGCTCGTACGTCACTCACTAATAGGTAGATACTAGTAGGCCACTGTGCTATAGATATCAGCAAGCACAAAACTGGTCAGTTGCTATTTTTATTTGATGATTTTATCTTTAATGGTTATGACAGTACTAAATTCCGAAGGCTTACCACCAATCACTGTCAAACTGAGAAAAAAAATCTATAATTAATGAAGAGAGTAATTTAGGTATGGGGCTGGGGGAAATGTTGAGCCATTGCTGACTGCAGTATATCACTTATTTTTTATCGTAAACATTTACTTTGTATAAACACATAGGCCAAACTTCTGCAGAAGCCACCGATAAGCGCTGAATAAACATTGCATAGCCTATATTAGTGCAAACGGTCATTAACTGAACAATCACCTATCCAATGGAGTATGCATCTCGTTTCCAACTTAAATATAGCAGCTAAAATGAATTTACTTTGAAATCAACAAATTTAGAACAGAATGCAACGGCAGAAGCTGTTACTATCCCACTAAGATACTGGAGAGTGAATTAACAGTGCTGAATGTATACCATTTTATAGGACTTATAACCTGTATAATTTAACAAATGTAATAAGTTTACAGAATTGCCATTAAAGTGTTTTGTATTACATACCTACATGTACTATGATTATTTTCAACTTGGTACTCCTAATGTATTCAATGTTTTGTATTACATACCTACATGTACTATGATTATTTTCAACTTGGTACTCCTAATGTGTTTAATGTTTTGTATTACATACCTACATGTACTATGATTATTTTCAACTTGGTACTCCTAATGTGTTTAATGTTTTGTATTACATACCTACATGTACTATGATTATTTTCAACTTGGTACTCCTAATGTGTTTAATGTTTTGTATTACATACCTACATGTACTATGATTATTTTCAACTTGGTACTCCTAATGTATTCAATGTTTTGTATTACATACCTACATGTACTATGATTATTTTCAACTTGGTACTCCTAATGTATTCAATGTTTTGTATTACATACCTACATGTACTATGATTATTTTCAACTTGGTACTCCTAATGTATTCAATGTTTTGTATTACATACCTACATGTACTATGATTATTTTCAACTTGGTACTCCTAATGTGTTTAATGTTTTGTATTACATACCTACATGTACTATGATTATTTTCAACTTGGTACTCCTAATGTGTTTAATGTTTTGTATTACATACCTACATGTACTATGATTATTTTCAACTTGGTACTCCTAATGTGTTTAATGTTTTGTATTACATACCTACATGTACTATGATTATTTTCAACTTGGTACTCCTAATGTATTCAATGTTTTGTATTACATACCTACATGTACTATGATTATTTTCAACTTGGTACTCCTAATGTGTTTAATGTTTTGTATTACATACCTACATGTACTATGATTATTTTCAACTTGGTACTCCTCATGTATTCAATGTTTTGTATTACATACCTACATGTACTATGATTATTTTCAACTTGGTACTCCTAATGTATTCAATGTTTTGTATTACATACCTACATGTACTATGATTATTTTCAACTTGGTACTCCTCATGTATTCAATGTTTTGTATTACATACCTACATGTACTATGATTATTTTCAACTTGGTACTCCTAATGTATTCAATGTTTTGTATTACATACCTACATGTACTATGATTATTTTCAACTTGGTACTCCTCATGTATTCAATGTTTTGTATTACATACCTACATGTACTATGATTATTTTCAACTTGGTACTCCTCATGTATTCAATGTTTTGTATTACATACCTACATGTACTATGATTATTTTCAACTTGGTACTCCTAATGTATTCAATGTTTTGTATTACATACCTACATGTACTATGATTATTTTCAACTTGGTACTCCTAATGTATTCAATGTTTTGTATTACATACCTACATGTACTATGATTATTTTCAACTTGGTACTCCTCATGTATTCAATGTTTTGTATTACATACCTACATGTACTATGATTATTTTCAACTTGGTACTCCTCATGTATTCAATGTTTTGTATTACATACCTACATGTACTATGATTATTTTCAACTTGGTACTCCTAATGTATTCAATGTTTTGTATTACATACCTACATGTACTATGATTATTTTCAACTTGGTACTC
Organism: Pictodentalium vernedei; assembly: GCA_031216915.1. Classification (NCBI taxonomy): domain Eukaryota; kingdom Metazoa; phylum Mollusca; class Scaphopoda; order Dentaliida; family Dentaliidae; genus Pictodentalium; species Pictodentalium vernedei. Next base: position 455,143,139 of record CM062289.1, read on the forward strand.
CTAATGTATTCAATGTTTTGTATTACATACCTACATGTACTATGATTATTTTCAACTTGGTACTCCTCATGTATTCAATGTTTTGTATTACATACCTACATGTACTATGATTATTTTCAACTTGGTACTCCTAATGTGTTTAATGTTTTGTATTACATACCTACATGTACTATGATTATTTTCAACTTGGTACTCCTAATGTATTCAATGTTTTGTATTACATACCTACATGTACTATGATTATTTTCAACTTGGTACTCCTAATGTATTCAATGTTTTGTATTACATACCTACATGTACTATGATTATTTTCAACTTGGTACTCCTAATGTGTTTAATGTTTTGTATTACATACCTACATGTACTATGATTATTTTCAACTTGGTACTCCTAATGTATTCAATGTTTTGTATTACATACCTACATGTACTATGATTATTTTCAACTTGGTACTCCTAATGTATTCAATGTTTTGTATTACATACCTACATGTACTATGATTATTTTCAACTTGGTACTCCTAATGTATTCAATGTTTTGTATTACATACCTACGTGTACTATGATTATTTTCAACTTGGTACTCCTAATGTATTCAATGTTTTGTATTACATACCTACATGTACTATGATTATTTTCAACTTGGTACTCCTAATGTATTCAATGTTTTGTATTACATACCTACATGTACTATGATTATTTTCAACTTGGTACTCCTCATGTATTCAATGTTTTGTATTACATACCTACATGTACTATGATTATTTTCAACTTGGTACTCCTAATGTGTTTAATGTTTTGTATTACATACCTACATGTACTATGATTATTTTCAACTTGGTACTCCTCATGTATTCAATGTTTTGTATTACATACCTACATGTACTATGATTATTTTCAACTTGGTACTCCTCATGTATTCAATGTTTTGTATTACATACCTACATGTACTATGATTATTTTCAACTTGGTACTCCTAATGTATTCAATGTTTTGTATTACATACCTACATGTACTATGATTATTTTCAACTTGGTACTCCTCATGTATTCAATGTTTTGTATTACATACCTACATGTACTATGATTATTTTCAACTTGGTACTCCTCATGTATTCAATGTTTTGTATTACATACCTACATGTACTATGATTATTTTCAACTTGGTACTCCTAATGTGTTTAATGTTTTGTATTACATACCTACATGTACTATGATTATTTTCAACTTGGTACTCCTCATGTATTCAATGTTTTGTATTACATACCTACATGTACTATGATTATTTTCAACTTGGTACTCCAAATGTGTTTAATGTTTTGTATTACATACCTACATGTACTATGATTATTTTCAACTTGGTACTCCTAATGTGTTTAATGTTTTGTATTACATACCTACATGTACTATGATTATTTTCAACTTGGTACTCCTAATGTGTTTAATGTTTTGTATTACATACCTACATGTACTATGATTATTTTCAACTTGGTACTCCTAATGTATTCAATGTTTTGTATTACATACCTACATGTACTATGATTATTTTCAACTTGGTACTCCTAATGTATTCAATGTTTTGTATTACATACCTACATGTACTATGATTATTTTCAACTTGGTACTCCTCATGTATTCAATGTTTTGTATTACATACCTACATGTACTATGATTATTTTCAACTCGGTACTCCTAATGTATTCAATGTTTTGTATTACATACCTACATGTACTATGATTATTTTCAACTTGGTACTCCTCATGTATTCAATGTTTTGTATTACATACCTACATGTACTATGATTATTTTCAACTCGGTACTCCTAATGTATTCAATGTTTTGTATTACATACCTACATGTACTATGATTATTTTCAACTTGGTACTCCTCATGTATTCAATGATTTGTATTACATACCTACATGTACTATGATTATTTTCAACTTGGTACTCCTCATGTATTCAATGTTTTGTATTACATACCTACATGTACTATGATTATTTTCAACTTGGTACTCCTAATGTGTTTAATGTTTTGTATTACATACCTACATGTACTATGATTATTTTCAACTTGGTACTCCTAATGTATTCAATGTTTTGTATTACATACCTACATGTACTATGATTATTTTCAACTTGGTACTCCTAATGTATTCAATGTTTTGTATTACATACCTACATGTACTATGATTATTTTCAACTTGGTACTCCTAATGTGTTCAATGTTTTGTATTACATACCTACATGTACTATGATTATTTTCAACTTGGTACTCCTCATGTATTCAATGTTTTGTATTACATACCTACATGTACTATGATTATTTTCAACTTGGTACTCCTAATGTGTTTAATGTTTTGTATTACATACCTACATGTACTATGATTATTTTCAACTTGGTACTCCTAATGTATTCAATGTTTTGTATTACATACCTACATGTACTATGATTATTTTCAACTTGGTACTCCTAATGTATTCAATGTTTTGTATTACATACCTACATGTACTATGATTATTTTCAACTTGGTACTCCTAATGTGTTTAATGTTTTGTATTACATACCTACATGTACTATGATTATTTTCAACTTGGTACTCCTAATGTGTTTAATGTTTTGTATTACATACCTACATGTACTATGATTATTTTCAACTTGGTACTCCTAATGTATTCAATGTTTTGTATTACATACCTACATGTACTATGATTATTTTCAACTTGGTACTCCTAATGTATTCAATGTTTTGTATTACATACCTACATGTACTATGATTATTTTCAACTTGGTACTCCTAATGTATTCAATGTTTTGTATTACATACCTACATGTACTATGATTATTTTCAACTTGGTACTCCTCATGTATTCAATGTTTTGTATTACATACCTACATGTACTATGATTATTTTCAACTTGGTACTCCTAATGTATTCAATGTTTTGTATTACATACCTACATGTACTATGATTATTTTCAACTTGGTACTCCTCATGTATTCAATGTTTTGTATTACATACCTACATGTACTATGATTATTTTCAACTTGGTACTCCTAATGTGTTTAATGTTTTGTATTACATACCTACATGTACTATGATTATTTTCAACTTGGTACTCCTAATGTGTTTAATGTTTTGTATTACATACCTACATGTACTATGATTATTTTCAACTTGGTACTCCTAATGTATTCAATGTTTTGTATTACATACCTACATGTACTATGATTATTTTCAACTTGGTACTCCTCATGTATTCAATGTTTTGTATTACATACCTACATGTACTATGATTATTTTCAACTTGGTACTCCTCATGTATTCAATGTTTTGTATTACATACCTACATGTACTATGATTATTTTCAACTTGGTACTCCTAATGTGTTTAATGTTTTGTATTACATACCTACATGTACTATGATTATTTTCAACTTGGTACTCCTCATGTATTCAATGTTTTGTATTACATACCTACATGTACTATGATTATTTTCAACTTGGTACTCCTAATGTATTCAATGTTTTGTATTACATACCTACATGTACTATGATTATTTTCAACTTGGTACTCCTCATGTATTCAATGTTTTGTATTACATACCTACATGTACTATGATTATTTTCAACTTGGTACTCCTAATGTATTCAATGTTTTGTATTACATACCTACATGTACTATGATTATTTTCAACTTGGTACTCCTCATGTATTCAATGTTTTGTATTACATACCTACATGTACTATGATTATTTTCAACTTGGTACTCCTAATGTGTTTAATGTTTTGTATTACATACCTACATGTACTATGATTATTTTCAACTTGGTACTCCTCATGTATTCAATGTTTTGTATTACATACCTACATGTACTATGATTATTTTCAACTTGGTACTCCTAATGTGTTTAATGTTTTGTATTACATACCTACATGTACTATGATTATTTTCAACTTGGTACTCCTAATGTGTTCAATGTTTTGTATTACATACCTACATGTACTATGATTATTTTCAACTTGGTACTCCTAATGTATTCAATGTTTTGTATTACATACCTACATGTACTATGATTATTTTCAACTTGGTACTCCTAATGTGTTTAATGTTTTGTATTACATACCTACATGTACTATGAATATTTTCAACTTGGTACTCCTAATGTATTCAATGTTTTGTATTACATACCTACATGTACTATGATTATTTTCAACTTGGTACTCCTAATGTGTTTAATGTTTTGTATTACATACCTACATGTACTATGATTATTTTCAACTTGGTACTCCTAATGTATTCAATGTTTTGTATTACATACCTACATGTACTATGATTATTTTCAACTTGGTACTCCTAATGTATTCAATGTTTTGTATTACATACCTACATGTACTATGATTATTTTCAACTTGGTACTCCTCATGTATTCAATGTTTTGTATTACATACCTACATGTACTATGATTATTTTCAACTTGGTACTCCTAATGTGTTCAATGTTTTGTATTACATACCTACATGTACTATGATTATTTTCAACTTGGTACTCCTAATGTGTTTAATGTTTTGTATTACATACCTACATGTACTATGATTATTTTCAACTTGGTACTCCTAATGTATTCAATGTTTTGTATTACATACCTACATGTACTATGATTATTTTCAACTTGGTACTCCTAATGTATTCAATGTTTTGTATTACATACCTACATGTACTATGATTATTTTCAACTTGGTACTCCAAATGTATTCAATGTTTTGTATTACATACCTACATGTACTATGATTATTTTCAACTTGGTACTCCTAATGTATTCAATGTTTTGTATTACATACCTACATGTACTATGATTATTTTCAACTTGGTACTCCTAATGTATTCAATGTTTTGTATTACATACTAGCGGGGGAGGAATTCGCTAGAATTGTGCACTTGGTGATACCTTCCTGAAATTTGGCATGATGTAAGGGTAGGCATCAGAGATTTCAAAATCGATCGGCTACAAGTTGGCACCATCCTCTAGCCACCACTAGCAGCGAAATCCAAAATGGCCGCCAAGCGGATCGAAAAAAAGCTATTTTCGCCGATCGCACAACTGAAGCTCCAAACCTAACACCATACATGTGCTGTAATTGATGTGAATGATGGAGTGAAGCCCTTGGAACAAGTTGGGGGGAAGATTAATGGATAATGGGATCAGAATTTCCGTCGATGTGTGCGTCTGTGTGTCTGACTGTCAGTATGATCGTCCGTCCGTAGATAAATTAGTGTTGAATGTTTCTCGGGAATGCAATGATCAAATGAACATGGTATGAGAGATTCCTGTCAACACATGAACAAGGGTACTCGATAGTATGCAGCAGTGGGGATACTTGGACATTTGATAATCCAATTAAAGTGACAGTCTATTCTCAACTTCCGGCATTTTCGATAGATTTATTTTCTAAGAAAATAAAACTATCAAATTTCTAGAGGAGTTCTGGTTCAATCTCAACACCATAGCGACACGTCTGCCAGCAAGGGCAGTGCTGGAATGAACTCGGGATGCATTAGTTCCCGTTGTTAATTATACAATGTTATCTTGCCAGTATAGAACATTGGCAAAATGGGACTAGAAGGGGTGAGTGTATGTTTGCAGTCATTCGAGGTACAGGAATATTTTTTGACTACAAGTAGTATTCTTCATTTTCGGCCAGTTAAGATGTGGTGTGTTCCAAGTCAGGATTAATGTTGCCGACACTTAATGCCCATCCCTCATGGTATGCTACTTTACCAGGGATATAGAGATATAGCCACCACTGGGAGCCAAAACATGACCTTTGATGTCGATGAGTGGTCGAAATGTTTTAGCGAATAACTTATCGAAATATGATCCGGTATGGCAATTTGATACCTTACGTTAGATTTATTAGATCAACTCAGGTATGGATTCATTGAGACATGAGTGCGCTACAAGATGAAGGATTTCCAAGTTGATTTGCTATGGAGTAGGAACTGACTAGTCACATGTGGCCTATGGCCAGAGAAAGACAAGGATACCATAGATGAACACACGGGTGAACGAAGGTATCAACTGTTGTACAGAGGCAAAATAGTTGGGGATATTGTATCATGCTATGCATGAATTAACACCGTCTTGTGCAGTAAATAACAGACTATTTTCCGAAATCTAAAACTGTATTCCTATACCCCGGACAATGTAGCAAGCCACATGGGATGAACATTTGTTAGCAAAATCAACTCAACTAGAAACATGACATGTGTTAACTGGCCGAAAATGGAAAAAAAAATACCAGAATAGGAGATGACTGGTCCTAACATGACAGTATACTACTCAATATTGTTACAACAGCCACCTTCACACTTACACAAAGGTGTGCACCTTAATCCAGCTTTCAAGCATTTGCAATTGCCCTTGCAGGCCTTGGCACAACTACAGTGGAGCATCAGTGCACATGCAGCACTTGCGTCTCCTAGGTGAGTCCAAAATGGGACCAGAATATTGAGACGTGGATTCCACTCCCATCCGTACTGTGATGGGTCTGGCACACATAAGTGTTTCTGCAGAGCACGATGCCAAATGAAAGATGACACAAGAATTACCCTTTTTACATGTTGATACAGAGCTGCTTTGGTGGGCGGGATGTTTTCCATAGACTTAAGGCCATGTGTGAACATATGCCGTCTCGCATCATTGACACGTGTACTGACACAACTGTTACTGTACATCTGTATGGTGAGTTTTTCGATATGCTGCATATGAGGGGAATCCTCTGAAAAGACTTGCGGATTCTCAGTCAATTCTATCATCATTTCAGTTGATGCGGGAAAATTCATCCATGCATTCCATCCTGTCTTCTTCCCAATGCCGAGCATGCTGGATGTTACATCACAACCTGTGAAGGCGTGGAAGAAAGTCAGGGCCTTACAGTAATCAGGTCCAAGTTGTGAAGCTATCTCATGAATTGGCATATCTTTATATGCCTTTCCAATTCCAAACCCAATCCACAGCTCACTGAGTCCAAGGTCACGGAATGTTGCGAAATGGTGCAAAGACAGAATGACGACATCAGAATCAACCGTGCGAAGAAAAGCTATTTTGTGACCTTGTGAGACTGCATGGTTGAGATGAAGCATCATGCGCGTGTCTGCTTCCTCGTGGTTCGATGGAGATATGTCACATAAGCTAACATCCTTATTGCATAGTACATATTCTCCTGATGTCGTTAACAACTGGTACTCGGATGTTGATGTTAATTTCAGCAGTTCAGCAGACAGGAACTTGAAAAATTCGTCTTTATTCTCACTAACTTTCAAGAATGCCTGCCAATTCTTCCCTTTAGGTAAAGGGACGTTCTCGGACACCCGTATCAACCTAACTGCTGTCTCACCGAGGCGTTTTGCTCGCGTCTGATTCTTCAAACTGCCTTCGGGGTAACAGTCATAGATCGCATCAACCCTTGTGGTGTTCGTGTTAATCAGAGATTCGATGTATGGCAATAATTGCAATCGAGCATATTCTCCAAACAGATCCGCTTTCTGTGGTTTGATTACATGGACTACAGCAGGCATATCCAAGATGACAACTGAAGCTTGTCTAGCTGCTGAATTCTTCCCTTGTGCAGGAATAGCTGGTAAACAATTGAGAATTTGAGATTTTGTCCCACTCCGTAGCTTACCTCTATCGGATAATGCTGGCGGATCACGTGCATTCTCGTGCATGAAAAACTCATCCATGTTTGAATCAGGCCGGGCTTGCAGTGAAACGAACATCTGGGTAACTATTGCGGCAGTTGCTTTACTTGACATGAGTTAGTCTCGGCCTTTGTCCAGGTTGGCTGGGGGTGGGTTAAGGAAGGTATATATATTTGCCTTGGGAATAACATCATTCAGGGGTACGGTGCATTCCACAAGCCTTTCCTTCAAGAAAGTGGAATATAAATGCTTGCCCCTTTCGGGTAATGACCGTAAACTCTTACTAACTTCGGGGTCCATATATTCACCAGTATCTAATGTCACCAGCTGACCACTAGTTTCATCATAAGGGTTGATAATGAGTCCCTGATTCACCAGATCGAGGAGAGATTTCAATTGATTCAGAAATTTTTTCTGCTCTGATACCGAACTTTTCGGGTGTTCCGTGTTATCTGATGATGTTGTGTGGAAACTTGCATATTCATACTCATCTATAACACGCAGAACTTCTGACCTTGAAAGCTCAATAACGACTTTCTCTTCAGCCTGGCCATAGAGACCTTTTGGACCACTGTCTTCTTTGAGTAGTTGGATACTATGTTCTTGGCTCTGATCTAAACCCATCATACTGAACTTCCTCTCACTACGCTGGACCACAAAATGGCCTTCCATGAATTTGTTGTGGATTGAAGGATGCCGCCTGGGTAGCTGAGACATGTCTCTCAGAAATACGGGGACCCACCGACAATAATTTGTATGTCCTAGGGCAAAAAAGTAACTGCACAACTCATCGATAGAACACAGTGTACCAGGCCAGTTACCGATTCGTTGGTTCCGAACGAATTGACAGCTTGTCAAGAGAAAGTTCCGAACGATTTCACCCCAATAGCGCGCAGTTGGAGATTGTGAAAGAATCCTCTGTTCCCACATTTCAAATGACTCATGGGGCCCAGTCTGCTGACAGTAAATCTCATAAGCATTCTTTCTGAGGATCTCAAGCCAAGCTAGAGTGAGAAGATATGCCTGTCGCGTCCTCTTGACATGTTTCCCACCAAGTAGGGATGATGCTACACCGGGTGTGAATATCTTTGCGAGGTGAAACATTCGCTCCCAACCAGAACCACCCATAAGCTTACCACCAGCTTCTTGGGTGCACATTTCAAGATGCAGGAATCCAATCATACACACCATTCGATCCTCACCTATCTCCTCTGGGAACAGCCATTGACATTTTTTCTGCCTGGCATACAACGGACAGTCACCTTCAATGACAGGTATCTGGCCGGGGTTTACGAAAGCAGTAGCTTCCCTGACCACATACATAGCATGCTTCTGCATACTGAGTGAGTCCGCTTTCTGCTCACTGAAAACAGGGAATACCCCAATAACTGCACGAGGTTTGACATTGTCTTGATCTTCATGTTTTGAAAAGAAGCCTGAAAAGGTCACAGGGACTTCATCAAGCTGCCAGCTGCCATCAACCTTCCCTTTATTGCTGATCTGTGACACATGAGACAACCAGTCATTCTCTCCCACGTTCAAATCTGCATATTCATTGGGCCGTACATTACATTCATCTGGAGATTCAAGCCTGATGTCCCCACCAAAGTCTTCAACGAAAGGAACAAATGCATAGTCGTCTGGGAGTTCAATTTGTGTGTCTTCTGGAACATCTAAACTCAGTGGTGGGGGATCAGTACCCACATTGTCCCTGCTCAGTTGACCAATGAGTGTGATGGACGTACCATGCATATCAGATCTACCAGATACATCAATGTTATCAGTGGTTCCTATCGAGAAAACATTACGTTTGCAGTTAGCTGGGACTACAACACCTTCGTTCTTGAACCGCAGTGAAACAGCTCTCGCGAAACTCCTGCGAACATCCATTACGCGATCATAAGAGACAGAGAGTCCCATTTGATGAAAATCTCTGATAAGATTTTTCATACGATCATGGGCATGCAACTTCAAACCCACATAAAGAGGCATTGGAGTTTCTCTGTCACGTCTCTGGTGAACATTTTGTGCATGTTCGGAGCGTTTCGCTGAATTGCTGATCAACATCTGTGAAATAGTACAAGCCACTCGAGTCTTGGCATTAACAGTCTCATCATCGCCTAAGTTCTGTATACTACATGTGCCCTCAAGTAGAACTCTAAGAAGAGTCAGGAGTGAGTTGGGTACAGGCTCGCTCAAGCAATAAGATGAAAATGATCCCGTGAAAGGAGCTTGAGATATGAGTATGTGTTTACGCAGAAGAAGACCCACATCAACTATCTTTTTTGCCTCTTCCTCAGACACTATACGAGTTAAAGATTCGGACAACAAGGAGCCAACTCGAAACCTACTTGAAATAAACACATCTCTACCCTGTGTGAAGGCGTCCCAGCCATCGCCCAATTTCTGCAACAAATGTTCTTTGAATCGAGTGGAATGTATTTCTTCACTAAGCCAATCAGAACCGACTTGCTTCAACCTCCGACTGTACAGATTCTTGAGATCGACAAGCTTCATCGCGGAATCGTTGTGTTCAACAAATGTTATGAGCTCTGCCATAACGAGAGGGTCATAGGGCAGGCCTGACGCGGAATGTTCGGCGTTCTTCGACTTTTTAGATTTAGCCGCTCGTGCTTCATTGGCAAGCTTACAATAACAGGTTTTGTGATAGTAAAGATCACTAGCAGCGGAATCAAATGCTGCATTGACCCGAGAAAAAACAACCCAGTTCTCGGCTTCCTTTGCCATAATTTTGAGTTTATTGTTATCAGACATTGATCTGCAAATAGGCTCACTGCTGTCACCTTCGCGTTTGTGACAATAAACACACTGGGGCAGTTTCCTGTCACAGCCAGATTCAAAACTTGTCCGTGTTCTTTTAGGACTCAGCGTGGAGCAGGATGCCACTGCCTCATTTCGCTCTCGCTTGTGTAGCACGCGCTGTACGATGTGAGTCCGAATACTGTCACGGCATGTCTTATGATATATTGCCTTATTCGTCAACAGTGACATCGACATACACTCATCACTCTCTCTCATCAAACAATCAATGGTCAAATTATATGGAAGCTCAACGCCATTATCTAGGAAGCGCGTTATGTCTTCCTCAATAGCTTTATAGGCGTCATGAAAACGAGATTCTCTATACGGACGCATCAATTTCTTGGAACTGTCTTGCTGGCAAAAGCAACAACGTTCCCAGTCAGTACTAGTCCGTACACGAAGAGGATTCTCACTCATTCTGTGAATGATTTTTGTGAACAATCGCGTTCTCGAATTAATTTCGACAGACAAATCAGAATTGCTTGCGGAATTACGCCAAACAAGAGATTGTATGGCAAAGAGACTGCTTCATAAAGAGCGTTGTTTCTCCGGGATCAGCGTCATTCAGGTTTGCCTGAATGACGCTGATCCCGGAGAAACAACGCTCTTTTCAAGTTCCAAGAAATTGATGCGTCCGTATAGAGAATCTCGTTTTATTCTACATCATCTCCCACGTCTGTTTCCAACACGTGCGTGGATCAGAGTTCACTTTCGCGCCCTTACAATCGGATGTATAGTCGGTAGACCGTCGAAAAGGAGGTTCCCTTCAGCCGCTGGCGGCCATTTTGGATTGTGCCGCTACTGGTCGCCACCGGTCGGTGTCAACTTGTAGCCGATCGTTTTTGAGAACCTCATAGCCTACACTAACAGTGTGCCAAATTTCAAGAAGGTATCACCAAGTGCACAATTCACCTGTATGTGACGAATTCCTCCCCCGCTATACCTACATGTACTATGATTATTTCAACTTGGTACTCCTCATGTATTCAATGTTTTGTATTACATACCTACATGTACTATGATTATTTTCAACTTGGTACTCCTCATGTATTCAATGTTTTGTATTACATACCTACATGTACTATGATTATTTTCAACTTGGTACTCCTAATGTATTCAATGTTTTGTATTACATACCTACATGTACTATGATTATTTTCAACTTGGTACTCCTAATGTATTCAATGTTTTGTATTACATACCTACATGTACTATGATTATTTTCAACTTGGTACTCCTAATGTATTCAATGTTTTGTATTACATACCTACATGTACTATGATTATTTTCAACTTGGTACTCCTCATGTATTCAATGTTTTGTATTACATACCTACATGTACTATGATTATTTTCAACTTGGTACTCCTCATGTATTCAATGTTTTGTATTACATACCTACATGTACTATGATTATTTTCAACTTGGTACTCCTAATGTATTCAATGTTTTGTATTACATACCTACATGTACTATGATTATTTTCAACTTGGTACTCCTAATGTATTCAATGTTTTGTATTACATACCTACATGTACTATGATTATTTTCAACTTGGTACTCCTAATGTGTTTAATGTTTTGTATTACATACCTACATGTACTATGATTATTTTCAACTTGGTACTCCTAATGTATTCAATGTTTTGTATTACATACCTACATGTACTATGATTATTTTCAACTTGGTACTCCTCATGTATTCAATGTTTTGTATTACATACCTACATGTACTATGATTATTTTCAACTTGGTACTCCTAATGTATTCAATGTTTTGTATTACATACCTACATGTACTATGATTATTTTCAACTTGGTACTCCTAATGTGTTTAATGTTTTGTATTACATACCTACATGTACTATGATTATTTTCAACTTGGTACTCCTAATGTATTCAATGTTTTGTATTACATACCTACGTGTACTATGATTATTTTCAACTTGGTACTCCTAATGTATTCAATGTTTTGTATTACATACCTACGTGTACTATGATTATTTTCAACTTGGTACTCCTAATGTGTTTAATGTTTTGTATTACATACCTACATGTACTATGATTATTTTCAACTTGGTACTCCTAATGTATTCAATGTTTTGTATTACATACCTACGTGTACTATGATTATTTTCAACTTGGTACTCCTAATGTATTCAATGTTTTGTATTACATACCTACGTGTACTATGATTATTTTCAACTTGGTACTCCTAATGTATTCAATGTTTTGTATTACATACCTACATGTACTATGATTATTTTCAACTTGGTACTCCTCATGTATTCAATGTTTTGTATTACATACCTACATGTACTATGATTATTTTCAACTTGGTACTCCTAATGTGTTTAATGTTTTGTATTACATACCTACATGTACTATGATTATTTTCAACTTGGTACTCCTAATGTATTCAATGTTTTGTATTACATACCTACATGTACTATGATTATTTCAACTTGGTACTCCTAATGTATTCAATGTTTTGTATTACATACCTACATGTACTATGATTATTTTCAACTTGGTACTCCTAATGTATTCAATGTTTTGTATTACATACCTACATGTACTATGATTATTTTCAACTTGGTACTCCTAATGTATTCAATGTTTTGTATTACATACCTACATGTACTATGATTATTTTCAACTTGGTACTCCTAATGTATTCAATGTTTTGTATTACATACCTACATGTACTATGATTATTTTCAACTTGGTACTCCTCATGTATTCAATGTTTTGTATTACATACCTACATGTACTATGATTATTTTCAACTTGGTACTCCTAATGTATTCAATGTTTTGTATTACATACCTACGTGTACTATGATTATTTTCAACTTGGTACTCCTAATGTATTCAATGTTTTGTATTACATACCTACGTGTACTATGATTATTTTCAACTTGGTACTCCTAATGTATTCAATGTTTTGTATTACATACCTACGTGTACTATGATTATTTTCAACTTGGTACTCCTAATGTATTCAATGTTTTGTATTACATACCTACATGTACTATGATTATTTTCAACTTGGTACTCCTCATGTATTCAATGTTTTGTATTACATACCTACATGTACTATGATTATTTTCAACTTGGTACTCCTAATGTATTCAATGTTTTGTATTACATACCTACATGTACTATGATTATTTTCAACTTGGTACTCCTCATGTATTCAATGTTTTGTATTACATACCTACATGTACTATGATTATTTTCAACTTGGTACTCCTAATGTATTCAATGTTTTGTATTACATACCTACATGTACTATGATTATTTTCAACTTGGTACTCCTCATGTATTCAATGTTTTGTATTACATACCTACATGTACTATGATTATTTTCAACTTGGTACTCCTAATGTATTCAATGTTTTGTATTACATACCTACGTGTACTATGATTATTTTCAACTTGGTACTCCTAATGTATTCAATGTTTTGTATTACATACCTACATGTACTATGATTATTTTCAACTTGGTACTCCTCATGTATTCAATGTTTTGTATTACATACCTACATGTACTATGATTATTTTCAACTTGGTACTCCTAATGTATTCAATGTTTTGTATTACATACCTACATGTACTATGATTATTTTCAACTTGGTACTCCTCATGTATTCAATGTTTTGTATTACATACCTACATGTACTATGATTATTTTCAACTTGGTACTCCTAATGTGTTTAATGTTTTGTATTACATACCTACATGTACTATGATTATTTTCAACTTGGTACTCCTAATGTGTTTAATGTTTTGTATTACATACCTACATGTACTATGATTATTTTCAACTTGGTACTCCTAATGTGTTTAATGTTTTGTATTACATACCTACATGTACTATGATTATTTTCAACTTGGTACTCCTAATGTATTCAATGTTTTGTATTACATACCTACATGTACTATGATTATTTTCAACTTGGTACTCCTCATGTATTCAATGTTTTGTATTACATACCTACATGTACTATGATTATTTTCAACTTGGTACTCCTAATGTGTTTAATGTTTTGTATTACATACCTACATGTACTATGATTATTTTCAACTTGGTACTCCTAATGTGTTTAATGTTTTGTATTACATACCTACATGTACTATGATTATTTTCAACTTGGTACTCCTAATGTGTTTAATGTTTTGTATTACATACCTACATGTACTATGATTATTTTCAACTTGGTACTCCTAATGTGTTTAATGTTTTGTATTACATACCTACATGTACTATGATTATTTTCAACTTGGTACTCCTAATGTGTTTAATGTTTTGTATTACATACCTACATGTACTATGATTATTTTCAACTTGGTACTCCTAATGTATTCAATGTTTTGTATTACATACCTACGTGTACTATGATTATTTTCAACTTGGTACTCCTAATGTGTTCAATGTTTTGTATTACATACCTACATGTACTATGATTATTTTCAACTTGGTACTCCTAATGTATTCAATGTTTTGTATTACATACCTACATGTACTATGATTATTTTCAACTTGGTACTCCTAATGTATTCAATGTTTTGTATTACATACCTACATGTACTATGATTATTTTCAACTTGGTACTCCTAATGTATTCAATGTTTTGTATTACATACCTACATGTACTATGATTATTTTCAACTTGGTACTCCTAATGTGTTTAATGTTTTGTATTACATACCTACATGTACTATGATTATTTTCAACTTGGTACTCCTAATGTATTCAATGTTTTGTATTACATACCTACATGTACTATGATTATTTTCAACTTGGTACTCCTCATGTATTCAATGTTTTGTATTACATACCTACATGTACTATGATTATTTTCAACTTGGTACTCCTAATGTATTCAATGTTTTGTATTACATACCTACATGTACTATGATTATTTTCAACTTGGTACTCCTCATGTATTCAATGTTTTGTATTACATACCTACATGTACTATGATTATTTTCAACTTGGTACTCCTCATGTATTCAATGTTTTGTATTACATACCTACATGTACTATGATTATTTTCAACTTGGTACTCCTAATGTATTCAATGTTTTGTATTACATACCTACATGTACTATGATTATTTTCAACTTGGTACTCCTAATGTATTCAATGTTTTGTATTACATACCTACATGTACTATGATTATTTTCAACTTGGTACTCCTCATGTATTCAATGTTTTGTATTACATACCTACATGTACTATGAATATTTTCAACTTGGTACTCCTAATGTATTCAATGTTTTGTATTACATACCTACATGTACTATGATTATTTCAACTTGGTACTCCAAATGTGTTTAATGTTTTCTCTATTGGGTAACATCTGTCATTCACATGAGTAAACATTATTTTAATTGAAGTACAGTACAATTAATGAAGCACGGGGTTCTACCCAGTCCTTTATTAATTCAATTCTCATAATAATTATATCCTAGGAAATAGTGTCCATCTGTGGACAATCAGCAGTCCACGGCGGCGGATTCCTATAGTTAGTGTTTGGAATCTAATGTTATTGCATCCGAGGAAATAGTGTCCACCGGTGGACAATCAGCAGTCCACGGCGGCGGATTCCTATAGTTAGTGTTTGGAATCTAATGTTATTGCATCCGAGGAAATAGTGTCCATCTGTGGACAATCAGCAGTCCACGGCGGCGGATTCCTATAGTTAGTGTTTGGAATCTAATGTTATTGCATCCGAGGAAATAGTGTCCACCGGTGGACAATCAGCAGTCAACGGCGGCGGATTCCTATAGTTAGTGTTTGGAATCTAATGTTATTGCATCCGAGGAAATAGTGTCTACCTGTGGACAATCAGCAGTCCACGGCGACGGATTCCTATAATTAGAGTTTGGAGTCTAATGTTATTACATCCGAGGAAATATTGCCCACCAGTGGACAATCAGCAGACCACGGCGGCGGATTCCTATAATTAGAGTTTGGAGTCTAATGTTATTACATCCGAGGAAATATTGCCCACCAGTAGACAATCAGCAGTCCACGGCGGCGGATTCCTATAATTCGTGTTTGGAATCTAATGTTATTACACCCGGGGAAGTATTGCCTACCTGTGGACAATCGGCAGTCCACGGCGGCGGATTCCTATAATTAGAGTTTGGAGTCTAATGTTATTACATCCGAGGAAATATTGCCCACCAGTGGACAATCAGAAGTCCACGGCGGCGGATTCCTATAATTCGTGTTTGGAATCTAATATTATTACATCCGGGGAAGTATTGCCTACCTGTGGACAATCAGCATTCCACGGCGGCGGATTCCTAAAATTAGAGTTTGGAATCTAATGTTATTACATCCGGGGAAGTATTGCCTACCTGTGGACAATCAGCAGTCCACGGCGGCGGATTCCTATAATTCGTGTTTGGAATCTAATGTTATTACATCCGGGGAAGTATTGCCTACCTGTGGACAATCAGCAGTCCACGGCGGCGGATTCCTATAATTCGTGTTTGGAATCTAATGTTATTACATCCGGGGAAGTTTTGCCTACCTGTGAACAATCAGCAGTCCACGGCGGCGGATTCCTATAATTCGTGTTTGGAATCTAATGTTATTACATCTGGGGAAGTATTGCCTACCTGTGGACAATCAGCAGTCCACGGTGGCGGATTCCTAATATTAGAGTTTGGAATCTAATGTTATTACATCTGGAGAAGTATTGCCTACCTGTGGACAATCAGCAGTCCACAGCGGCGGATTCCTATAATTCGTGTTTGGAATCTAATGTTATTACATCCGGGGAAGTATTGCCTACCTGTGGACGATCAGCAGTCCACGGCGGCGGATTTCTATAATTCGTTTTTGGAATCTAATGTTATTACATCCAGGGAAGTATTGCCTACCTGTGGACAATCAGCCGTCCACGGCGGCGGATTCCTATAATTAGAGTTTGGAGTCTAATATTATTACATCCGAGGAAATAGTGCCTACCAGTGGACAATCAGCAGACCACGACGGCGGATTCCTATAATTCGTGTTTGGAATCTAATGTTATTACATCCGGGGAAGTATTGCCTACCTGTGGACAATCAGCAGACCACGACGGCGGATTCCTATAATTCGTGTTTGGAATCTAATTTTGTTACATCCGGGGAAGTATTGCCTACCTGTGGACAATCAGCAGTCCACGGCGGCGGATTCCTATAATTAGAGTTTGGAGTCTGATGTTATTACATTCGAGGAAATAGTGCCCTCCAGTGGACAATCAGCAGACCACGGCGGTCGTACTGTAGAATAAAACCTAAACGCGTTACACAATACGTTGACATATTATAAAAGAACAGCATGTATGTTTGACTAAAGAACAGCATGTATGTTTGACTAAAGAACAGCATGTATGTTTGACTAAAGAACAGCATGTATATTTGACTAAAGAACAGCATGTATGTTCGTATATTTGACTAAAGAACAGCATGTATGTTTGACTAAAGAACAGCATGTATGTTTGACTAAAGAACAGCATGTATGTTTGGTTAAAGAACAGCATGTATGTTTGACTAAAAAACAGCACGTATGTTTGACTAAAGAACAGCATGTATGTTTGACTAAAGAACAGCATGTATATTTGACTAAAGAACAGCATGTATGTTCGTATATTTGACTAAAGAACAGCATGTATGTTCGTATATTTGACTAAAGAACAGCATGTATATTTGACTAAAGAACAGCATGTATGTTTGACTAAAGAACAGCATGTATATTTGACTAAAAAACAGCACGTATGTTTGACTAAAGAACAGCATTTATGTTTGTCTAAAGAACAGCATGTATGTTTGACTAAAGAACAGCATGTATGTTTGATTAAAGAACAGCATGTATGTTTGACTAAAACAGCACGTGTGTTTGACTAAAGAACAGCATGTATGTTTGACTAAAGCACAGCATGTATGTTTGACTAAAGAACAGCATGTATGTTTGATTAAACAACAGCATATATATTTGACTAAAGAACGGCGTGTATGTTTGACTTTGAATTTTATTGCCCTCAATCAGTTTTGTGGAATGACTAATCTTCATCTTGAAGGCTTCGGCGTCTCGTTAATATTATTCCTTCACCAATTCTGAACTTACGTAATAAAAAATGAAAGGGTGCACATTAGTTGGACTCAGAATTGGGCTCTTTGAGGGAATGAATTTCATATGAAGCAGGCTTTCACAAGTGAAAGACACGACTTGTTGATAAATCTGAAAACATTAGTTCCACATGCTTTGCTGAACCGAAAACATAACAGAAAATATGACCAGTATAATTCTGAGAACTGACTGCTTCGTTGTGCGCTAATTAAGCACAGAAAACTCAGGATTTTACAAGTGCAAGGCGCTACTTGTTGATAAATCTGAAAACATGAGTTTTGTATGCTCGCTGAAGTAAGAACTAGAAATAAAGAAAATATGTTGTGTGATAACCTGTAACTGAGCTACAGTGACTTTCTAGAGTTCATGTTGCAGATGACTTTCAATGGTTTCATTACTTCCTTGATATATGAGTCAGTTCTAAGTCGAAAGTATTCCGTAACGATATGTGCATTCTCTTGTAGAGCTACGAAAAGATCAGAGCGGTTTGTCACATCTGTGCTATCGTCAGTTGTTTTAGTACATAATCAGTGAGAAGGCGTTTCGGTGGTTTCAAAAGAAATTATGCACAACTGTCTATTCAAAAGGATGATTTCAATATCGAAAAATGCTGGATTGTTTGCCTTTAGCCATATTAACGCATTCTCAACAACATCTGACTCTAAACTCTCTGCTCGTGTCATCCCTGCCCTTCTTTTGGAATTTAATAATTTTTACAGTTTCTGCCAAATAAGGTAGAATTCTACAAAATTCATTAACCTGTTGTGCAAATTTTGCACAGTGTCCATTGGCTGCAGTACCACCATGCTTCATCAAATGTATATTCATGCATGGTACAATTCTAGAGATCAGATTTTTATCAACAGTGGTGAGGTTTTGTAGCTCTGGAGGTAAAATGCCCGCATTCATATTATTTTCAGTAGAAAACATTTTGATGACGTTTTTGTCCCTGAGACATCGAGCACAGTTGTCAGAACTATTTTTCGTTTCTCATATTAATGTGACACTCATGACAAATTGAACATGTATTGAAGTTATATGACATTTGGATTTTTTCAAACCTTTAGATACAATCGAACACATTTTATTTGATGTCCCTACCATTACGTAATGTTGCTGAAGCTGTAGCTTGAGTGTCATTGCAATTTGTGATTACATCTGGGACCGGAGTTGAAGTTGGAGTGGTAGCTGTTATATTATTTGTTGTCAAAGGCGTTTGTGTATTTGTATTCACGGGGGAAGTGGTAACTGTGTTATCAAAGGTACAAGTAGAAGAACATATCTGACAAGCAATCGTAATTGCAGATGGAGTTGTTTTTGGTGGAGACTGAGAAGTACTTCTATTTGGGAATTTGATTTCAGATGGAACTAATGAAGTCGTTGGTTGTTTATTTGAACTGACAGAAGATTATTTAACAGAATCATTCCCTTGCTTTTTTCGTTAATATTTCTGCCCTGTGTATTCTTGATTGTAAATTTTTTCTTCTAAGTTTTCTCTCCTGTGGGGGTTTCACATGGGCCCGGTAATGTACTTCTGACATTAGCATCCAGGCATTTTTGTAATATGATACCTTCATATGAGTCCCACGAAAAAGGTTTGGGTATTATCAGAGGGGAGGAGGTATATTCTTTTAACTTTTTATTACTTTCCAAAGTGTGATTTACTGGGATATCCGGGTTTGACTATAAACGATAACTTCACAAGTGAATTATGCAATCAACAATTGTGTCATGTATCCGTGCGCGCAAATGAAGCGCTTTGGTGTAATGGGGGAATTCATTGTTTTTTTATCTCTTTACCAAACATGAAAAGCAGACGACACTTGCAAAAAAAATTCTTGAATAACTATTATTTTCATTTTTTTGTCTCTAAAACATAGGTTATGACCCCTCATTGGGGAAATGAAAATTAATTTGCGATTTTTGAGAATAGCGCTGGACGGTTTTTAGCGTTACGTTAGGTAAAGGGTTAAATAATATTAAATATCGTTAATAATGAAAAGTAGAGTAATCACTTGACTGGACTGGTTACGTGAACTAATGCATTCGAGGCGAGGGACTATATTCGCGCACTCTTGTTTGTACAAGGTCCCTCAACTCTCATGAATTATTTCACGTAACCAGTCCATCAAGCGATTACTCTCTATGTAATCAATCTCATGATGATGTGCGTTGGAGTCATCAATGCAGTTATCTGTTATCTGTTTGAACAAGTATTTTAATGTTTGATTGAAGTACAGTAGAAGCCATTTCTGCCTCTATCGATGACGCCCATTGATTTCCTAATATCATTTTCACCCTATATGCCTCTGGTGTATTTGGTGAAAAACCATGACTTGCTTCTATTAGATAACGAAAACGATACCAGTTTAGAAAAACCTCATTGCATATCATATGTCGATATGGTAATGTCATGGATAGGTTGCCAAGTTCACTCAGACTCAGACAATGAGAGCTGCAGTTCCCATACCTAGGTACATCGTACAAGGTATAGTGCTGGTGATTCATTTCAGTCAATAATACTCCAATGTTAACAAACATGGCTTCACGTTTTTGGTTTTGCTGCAATACCGGACCAGAGGTGGTGTTGAGCATGAATAATTGGTGCCGGAGGTGGTGTTGAGCATGAATAACTGGTGCCGGAGGTAGTGTTGAGCATGAATAATTGGTGCCGGAGGTGGTGTTGAGCATGAATAATTGGTGCCGGAGGTGGTGTTGAGCATGAATAATTGGTGCCGGATAATTGGTGCCGGTGGTGGTGTTGAGCATGAATAATTGGTGCCAGAGGTGGTGTTGAGCATGAATAATTGGTGCCGGAGGTGGTGTTGAGCATGAATAATTGGTGCTGGAGGTGGTGTTGAGCATCAATAATTGGTGCCAGAGGTGGTGTTGAGCATGAATAATTGGTGCCGGAGGTGGTGTTGAGCATGAATAATTGGTGCCAGAGGTGGTGTTGAGCATGAATAACTGGTGCCAGAGGTGGTGTTGAGCATGAATAATTGATGCCAGAGGTGGTGTTGAGCATGAATAATTGGTGCCGGAGGTGGTGTTGAGCATGAATAATTGGTGCTGGAGGTGGTGTTGAGCATAAACAATTGGTGCCAGAGGTGGTATTGAGCATGAATAATTGGTGCCGGAGGTGGTGTTGAGCATGAATAATTGGTGCCAGAGGTGGTGTTGAGCATGAATAACTGGTGCCAGAGGTGGTGTTGAGCATGAATAATTGGTGCCGGATGTGGTGTTGAGCATGAATAATTGGTGCCGGAGGTGGTGTTGAGCATGAATAATTGGTGGCGGAGGTGGTGTTGAGCATGAATAACTGGTGCCGGATAATTGGTGGCGGAGGTGGTGTTGAGCATGAATAATTGGTGCCGGAGGTGGTGTTGAGCATGAATAATTGGTGCCCGAGGTGGTGTTGAGCATAAATAACTGGTGCTGGAGGTGGTGTTGAGCATGAATAACTGGTGCCAGATAATTGGTGCCGGAGGTGGTGTTGAGCATAAATAATAGGTGCCGGAGGTGGTGTTGAGCATGAATAATTGGTGCCGGAGGTGGTGTTGAGCATGAATAATTGGTGCCAGAGGTGGTGTTGAGGATGAATAATTGGTGCCGGAGGTGGTGTTGAGCATGAGTAATTATGTTCAGAAGATTGTATTTGAGTGTTATTGTCTTCCGGTATATGAAACATTTTTGCTATACCTGCGAGAGGGCAATTATTCAAAAAGGCAGCAAAAAGTGAGATTTTTCAAACTAAGCATTTTTGTAGTTGTATGGTGTTTTTCTGAGACCTTATATATCAAACTTCAATATTTTAACACAGATTTGCCAACTGTTAGTGAATTTCACAAAAAAGATAATGAAGCGGACATATTAGAGAACATTTTTGGTAAACTTGTTTTTTCTCTTCCTATTTTCATCGGTTTAAATATTTCAATTATTCTTCACTATGTATTCTTGCATACAAAATTGATGTCTAGTAAACCTGTTTCTAAAAAAGACAAAAAAAGAAAATTATAGATAATGCTAAGAACTTACTCTCAATATAGATAATGCTAACAACTTACCCTCAATATAGATAATGCTAACAACTTACCCTCAATATAGATAATGCTAACAACTTACCCTCAATATAGATAATGCTAACAACTTACCCTCAATATAGATAATGCTAACAACTTAC
The DNA here is from genome assembly GCA_031216915.1 of Pictodentalium vernedei. NCBI lineage: Eukaryota > Metazoa > Mollusca > Scaphopoda > Dentaliida > Dentaliidae > Pictodentalium > Pictodentalium vernedei. The sequence continues at coordinate 455,165,972 of CM062289.1, forward strand.
CCTCAATATAGATAATGCTAACAACTTACCCTCAATATAGATAATGCTAACAACTTACCCTCAATATAGATAATGCTAACAACTTACCCTCAATATAGATAATGCTAACAACTTACCCTCAATATAGATAATGCTAACAACTTACCATCAATATAGATAATGCTAACAACTTACCCTCAATATAGATAATGCTAACAACTTACCCTTAATATAGATAATGCTAACAACTTACCCTCAATATAGGTAATGCTAACAACTTACCCTCAATATAGATAATGCTAACAACTTACCCTCAATATAGATAATGCTAACAACTTACCCTCAATATAGGTAATGCTAACAACTTACCCTCAATATAGATAATGCTAACAACTTACCCTCAATATAGATAATGCTAACAACTTACCCTCAATATAGATAATGCTAACAACTTACCCTCAATATAGATAATGCTAACAACTTACCCTCAATATTGATAATGCTAACAACTTACCCTCAATATAGATAATGCTAACAACTTACCCTCAATATAGATAATGCTAACAACTTACCCTCAATATAGATAATGCTAACAACTTACCCTCAATATAGATAATGCTAACAACTTACCCTCAATATAGATAATGCTAACAACTTACCATCAATATAGATAATGCTAACAACTTACCCTCAATATAGATAATGCTAACAACTTACCCCCAATATAGATGATGCTAACAACTTACCCCCAATATAGATAATGCTAACAACTTACCCCCAATATAGATAATGCTAACAACTTACCCTCAATATAGATAATGCTAACAACTTACCCTCAATATAGATAATGCTAACAACTTACCCTCAATATAGATAATGCTAACAACTTACCCTCAATATAGATAATGCTAACAACTTACCCTCAATATTGATAATGCTAACAACTTACCCTCAATATAGATAATGCTAACAACTTACCCTCAATATAGATAATGCTAACAACTTACCCTCAATATAGATAATGCTAACAACTTACCATCAATAACTTGTTTCACAACCCAGACCTCCATAAACATATTGTGGAATACTTTTCGGTGCAATAGTTTTTCTTGCCGGAGAAGCTATGTTAAGAAATCTTCCCAAGTAGATTTCTCTCACCATATCATAAGTCTAAACAGATGTCAGATTGACTTTCCACAAAGGTTGCATCATATGTGAGATATTTAAATTTAAAAAATGTCCCATACAACACCTGTGTACCTGATTTTATAGGAAGGTTTCATTAACAGTGTCAGATGGAAGATTTTTGCAAGCAGTCATGATAAGGGTATTTATTGTTGATGTGGTGGGGGGGGGGGGGGCGCAGAGAGTATCTCTTTTGAGTAAGAAGGATGATGCTGTTGTTGTTCAGTCATCAACAGATTTTTCCAAAGCAGTATCCAAGTTATTGGACAAAACGGTAAGACTCCATATTGGTGACGAGAAAATTCAAGGAAAGATATCTATTTATTTATTTATTGTTGTTTAAAGTCACATGCATGTATTCAGGTCTGTATTTTCAGGAGAGATATTTATTTGCATACTGCTTGGCTTAAAAAAATTAGAGAGGGTGCAAATTAACCCTCCTGGACTAACAAAATAATGATTACCATAACAGCCTATTCATAAAGTCCACATCTGTTCAGATCTATTTTATATTACTGGTGTCCGTAAGACGACCACAATGCCCCGGCCACATCTCTGGGCCTTACCGAGGCCTGAAGTTGTTGGAGGGGCAGTGAGGCTTCTCACAGTGACTAGGCTACCTTGTTAGCTCTACCAGATAAAATATACAAAACCCACTAGGCAGAATACATTAATAACAAAACTTCATTTTGCCACTTTTAGTTTTTGTAAGGTGGAGGAGAACTAATCGCTTCCCTTGGCCATGCAAGGGGAACGATTTTTAGTACCTCCTGCATTTTTAAGAATGCCAGGCCTGCATATTTCTGAACAATTGTTAATTAGGACCGCAACATGGAGATAAATTCAAGTTTAGTCAATCATTTATACACATGTAGCAAATATTTGAGGACTCCCATCCCAAGCATTGTTGGCTGGTTACCTATAAAAAAAACTTGTGTACCACAGTTCCCACAGTGGATAAAAGATATCTGAAATATTCCTGGGTTGAAGTAACCATTAATGGTGTCGAAAGTATGCATGTTGGAAATTTTTGCTTTGGAAGCTGAAAAAAATAATCTTTGGGAGAATGCCTTGGAATCAGAGCAATCACAAGAAGCTCTAAGTAATACACTGGCTCAAAGTCTGTTTGTGGAGAGTGTTTCTCTGTTGGGGACCAGGCGGTTGTTAAATATTCTAATTCTAATGTATTACTGGCTCGAAGTCTGTTTATGGAGAGTGTTTCTCTGTTGGGGACCAGGCGGTTGTTAAATATACTAATTCTAATGTATTACTGGCTCAAATTCTGTTTGTGGAGAGTGTTTCTCTGTTGGGGACCAGGCGGTTGTTAAATATACTAATTCTAATGTATTACTGGCTCAAATTCTGTTTGTGGAGAGTGTTTCTCTGTTGAGGACCAGGCGGTTGTTAAATATACTAATTTTAATTATCCAGTACAAATGAACCTGACCAAAGACAACAATTTAGAAGTTTCTGTGAATGGCACAAATGGGAGAAATTATAAATGGCCAAATAAATTGAACAAAATATTTTATGATATTGAGAACATTATAAAGAGAAGAGAATTAAACCTCCCAACATGTATGTTGATGGTTCAAGAATCAAGAGGCCAATTTACATTTGAAAATGTTACCTAATTTTGAGTAGTTAACCCTTTACCTACAGTATGCAGCGATGGGTAATGATCATAAATTTCATCTGGTGACATCTGGTGGAAAAAATACATTGATACTGTGAATAGGAGATTCAAACGATAAGTTGTCGCCTTTCTCTGAATTTGCAGACACAGCATCCAGTAGCTACTTTTAGAAAATTAAATGTGCATTGTTCTGATGCGGTGTTCAACTGTGATTCATTAAGTGTCGATCCTCGGCGCTAAAGGGGGTTTTGCGAAGACAACATGTCAGTAGTCATCATCGCAAAAAAAAACGCTATTAACTTGCGTTTTTTAGGCAATTTAGGCAGGAATAGACGATAAAATAATAATAAACACAAGTTATTTTTTGTTCGATCGAAAACCGGTAAACTTGGTTGTCGGTCGAAGAATTTCTACGATTTATCACCCCCCCCCCCCCCCCCCCCGTTTTCTATCTCTCGCTGGGCAAAGGGTCCATGGAGCATAATTTCTGGGTGAAATTCCATATTAGCACCCCACCCACCCACCCACACCAAACATACAAGTTCATATAAGCATTTTTCACTCTGAAAAGTGGGGGTGACGAAACATTTTAAAAGTAGGACACGCCCATATCTCAGGCTTGATATGGCGTATGGACCTGGGAGTCTGGACCAACACCAAATGAGTCGAACCTCAATGGACACTCAAAATATGGGCAAAGGTCACTGAGGTCGTCGGGGGGGGGGGGGCACAGGGGAGGGATGTCATTGAGGGCATTTTTTAGAATTGCTGGAAACGCAATTTTTGGCCCCCTGATACATTCTCAAAATTCATACATGCATTTTTACACTTAAAACAGTGGGCGTGGCCAAAAATTTGAAAGTGGGTCTCGGTCATATCTCAGGCATAGAATAAAGGCGTAAAGATCTGGGACCAACACCAAATGAGTCGAAACTCAATGAACGTTAAAAAAATTGGCTCATGGTCACTGAGGTCAGCCAGGGGTCACTGAATGCATTTTTATGCGCCCGTTTGAAAAAAAAACGATGGTATTATGTGATTGGTCTGCCGTCTGTAAAATTTTCCCTATTCCGGATGATAACTTGAGTTCGGATTTATAGATCAGAACCAAACTTGGTTTGTGCCTCGATTATATCAAAGTGAAGGTAAAGTTCGAATTGGGTTCTTGGTCCGATGATTTTTAAAAAGAGTTATGGGCCTTTCCACTTTGAAATTGCACATTTCCATCAACACTTCGGTTTTCGGATGAAAACTTGACTTTGGATTAATGGATCAGAACCAAATTTGGATTCTACTTCAGTTATATCAAAATGAAGGTTAAGTTCGAATTAGGGCTTGGTTCGATAATTTGTACAAGTGTTATGGGCCTTTTCGACTTGAAAATTTCACATTTTCATCAACATTTTGGTCTCCGGATAATAACTTGAGTTTGGATTTATAGATCAATACAAAACCTTCTCTATGCGTCCGTCATATCAAAATGAAGGTTAATGAAGGTTAAGTTCGAACTGGTGCATGGTCCGATAACTTTTACAAGAGTTATGGGCCTTTTCGACTTAGAAATTTGCATATTTCCATCAACAGTTTGTCTGAACTTTGTTTATGGCATAACTTGAACAATAGTTGACGGATTTCAATTGTTTTGGGTATATGTCTCTAGAGCAACAATGTTTACGAGAAGTTTGCTAACCACTGATATCCGATGAAAATTATGGGAGTTATCGCCATTTGTTCAATTAAAAATATAGTGTAATGCTTGTTTATGGCATAACTTTAACAAGGAAAGACCGATTTCAATTCCTTTCGGGATATGTCTCTTTAGCAACAATGTCTACGTCAAGTTCGATGACCAGCGATATCTGATGAACATTTTGGGAGTTATTGCCCTTTCTTAAAAAATATCATGTTATTCTTGTTTATGGAATAACTTAAACATTAGTAACCAATTTTGTTTGGTACATATCTCTTTGGGAACAATTTCTACCTCAAGTTTGATGACAACCGTTATCCGATGAAAATTGTCCTGCCCTGAGTTATTGCCCTGCCGCCCTCCCCCGTGTCATCTCGGCAATTTTTTGTTGCCCCAAAATGCATTTTGAACGATTTAAAGTGATTACATGCAGAAAATGTTTCCTATGGCTCACCCGCCCTACCCTCACCCCCACCCCCTTGTCAATTGGGTATTCTTGTCTTTGCTCCAAAATATATTTTGAAGGATTTAGAGTGAATATATGCGGGAAAAAAAATTGACTACTATGACACCGCTCCTCCCATGCCATTTAGGCAATCTTTTCTTGACCCAAAATGCATCCTGAAGGATTTAGCGTGATTACATACATAAATAAATTGACTCCTATAACCCACCTGTCCCCGCCCCCTACCTCCATGTCAATTGAGTAATTTGTTTTTGCTCCGAAATGCATTTTGAAGGATTTTGAGTGAGTACATGCAAAAAAATTGACTGCTATGACCCCCACCCACCCTCACTCCTTTAGGCAATTTTAGACTCCACATTTTGAAGGATATAAAGTGATTACATGCAGAAAAAATTGACTATTGGCAAGAAAAATCCTGAAATCTCTTCTGGAAAAGTTTATGATCCTCCAGAACCATTAAATCTAGTTCAGTTCTGATGCTTTCACCATTTTCACACAGACTCAAATTTACTGGTCGCAGTAAATTCCGTTTCTCCAGTTTCAAATGATCTGGACCATTCTAGGAAGTATTGTTTGAATTTGTTTCCACAATATTCATGTCGTTGGTAATTTCTGTTGTACGGTAACAAAATCTATCTTACTACATGTATGCACATAGCAACAACAAGTTACTAGCAATGGGGGCGCGGTGGCGTTGCCTTAACCGGTTCTCGTCAGATCACCGAAGTTAAGCAACGTCGAGCCCGTTTGGTCCTCGGATGGTTGAATGTCTGAGCGATCGATTCGGACTCCCGCGTTGTGTCCTTGGACAAGGCACTTAACACCGATTGTCCACATGGAGGCACGATGACGCCGTGTATTAAGGTGTACTGAACGTCGATGGTGCGCATGTCTTCAACCAATTTAACCCTGCCTCTGCGGCAGTGCGGAGTTACGATGTTGGGGACCTGGCAGATGCTCGTCGTTGCTCGGTGGTTCTCTCCGGGTACTCGGGCTTCCACCACCTGTAAAAACTGTCATGATTAGCCATTGTGCATAAGTATGTGACCTTAAACACTAATAAATAAATAGTTACTAGCAATAACTCCGGAAAAATCAGAATATAAATGTTAGGAAATAAACTTTAGATTGCACATTTACTTTTTACATGAAATGTTAATGATAGAAAATAGATGTTGAAGCTGTGCCTGCAATCCTAGATCACCTTCACATACAAATTGACTGACGGTGAGAATAGGATTATATACTCGTATTCAATATTTGTGCCAACATACACATACTTTTTAAAATTTATTCATATTTCAAAATGTGATGGAAGATTTCAAGGCAGTATAGCAATTGCATCACCAAAACAATGATTTTAAACCAAAATTAGTGATACCGTACCTGTTTTTTTATTCCTGGGCAGGGTTTGTGCACTACCCAGATTTGTTTTGGTTTTCTTACACATTCACAGTTATTTTGTGAACCTACTAGCTGCAGTTTAAATATAATTCTTTGATTCTAAGAACAGGAATTTTAATATCTGGCTCCAATATTTGCTTTGTTTGGTTGTTGAAGAATATTAACCTAGGAAATATACAGGGACCTTTACCATTGATTTAATTTTGTCTTTAGGCATATAATAAGCATATGAAATCTTGAATTTGGATAATCTTCGAAGATATTGTTAATTTTGTATTATATGGAGCCAATCTCATATCCTATTATAGGTATACTTGCCTAAAAGGTTCTTATTTTCCCTGTGATTTCCAGTACTAGATTGTATTGCCATTACATGTACACCCAGGACACAACACAGGGTATTTATATATAGCTCGTGTTTGCCCGCAATATAATAGACGCACGTCCAGTAGCATGTTTTTAATGCACAGCAATAAGTATTTATTTATTTATTTATTTATTGGTGTTTAAGGTCACATATTTCTGCACAATGGCTAATCATGACCGCGACAGTTTTACGGGTGGAGGAAGCCGGAGAGAACCGAGCAACGGCGAGCAACTGTCAGCTCCCCAACATACGAACTCCACACAAGCAGGGTTAGCATTGGTTGAAGACAGGTTCACCATCGACGTACACAACGTCACCGTGCCCCCACGTAGGCAATGGGGGTGAAGTGTCTTGCCCAAGGACACAATGCGGTTGCCGCAGGTGGGATTCGAACCGAGGACCTCTCGGCTTGCAGCCTGCACCTCTACCTACTGAGCCACCGCGTCCCCTCACAGCAATAAGTACGCTGGAAGTAAATTCAAGTAATGCTAATTCCACATTCATTAATTACAATTTAACCCTTTGTACCCTACTAGCTGCTTTTCCGGCCAGAAATATGGTACGCCATGACGTCATTATATAGGATGGCTGTTCAGTAAATATCTGGGGAAGACCAATCAATATTTTCAAAGTGCAGCCCCAAGGCTGCACGTTGAAAATATTGATTGGTCCACCCCGAATAATGAATATGGACTCTTCTAATTGCTACCATTGAACTGGCACAGAAGATACCACTAGTGTTCAAAGGGTTAATCAATGTTTACTAATTTATATATTCTCCGACCATGCCAAGTCATTTTATCACATTAATACTTTCACTATATTAAAATAGTTGTATGAAACTTATGGAAAATTATGCATCCACGCAACAAATATTTTAAAACCTTTTGTAGGCGAGATGCCTTTGAAGATATATGAAATAGAGAAATCACAGTAGATAATACAAAACTACCAGGGTAATGTCATTCATGACAAAGCTGATCAGCTTACCAAATTGCACATACTCAGAAAATGAATCGACAGGATTCGGGGAGTGATATAGCATTTCAATATAATAACACATATTTAGCATGAACAATGCAAAGGCAGTTATGAAGAATCATATTAATTATGCACATAACATATTATTGAAAGCCCCTGTATCTGGTCACACAGAAAGTAGCTTAATTTTACAGTCACGTGTATGCCCTGAAAATATTTTATAGTTCAACTCAAATATGAACATTTTCTGAAAAAAATAATGACTCACCCATTTTTAGAATACTACGAGTGACCTCAGGCTTTTAATGCATTCTATAGTTCTTAGAGTTTGGAATATGATAATAAGCAAATTTTGCACACCTAACCAGACCTAATGGGTGTTTAATTGACGTATATTTTACTCACGGACAAACACTTCAGTCATTAATGACCCTTTAAAGTAAAGATATTTTCCTGTTTACTACACGGATCAAGATGGGTTCTACCCCCGCGTGGGCCCACGGGTAATATACGCTCTCCTCTAATAGACAGGTTGTCAGCCCTTTACCTGACATGAAAAGAGGGAACGCATTGGCTCAGTGGTTACGGCATTGAACTTTAAACCAAAAGGTCCACTGTTCGATCCTCGTCAGGGGCAACTGTGTTGTGTCCTTGGACAAGGCACTTAATCCTGATTGCCTGTATATGGGCATGGAGCCGCTGTGTACTAGGGTGTACTGCACGTTGATTGAGCATTTGCCTTCAACCAATGCTAACCCTGCTTGTGTGGGGTTAGTACATTAGGGAGTCTAACAGTTGCTCTACGTGGATCGTAGTTCTCTCTCCGGGTACTCCGGCTTCCCCACTCTTAAAAAAACTGCCCGATACGACGTGACCCTATCTGTCGAAAGTGTCGTTAAATCTCAATAAATAAATAAACATGAAAAACACACGACACTTGCATAGACATTATTAAATAACTAATTTTTATCCATTTTTCGCGTCGAAAACAGTGTTTATGACGAGTTCAACGAGCTCGTTCCAATGAGGGGTCATAAGCTATATTTATGAGGCAAAAGGTAACAAAATAATGAAAATTGAATGGCAATTTTGCCAACAGCGCTGATGGGTTTTGGTCTTTACGTTGGGTAAAGAGTTTATGCACAGCAGGAATACGTTAGCCTAGCTAGGGCTGGCTGTTCATACAGACATCTCACTCTATCGATGTAGCAAATTCAGTGGAGCCTGTGTGGATGAGATTGCTAGTTCCTCGCCTGTGGATGGTTGTTGTCTTTGGACATCCAATGGATCTGCTTGTAACTCTGTCTTCATCTTGGGAACTAACAGAGTGATATAGCCATAATTGTTGAAATTGTTGTAACATCCCAATCAAACAAACAATACGATGTACCATGTATGTACCATAGTCAAATTCTCCTGTTATTCAAGAACTCAAATCCTGTTAGATATTTTATTGTTTTCAAACTACAACTACTGTTTACAACAAATCGAAAATGGGCCAAACAATTACTCAACTGAGGGGTAAGAGCCCTTTAACACTGCTTTGGCATCCAGGTTGGTGACGCAAGCATTGTAGAGCGACTGGTTGCCCAGTGTCCACCTATATCTAAGTATCTGAGGTTTATTTGACAGAGTCTGCTCCAATGGGATTTTCGGCTCCATTTGCGAGCAAGCTTGTCTGTTCCTTGCTACTACTAAATGTTGTTGTCTCCTTGTTTCCCCATTGATTACCTTGTGTGTGTTTCCAGGGTAGAGCAGACCCCCGCACTCGATTGTGAGAGTCGCCTAACTTTACTCTGAGAGCCAGGTTGGTATAGCGTAATGTTATTACAGATGGGGTGGAGGGGGGGGGGGGGGTGAGGTCCCCGTATAGGGATCTGGGGCATGGTATAGCAGAATGTTTGACATATTCTGGTAATTTTGAATACACTCATCCCAATGGGGGCGAGCTTGTCATTTCGTTGCTGGAAGCTGCATATTGTAATAGTTTATGGTGCCATCTTGTGGGTCTGCCTTCAATTGGGAATAGACGATAGCATAACACCCGCTGTGTGTATACTAGTCCCACTTTGACGATACGATTGTCGGCGAGCTGCTGATTTGACGATACGATTGTCGGCGAGCTGCTGATTTGACGATACGATTGTCGGCGAGCTGCTGATTTGACGTATGATTGTCGGCGAGCTGCTGATTTGACGATACGATTGTCGGCGAGCTGCTGATTTGACGATACGATTGTCGGCGAGCTGCTGAATCCAGTTAATATTCACCTATCCCTTAGCCCATCTTTGTTCCATAACCGGGTTATTAAAGGCCCAACTTTGATAGCCAGGTTTTTGATGCACAGGCACATTTGGTCACAAGTTGTTCTTGTGAAATATTATTTTATTATCAGTTCTGGTAGAAATACGGTAGAAGACTTCCAGGAACCAGTGTTGCCTGCTTTCAACTCTATGAATTGATTACATATGTGTTTCGTGTTCTATATATCGCAACTTTCATTTTGATGTATAATTTGTGTATACTCAATTTGACATTAAGGAATATGAGATGTGGGGAATTTCAAAATAAACGAAATTTACTAACTTCTGCAGCACCTTAATACACTGTATTACGCTATTCATATAGAGTTCTCAATCTACTGGTATAGCAATTCTAAGGAATTTGTTCCATCGGGATATTGTGCTGTCTATCTGGATAACCTTGTTCGTTCCTCTCCAGGTGTTGGTGCTTTTTATTGGCCATCCAGTGGATCTGACTTTCATCTTGAAAACAAACAACGTGAAAAAGCCGCAGTTATTGGAAATAAAATCCCAAGCATAATATAACCTTATTTTTTGTAAGTGTTGTTAAAACCTAATCAATCACTTTGCCAATGAATTAGGATATTTTGTCACATTAAAAAGTAAAATTTGTTTGACTATAGTTTGTCTCAAGTGTGATACATACACGATCTTTCAAAATTTCACAATTGTCGTATTTGTTGCCACTTTGACAAACATATGTGGTTCTATGCTTATTACATGCTATTGAACGACAAATTTTGGCACTTTGCTATATATCACATGTACATGTAACTGCTACTATTTCTGTGATATATATATACTATCTGTTTCCTGACAAATCTTGCTTGGGTTCTGCAACATTCACTGAAATTAACAATATTGGGTATGCACAGTGGCGTAGCCAAAGCAAGTGGGAGGGGGGACAAACTCGCAGAGCTTGGCTTAGCTCCATTTTAGTGGTGGGGAGGGGGGGGGGGGTCGGGTGAGAGTGGTGTGTGAGAGAAAAGCTTTCCAAGCCTTCACATCTCAGAATTTTGCGTCCCTAAAGTTTGAGCTAGATAACCAAGGTAACAATATCAGGGTTTCCACTAGAGGGAAATAAATGTGTCCGATATGGGGCGGCGAAGGGTCGTCGATGGGGGTTTTTGAACACTGGAATTCAGAATCGTTTTACCACGGGCCGAACCATGGTTCGGCCCGTGGTAAAAAAAAATGAATTCCAGGGTTCAAAAACCCCCATCTCATTGCATCTAAGCGGATATTTTGAGGTTTTTCATGTATTAACGACTGTGTACCTTTTCACCGACACAGATATTAGGACAAGAAAGCTACAAATCTACAACCTAAACCCCCATGGACCTTACCCCTCCTACGATTTTTATGCCATGTTTTGACATATTTCGAGGACCAACTTTGAAGGAAAGTGGGGGGGGGGGGTGGGGACGCAACTGGGTGTGCACCACTACGTGTCACCCTTTTTTCATATCAGATGTATATTGCCAATCCTCGGACAAGTCGCCGTTCGTTTTCTTAACGATATACACAACATCGATGACCTCAAAGTTTCAAAAAAGGAAATCACAAACAGTTACCTGCACCATCATATCTACCTGCAGTAACAGTTTAACGAATTTCAAACTTCCTCATTGAAATTCCAGATAGTGAGCTTTTAGCACACGCCACCGCCATCATTATTATTTGGTTTTTTTTTTGTCAATGTGATAGTTTAAATTTACGATTTTGTGGTTTAAAAAGATGTGTAATATGGGTATGTGCTCAGAATATGTGGGATGTACTGTTTTTACAACAATTACCTATTAACTGGTCTCACTTTCCTTTAATCAGACAGCTCATATGACATTCAGTAAACGCGCACTTCATGGCCATTAAATTTCATGCTTAATTGACTGCTTGAGTGAAAAGTGTCCAGTAAAGTGACAATAAGCTAGTGGCCGTGAGACGGCAGTGGTGGAGTGACATTCCGTTACTTGTTAGAGGAAGGCGATATTGTAAAGTGACAATACGTTAGTGGCCGTGCAACAGCAGTGAAAGAGTGAAGTAAAAAGGCGACCAAAGTCCAAACATCAGCGACATGGAAGGAAAACAAGCGACAACAGAGAATGCGGGGCCGCAAGTGACTCAAAAATTGTGTGGTGTGGTGTGATTGACGTTTTGTTTTTTCTTATTCATTGGATTTCATGTCAGTCACAAATAATTATATTTATTTATATGTAAATTGACATTAAAATTGTTGTTTTCAGTGAACCCCTGTTGTTGATTTATGCTCTTTGAGGAAAAGTCATTGACCCCTTCAGGATAAGAACCACTCCAACAAAAACGAAACGGACGGTCTCGTCAAGGTGTGACATACGTTCACGCACGGATTCAGGCGTCACTCCTTGAGTTCTGGCTGAATAAGCTGCGTGAATCTATTTCCTCCAGCAACGGCAAATCCCAGTTTTGGACATTTGTGATTGATTGATTGGTCGATTAATTGATTTAATGGTGTTTAATTTCAGTTTCAGTATATTTAGTATCATTACCGTAATACAAGTATGAAGTCAGTCATACCAGTGCTGGCTCTTTACGGGAATTCTGAATTACAAGTAAGGCAAAACTTGTTTGCAACAGTAAATAAGCACTGCTTCAATACAAGGGTTTTCCTCAGAGAACCGATGTTTCAGTGCGTACGTCAATGCAACTTATTTGCTGTCATGTACAGTTCACTAATGGTAATCCCGGTTTAGACTTTCAACCCGGTGTCCATAAATGTCTGCATGAAGAAATAATTGGTAGTGGACGATCAGACGATATAAAAATACCAAAAATGTGAGGTTAGGCTCTAAATCTAAAAAGGTTAGGCTCGGTAATCATTTAATTCAACAGCTGGACAGATTATTATTACTGAACCTTCCAACACACCAGGATGGTTTCACCCATTTCACCGTTGACAGTATTGACTGAAATGATACCTTCCAGGGCGCCAGTGCTGAAATGGTTAACCCAAATATTTTTGTCATATCAGAAAATGAAATGAAAGCGCGTTTATTGGTGAAATATTGATTTTATATGTACAATGTTCCGTCGAAAGATGAAAACTTAGTGCCTTCTGTTCACATTTTGTCAAATTCATTTGCTTTCGTATAGCAAATAATATCTGTTTAAAGTTTGTGTAGACACGGTTATATGGCTTGTTCACCCTAAGTCCTGTCTTGTGTTTAGTTGTTGCTGTGTAAAGTTTGTGGAGACACGGTAATGTGGATTTTTCACCCTAATTTCCGTGGGGTGTTTGGTTCTTGCTGTGACTTTGCTGTCAGAACTAAATTATTCTGCATACAAACTGTGGAATCTCAAGTATTAAATGTTGACATTTTCCACAACGTTATTTGGGAAAGAATTGACATGCGTACCGCAAAATTCGTCTATTTCACCCTTTCAACGCTATCGCCCTGAATGGTATTGGCACATACATTACTGATACCGTATACAGGAAATCAGGAAAGTCTATTTTGTATTTTGGGGAGAGTTTCAGTAAAATATTAATCACACAACCCTGTTAGTCAAAATTATTACTTACCCTTCTGTCGAGCTAGGCATTCATTGTATTATCTACTCACGGACCGCCAACTTATAAATTATTACTTACCCTTCTGTCGAGTTGGGCATTCATTGTATTAAATACTCACAGATCGGCAACTTATAAATTATTACTAACCCTTCTGTCGAGTTAGGCATTCATTGTATTATCTACTCACAGATCGCCAACTTATAAATTATTACTAACCCTTCTGTCGAGTTAGGCATTCATTGTATTATCTACTCACAGATCGCCAACTTATAAATTATTTCTAACCCTTCTGTCGAGTTAGGCATTCATTGTATTATATACTCACAGATCGCCAACTTATAAATTATTACTAACCCTTCTGTCGAGGTAGGCGTAAGGCGTCCATTGTATTATCTACTCACAGATCGCCAACTTATAAATTATTTCTAACCCTTCTGTCGAGTTAGGCGTAAGGCGTCCATTGTATTATCTACTCACGGATCGCCAACTTATAAATTATTTCTAACCCTTCTGTCGAGTTAGGTGTAAGGCGTCCATTGTATTAAATACTCACAGATCGCCAACTTATAAATTATTACTAACCCTTCTGTCGAGGTAGGCGTAAGGCGTCCATTGTATTATCTACTCACGGACCGCCAACTTATAAATTATTTCTAACCCTTCTGTCGAGTTAGGCATTCATTGTATTATCTACTCACAGATCGCCAACTTATAAATTATTTCTAACCATTCTGTCGAGTTAGGCATTCATTGTATTATCTACTCGCAGATCGACAACTTATAAATTATTACTAACCCTTCTGTCGAGGTAGGCGTAAGGCGTCCATTGTATTATCTACTCACGGACCGCCAACTTATAAATTATTTCTAACCCTTCTGTCGAGTTAGGCATTCATTGTAATATCTACTCACAGATCGCCAACTTATAAATTATTACTAACCCTTCTGTCGAGGTAGGCGTAAGGCGTCCATTGTATTATCTACTCACGGACCGCCAACTTATAAATTATTTCTAACCCTTCTGTCGAGTTAGGCATTCATTGTATTATCTACTCACAGATCGCCAACTTATAAATTATTTCTAACCATTCTGTCGAGTTAGGCATTCATTGTATTATCTACTCGCAGATCGACAACTTATAAATTATTACTAACCCTTCTGTCGAGGTAGGCGTAAGGCGTCCATTGTATTATCTACTCACAGATCGCCAACTTATAAATTATTACTTACCCTTCTGTCGAGTTAGGCGTAAGGCGTCCATTGTATTATCTACTCACAGATCGCCAACTTATAAATTATTTGTAACCCTTCTGTGGAGCTAGGCGTAAGGCGTCCATTGTATTATCTACTCACGGATCGCAAAACTTATAAATTATTACTAACCCTTCTCTCGAGTTAGGCATTCATTGTATTATCTACTCACAGATCGCCAACTAATAAATTATTTCTAACCCTTCTGTCGAGTTAGGCATTCATTGTATTATCTACTCACAGATCGCCAACTTATAAATTATTACTAACCCTTCTGTCGAGTTAGGCATTCATTGTATTATCTACTCACAGATCGCCAACTTATAAATTATTTCTAACCCTTCTGTGGTGTTAGGCGTAAGGCGTCCATTGTATTATCTACTCACAGATCGCCAACTTATAAATTATTTCTAACCCTTCTGTGGAGTTAGGCATTCATTGTATTATCTACTCACAGATCGCCAACTTATAAATTATTTCTAACCCTTCTGTGGAGTTAGGCGTAAGGCGTCCATTGTATTATCTACTCATGGATCGCCAACTTATCAATTATTACTTACCCTTCTGTCGAGTTAGGCATTCATTGTATTATCTACTCACAGATCGCCAAGTTATAAATTACTACTAACCCTTCTGTCGAGTTAGGCGTAAGGCGTCCATTGTATTATCTACTCACAGATCGCCAACTTATAAATTATTACAAACCCTTCTGTCGAGTTGGGCATTGATTGTATTATCTACTCACGGACCGCCAACTTATAAATTATTACTAACCCTTCTGTCGAGTTAGGCGCAAGGCGTCCACTGTATTATCTACTCACAGATCGACAACTTATAAATTATTTCTAACCCTTCTGTCGAGTTAGGCATTCATTGTATTATCTACTCACAGATCGCCAACTTATAAATTATTACTAACCCTTCTGTCGAGTTAGGCATTCATTGTATTATCTACTCACAGATCGCCAACTTTTAAATTATTTCTAACCCTTCTGTCGAGTTGAGCATTCATTGTATTATCTCCTCACAGATCGCCAACTTATAAATTATTACTAACCCTTCTGTCGAGTTAGGCATTCATTGTATTATCTACTCACAGATCGCCAACTTATAAATTATTTCTAACCCTTCTGTCGAGTTAGGCGTAAGGCGTCCATTGTATTATCTTCTCACAGATCGCCAACTTATAAATTATTACTTACCCTTCTGTCGAGTTAGGTGTAAGGCGTCCATTGTATTATCTACTCACAGATCGCCAACTTATAAATTATAACTTACCCTTCTGTCGAGTTGGGCATTCATTGTATTATCTACTCACGGACCGCCAACTTATAAATTATTACTTACCCTTCTGTCGAGTTAGGCATTCATTGTATTATCTACTCATGGACCGCCAACTTATAAATTATTACTTACCCTTCTGTCGAGTTGGGCATTCATTGTATTATCTACTCACAGATCGCCAACTTATAAATTATTACTAACCCTTCTGTCGAGTTAGGCGTAAGGCGTCCATTGTATTATCTACTCACAGATCGCCAACTTATAAATTATTACTTACCCTTCTGTCGAGTTGGGCATTCATTGTATTATCTACTCACGGATCGCCAACTTATAAATTATTACAAACCCTGCTGTCGAGTTAGGCATTCATTGTATTATATACTCACCGATCGCCAACTTATAAATTATTACTAACCCTTCTGTCGAGTTAGGCGTAAGGCGTCCATTGTATTATCCACTCACAGATCGCCAACTTATAAATTATTACTTACCCTTCTGTCGAGTTAGGCGTAAGGCGTCCATTGTATTATCTACTCACAGATCGCCAACTTATAAATTATTTCTAACCCTTCTGTCGAGTTAGGCATTCATTGTATTATCTTCTCACAGATCGCCAACTTATAAATTATTACTTACCCTTCTGTCGAGTTAGGCGTAAGGCGTCCATTGTATTATCTACTCACAGATCGCCAACTTATAAATTATTTCTAACCCTTCTGTCGAGTTAGGCATTCATTGTATTATCTACTCACAGATCGCCAACTTATAAATTATTTCTAACCCTTCTGTCGAGTTAGGCATTCATTGTATTATCTACTCACAGATCGCCAACTTATAAATTATTACTAACCCTTCTGTCGAGTTAGGCGTCCATTGTATTAAATACTCACAGATCGCCAACTTATAAATTATTACTAACCCTTCTGTCGAGTTAGGAGTAAGGCGTCCACTGTATTATCTACTCACAGATCGCCAACTTATAAATTATTTCTAACCCTTCAGACGAGTTAGGCATTCATTGTATTATCTACTCACAGATCGCCAACTTATAAATTATTACTAACCCTTCTGTCGAGTTAGGCATTCATTGTATTATCTACTCACAGATCGCCAACTTATAAATTATTTCTAACCCTTCTGTGGAGTTAGGCGCAAGGCGTCCATTGTATTATCTACTCACAGATCGCCAACTTATAAATTATTACTAACACTTCTGTCGAGTTAGGCATTCATTGTATTATCTACTCACAGATCGCCAACTTATAAATTATTACTTACCCTTCTGTCGAGTTAGGCGTAAGGCGTCCATTGTATTATATACTCACAGATCGCCAACTTATAAATTATTTCTAACCCTTCTGTGGAGTTAGGCGTAAGGCGTCCATTGTATTATCTACTCACAGATCGCCAACTAATAAATTATTACTTACCCTTCTGTCGAGTTAGGCATTCATTGTATTATCTACTCACAGATCGCCAACTTATAAATTATTACTTACCCTTCTGTCGAGTTAGGCATTCATTGTATTATCTACTCACAGATCGCCAACTTATAAATTATTACTTACCCTTCTGTCGAGTTAGGCGTCCATTGTATTGTCTACTCACAGATCGCCAACTTATAAATTATTACTAACCCTTCTGTCGAGTTAGGCATTCATTGTATTATATGCTCACAGATCGCCAAATTATAAATTATTCCTAACCCTTCTGTCGAGTTAGGCGTAAGGCGTCCATTGTATTATCTACTCACAGATCGCCAACTTATAAATTATTTCTAACCCTTCTGTCGAGTTAGGCATTCATTGTATTATATACTCACAGATCGCCAACTTATAAATTATTACTAACCCTTCTGTCGAGTTAGGCATTCATTGTATTATCTACTCACAGATCGCCAACTTATAAATTATTTCTAACCCTTTTGTGGAGTTAGGCGCAAGGCGTCCATTGTATTATCTACTCACAGATCGCCAACTTATAAATTATTACTAACACTTCTGTCGAGTTAGGCATTCATTGTATTATCTACTCACAGATCGCCAACTTATAAATTATTACTTACCCTTCTGTGGAGTTAGGCGTAAGGCGTCCATTGTATTATATACTCACAGATCGCCAACTTATAAATTATTTCTAACCCTTCTGTGGAGTTAGGCGTAAGGCGTCCATTGTATTATCTACTCACAGATCGCCAACTTATAAATTATTACTTACCCTTCTGTCGAGTTAGGCATTCATTGTATTATCTACTCACAGATCGCCAACTTATAAATTATTACTTACCCTTCTGTCGAGTTAGGCATTCATTGTATTATCTACTCACAGATCGCCAACTTATAAATTATTACTAACCCTTCTGTCGAGTTAGGCGTTCATTGTATTGTCTACTCACAGATCGCCAACTTATAAATTATTACTAACCCTTCTGTCGAGTTAGGCATTCATTGTATTATATGCTCACAGATCGCCAAATTATAAATTATTCCTAACCCTTCTGTCGAGTTAGGCGTAAGGCGTCCATTGTATTATCTATCACAGATCGCCAACTTATAAATTATTTCTAACCCTTCTGTCGAGTTAGGCATTCATTGTATTATATACTCACAGATCGCCAACTTATAAATTATTACTTACCCTTCTGTCGAGTTCGGCGTAAGGCGTCCATTGTATTACCTACTCACAGACCGCCAACTTATAAATTATTACTAACCCTTCTGTCGAGTTAGGCGTAAGGCGTCCATTGTATTATCTACTCACAGATCGCCAACTTATAAATTATTACTTACCCTTCTGTCGAGTTAGGCGTAAGGCGTCCATTGTATTATCTACTCACAGATCGCCAACTTATAAATTATTTCTAACCCTTCTGTCGAGTTAGGCGTAAGGCGTCCATTGTATTATCTACTCACAGATCGCCAACTTATAAATTATTTCTAACCCTTCTGTCGAGTTAGGCGTAAGGCGTCCATTGTATTATCTACTCACAGATCGCCAACTTATAAATTATTACTTACCCTTCTGTGGAGTTAGGGGTAAGGCGTCCATTGTATTATCTACTCACAGATCGCAACTTATAAATTATTACTTACCCTTCTGTCGAGTTAGGCGTAAGGCGTTCATTGTATTATCTACTCACAGATCGCCAACTTATAAATTATTAATAACCCTTCTGTCGAGTTAGGCATTCGTTGTATTATCTACTCACAGATCGCCAACTTATAAATTATTACTAACCCTTCTGTCGAGTTAGGCATTCATTGTATTATCTACTCACAGATCGCCAACTTATAAATTATTTCTAACCCTTCTGTCGAGTTAGGCGTAAGGCGTCCATTGTATTAAATACTCACAGATCGCCAACTTATAAATTATTTCTAACCCTTCTGTCGAGTTAGGCGTAAGGAGTCCATTGTATTATCTACTCACGGACCGCCAACTTATAAATAATTAATAACCCTTCTGTCGAGTTAGGCGTAAGGCGTTCATTGTATTATCTACTCTCAGATCGCCAACTTATAAATTATTAATAACCCTTCTGTCGAGTTAGGCATTCATTGTATTATCTACTCACAGGTCGCCAACTTATAAATTATTACTAACCCTTCCGTCGAGTTAGGCATTCATTGTATTATCTACTCACGGATCGCCAACTTATAAATTATTTCTGACCCTTCTGTCGAGTTAGGCGTAAGGCGTCCATTGTATTAAATACTCACAGATCACCAACTTATAAATTATTTCTCACCCTTCTGTCGAGTTAGGCGTAAGGCGTCCATTGTATTATCTACTCACAGATCGCCAACTTATAAATTATTACTTACCCTTCTGTCGAGTTGGGCATTCATTGTATTATCTACTCATGGATCGCCAACTTATAAATTATTACTAACCCTTCTGTCGAGTTAGGCATTCATTGTATTATCTACTCACAGATCGCCAACTTATAAATTATTTCTAACCCTTCTTTCGAGTTAGGCATTCGTTGTATTATCTACTCACAGATCGCCAACTTATAAATTATTACTAACCCTTCTGTCGAGTTAGGCATTCATTGTATTATCTACTCACAGATCGCCAACTTATAAATTATTTCTAACCCTTCAGTCGAGTTAGGCGTAAGGCGTCCATTGTATTAAATACTCACAGATCGCCAACTTATAAATTATTTCTAACCCTTCTGTCGAATTAGGCGTAAGGCGTCCATTGTATTATCTACTCACAGATCGCCAACTTATAAATTATTTCTAACCCTTCTGTCGAGATAGGCGTAAGGCGTCCATTGTATTATCTACTCACAGATCGCCAACTTAAAACATCAGGAAGAGAGCCGACGTTCGACTCGTCACGTCTGAGAAAAAAGCTAAAACATTAGTGGCGAAACCCAATTACAAACACCGAACCATATTCTTCGAAAATCTAGTGGCCGTTCACATGCAAAAGACGCACCTGAAGTGCGACAAACCGTATTATCTCGGACCGATCATCTTAGATGTCAGCAAGCGATTGATGTACGAGTTTCACTACGATTACGTCAAACGAAAATTTGGTGATAAAGCCAAACTACTGTCCACCGACACGGACAGTTTAGTTTACGAGATAGAGACGAAAGACGTCTACCGAGATATATCTCAGGACGTTGCAGAGTGGTTCGACACGAGCAATTATCCCGTTGATCATCCGTCCAACGTTCAATCGAACGACAACAAGAAAGTGTTGGGTAAATTTAAGGACGAGAGCGGCGGTAAACAGATCGTCGAATTCGTGGGCTTGAGACCCAAACTGTATGCTTATCGTCTAGAAGATGAAGAGATCAAGAAGTGCAAAGGAGTTAAAGCGTGCGTGGTGAAGAAAAACATCTCTTTCCAAGAGTATAAAGATTGTCTGTTAGGAAGTGGTCCGGTGTATAAGACTATGAAATCGATTCAAAGCGAAAATCACGACTTGTATACTGAAATAGTCAACAAGATTTCGCTGACGGCCGACGATGATATGAGATTCATATTGGACGATAAAATAAGCACTTTGGCACTCAGACATTGGACTGTGGATCTAACTATAGACGATATGAATGTGGATGATTGGATTCCAGATACGATTGCGGATGATAAGATTCCTGATATGATTGTGGATGATAGGATTCCAGAAAATCAAGAGGAATTAGACGGATTCAAAATTATAGAAATCGATAGTAACATCGAGAGTCTACAAAAATCAAGAGGAATTAGATGGATTCAAAATTAAAGAATACGATAGAGACATCGAGAGTCCAGAAAATCAAGAGGAATTAGATGGAATCAAAATTATAGAAAGCAATAGAGACATCGAAAATGTTAGTTTAAAAAAAAGAGAAAAAAACAAAAAAAATAACGTCATTTTTTAGTGAATTATAATAAAATAAATAAAAAAAATATATACACATTATGAATAAGAAAATAAAGATATCCGTAGAAGGTGTCGTCTTACCTAACAAACCCCTATCCAACATCGATCTGTTGAATGCGGCAAAGGATTTGAAAATCAAAGATTTTCTAGGCGTGTTTTCCAGAGATGCCTTGCCAAAGAGAAGACCTCGACAATCTGAATGCTGAATTTTAAATCTAGATGATTCATCGGGTGAAGGCACTCACTGGGTGGCGTGGATCAAGAACGGGAAGAAGAAAAATTATTATTTTGACAGCTACGGAATCTCACCGCCAAAAGAAATAAAGAACTATTTCAACAAATCGATGGTTCGTTACAACACGGAACAAGTGCAATCACCACATCAAGTGTTTTGCGGTCACCTGTGTCTCTATGTTCTCAAGAGATGGTCTGAAGGAGATCGATTTCAAGACATTCGCAATGACTTACATTAGAGAGAGATTTTTTTTTTATAGTATATATAAAGATAAAAAACAATTTTAAAAAAATTTTTAATCGAATAAAAACGAAAAATAAAATAACATAGTTCATTTTTAATAAACTGCGTTTTGAATATATTTTTCTAAAAACAAAAAATCCCACAACAACATGCCAGTCGATAAATTTGGTAGAAGTGACAACGAAAAAGTCAACTTGGACGAACGTTACATTCGGAGATACGAACCTCGAGAAGAACCTTTGAACATGAACGATAAGAAGCTCTACAATCTTCCCGAGCTGATAGATCTCGCAGATGCTGCGACTAAAAAATACGTCGATAGGGGGAACGCCGATTTCGAACGAATCATGCTAGATAATTACGTGGATAAAACCATAACCGACGATCTCGATCTGAAATCCAAACGTTTGGTGAACGTCGTGAATCCCATAGATCCCACTGATGCCGCGACCAAGAAATACGCGGACGACTCTCCCTCGAGATTCAGTGAACACCTGAGAAATAGATACGTTCAGAAAACGATGCACTCGGAATTGAACGCCAATTATAAAAAGATAACGAACGTGGTCACTCCCACGAATCCCAAGGACGTGGTGACCAAACACTACGATGAACAGAGAAAGTCTGACAGACGAGAAATGAAATTGGATCTGAATGCGGGATTCAACAAGATATTGAATCTGTCGAAGATTGACGACACGGATGCGGACTCAACCACGGTCAACAAGGGCTACGTGGATTCTGCCATGATACGATCACAAGAATACCTAGAATCGCAAGTGGACGATCTCTACCTGAACAAGCAATCTGGCAGAACCATGGAGGGTGGTATCGACATGAATGGTAAGAATTTATTTGGACTCAGTCACGATCCCGAATTCGATTCCAGCGCAGTCAGCAGAAAGTACGTGGACGACAACTCGGTCTGGAGAAAGGGTGACATCATGGAAGGTAAACTAGACATGGGTGGACACGCGCTCACGAATCTACCGGATCCCGTGAACATGACGGATGCCTGCACCCTGATTTCGGTGGTGGAGAAAGTCAAATATGCTAGACAATTGATCACTGTGTGGGCCGAAGAGGCCGGCACCTTAGATGAGGGAAAAGCTGAGTGGTCTTTCGGAAATGGAGGTAGCAGATCAAAACATGGTCAGGTGGGATATCCCATGCCGCTGGGAGGTGAAATCTTTCGAATGAGTCTGGCTTCCTCGGATTTGAATAGCAGAGCGGTCGTCAATCTCATGGTGAATGTTGTAGAGAGCGATAAGAGATACAGCATCGAAAAGACTGAGAATCAACACGCGAATGTTAGCACGTTCGGCACGCCTCTCAACGTGAACGCCGGAGACAGGATTAATTTCGTTATGAAAACCAATAATCCCGAAGCCGCCACATCCATGGTGAGTCTACTGATCGAACTAGATCCTTTGAACAAACAGTGAACGCATAGAAAATAATGAATTAAAAAAAATAATGTGTGATTATTAAAAACAAAAAAACAAAAAAAATGTAATGAGATCATCTTTAGATCTCATTTTTTTTTTTGTTTTTTTTTGTTTTCCTTCTTCTTCACTATTACCATATATTATAATAACGTTTCCTTTTTTCTCAATTTTCAGCGTCAATTCTTTTTCTTTTTTTCTTTTTTTTTGTGATATGATACGTTTATAACAACATTTTTGTTTATCCGAATCATAATTATGAACAAATGTTGTGCATCTCTTGGTAACACTCACATCATCACCATTCTCTTCAGAAGGTAGTGGTGATGGTAGAAAGTGTCTCATTCTTTTCATTTCCAACCGTCTATCCCGCTGTTTATCTAACCATTTTTCCACATCTTTTTTTTTTGTTTCTTTTTGGCTTGCAACACAGGATGGAACATCTGATGGAAACGGAGAGACGATCGCACAGGATCGAACAATCTAATATCTGTTCGAGTTTTAATATCTTCGTCATGAAATATCCTTTTTGTTTCTCTCGAGTGAATAGCACGCGATCTTTTAAATAATTCAGAACATAATCGTAAAAATCTTTTTTTCTCAAACGTGAAAATGGAACGTTTATTTCGTTTTCTACGTGACTACTTACGAATTGTAACATTTTGTACGTCGAGAATGTTGAAAAAAGACGATTTTTTTCTCGGATGAAACTTTTTTTTGGTTAAAAAAATATCATTAAAAACGAATTTATTTTTTTTTACGATTTTTTTGCGTTATTTTTTTTTTAATGACGCAAAAATAAGTAAAAAAAAAACATAAAAATATAATCCAAAATCGCGAAAGAAAAAATACCAAATAAACGATGCCACTAATATATCAATCTCCAGTTTTCACACACTCATCTCTCATCGAATGATCGACATCTTATTTCCATCTGATTCGAATTGTAATTCTCTGTCCGACAGGACCAGGGTGAAGGCTTCGATTTTTCTCGGAACGTTCCTATCGAATTGCATCTTGATCTGAATGTCTAACACACTACTCTTGAGTCGTTCACTCTGTTTACTGACGTCGAATATGAACATGGGATACATCGACTTGTATTCACTGGGAGACATGTTAGGGTTGCTCATCAATTCGTCTAGACCATGATACTTCTTTCTAAAATCAGCAGCGTCGCCGTACAGTCTGCAGAAATCGTTCTTGTCGAACGACATGTTGTAATCGATTGCTGGATATCTCGTGGCATTCAGAAACACTTGCATGTTTCTCAAATGGCAGTGATCGAACAGCGACGCATTCTTTTCCTGAGACCCATCCCTATCGGTCTGAAACGCAATCAAGATGAAACGTGGTCTCTCGGAAGCGGATTTCACCGTCAATCTCCAACCGAAGTGATTCGTGGAGGGAGGAATGCTAGCCGTGTCGCACTGTCTTATTCTAAATCCCACGGGTAATTTACTCTTGGATTCTATGATCTTGTAGAGACGCGCTTTCTCCACGATAGAAGGCTCCACGTGCGGAACGAACCACGATATCTTGTGTAGAGTTATCTTACCCACATAGGTCACAGTGAGTCTCACTATTGCATCATCGTTTCCTTTTGAATCAACGTCAGATTATGTTTGAATCCGTACATGATCTTGTTGTAATCATCCGCAAATCCGAAGATGTGTTTCAAAGGTATCCTGAACGAAAACGTTCCTTTAGTTCTGGACGTCTTGACGACGTAGTTGAATATCAAGGCGGCGCCGGCGCTAGCAGGGCCTACTGTGTCTTTCACCCACAACTGATTAAGTCCTCTAGATTTCGAAAAATCATCAGGATACGTCAAGAGTCCAAACATCGTGGTGGCCTGACCGGGATGAAACACAGATTCTATCTCTTGTCCGGATAACATGCATTTTATATTACTGAATAGATGCATGATGCCATTATTGGCTAGAGCAACCGTGTCGTCGTCGGCATAGTCGCTCCCATCTTCCTTGGTGAGACGTCCCTGCACCACTATGTAACTCTCACTAGGATGTACGAATAGATCTTGAGTTTCGACGTTGATTCTTATCTCTCCCGCATTGTTCAAACTCGTTCCGGTTACCGGTTCGTATTCGTGAACCTCATATTCTTGAACACTTTCATCTTTCACTATGTTTTGTGCTATATCTAGTATATTTGTCATTTTAAAGGATTTTTAGTTTTTTGTTTATTAATTAACTTGCTTTCTTTATCTAAAAATAGTTTTTATTTTTTATTATTTTTTTCTCTCTTATATATATGTGTGTAAACAAGAAAATGTTAAAGAGAGTAAATAAAAAAAAAATTTGTTTTCTTTATCAAAACTTCGTCTTCTGTAATTGTTGTTCGTAAAACTTTCCGATGATCTCTTCTCCATCCAAAGCTTCGATTTCATAAGTCACCGGATCGGTGTGAAATATTTTGATTATCACGAAGATTTCCGAGGTCCATCGAGGAGTATAACACTTTTCGAAGTGCTTCTTATAAGCGTAGATTGTCACTCGATCACCGGCCGCAAATTTCGGCGTTCTAGACTTCTTCCTGATCTTAGATCTCTCAGGATATAGATTCGCGTAGACCCGTTTTTCGTTTCGAGGATCGCTACCTTCCGTGGGAGTCATCTTGATCGATCTGTGTCGCGTGTTGTTGTAATCTTTGACCAGACCGTTCAGAGCGTATATGTATTTCTTGGTCGAATTCGCCGTGAAGTATCTGTGCATCTTTTTCTTCATCGTTCGATTCCAACGTTCCACCACGCTGGCTTTCTCTTCATTTTTGATCGAGTAGAGGTCTACCAGTCGATGAACGTGCTTGTTGTAGAATTCCTTTCCCTTATCCACCCACAATTTACTCGGTTTTCGAGAAGACAAGTCGAACACGCTCTTCAGAGCCTCGGCGACGCAAGGTCCCGATTTATTCTTCAAAGCTCTGATCCAACCGTATTTGGAAAACACGTCGATGACCGTCAATAGATATTTGACGCCCTCGTTCCACCTCGAAAACGATCTCATGTCGACCAAGTCGGCAGACCAAATATCATCCAGACCCTTCACGAACACCCTTCTCTTTCGAAATTTACGCACTATGGGTTTGTGTAACTCCTCGGCCAATTCGCTCGTCAATAAACGTTTCTTCTTCTTTTCAGATGCGCTTTTTTTTTGAACGCCCCATCCGAATCGATGTTTCGCACCGATCAGATTGCCGGCCAGCAAACGTCCCATCTTCTCTCTCCTGGTCGGATTCGATATGCCTCTCAGTTTCCCCAACATGTTTTTATCGGAGACGTCGTTGCGTGTCTTGGTGTCGGGATGTCCGACGTAGCACAGATCATGATCATACGCGGCCGCGTCCACCCTATTCACAGGTTTGCTCCAAGATTTGGGAGTCAGATCGGCGTTGAGTCTCTTGTTCAATTTCGTTCCGGGTCCCGTGAAACTGTGACCGGGCAGATGCATTTCGAAAGGTAGATTATTGATCATTTTATTCACGATGCCTTTACCTTTGCTCGCGTTCTTTTTTTTGACGAATCTCGTCCTGACAGAACCACACACGTCGCAAATTCCGCGAAGCATCTGTCTGTCGTTTTTAGTTCGCACTTCTCTAGAATTACTCGTCTCGGTAACTCTCTTACACTTTACGCAATACATTTTTGAAGAGTTATTTAAATTAATTTCGTTTTTTATTTTATATATAAATTTAATAATTAATTCTGTTCTTATTATATATACATTTTTTTTCAATCGCTGCTCTTGAGTTCTATCATCTTACTAAATTCCTCACTGGCTTCTTTCCTCCCCTTTTCCACGAGGGAATCCTTCATCTCTTCCTTGATGATCTGATGAGTCTTGATTCTCACGGCTTCTTTCATGGCATCGTATTTCATTTTCTCGCTCAATATCGCGAAGTATTCTCCGTCCGATATCCTACCATCTTTTAACGCCATTGAGATCATTTCGGATATCGTGTCGATCTTGGAGTCGGCCAAGACGCGAATCTTATCGTGTTTCCTCGCCTTCAGATATAATTTCCTACTCAAAAAGTTTCCGAGCGTGCTAAACAATCCGGCGGCGAGAGCCACTCCTTCTATGGTCAACACGATCGGAATGCCGACCGCGGTCGACAACAATCCGATGCCGGCCGCGTGTAAACCCATGGAAATCGTGATGAGTGTCGTGTCGATCGCGTTGACGAATTTCACGAAACGCGAATACTTCTTCTTGAGGGAACGACGAGAATCTCTCTCTCGAGTTAGATACTCTTGGATTCTATTAATTTGATCGATGCGATACCTCTCTCCTCTTTCTTTTTCTTCTAGCGACGGTGCCGTCGACAAAACGTCGATCGGCTTCAAATCCTCGTCGTCCACTAACGTCGGATACAATTTATTTCTGGTTCTCATTTTTGTATTTTTTCTTTCTAATATTAGATAAAAAATTTTATGTGTGTATTTATTTTTATTTTCTATTCTCCCTTATTTTATATCAACGAAAAAAACTTAGACATATGCTTCATTCAGCAATAACTTCTTGATGCATCCCTTGTCTTCTAAAGTCAGACTTTTACGCGCCAATTTCAGTTCTTCCGAAACTGTAGGCTTGTCTTCATTCTTACAGAAGACTAATCTCTTCCAAAACGTGATCACATCGTTGAAACTAACGCGTTCGAACGCCGGTTCGAAATACATGACGACCATATCTTCCCTTTCCATCGTCAGACACGAATGATTCTCGTGATCGAAGTCTAGATGATCCCGACATCCGACACATCATTCTAACAAGATGGAACGTAGTTCTCCGTTCACACAGATTGCGTATGCTCTCATCAGCATGTTTAAAAGAATCCTCGCTCTAATAGTCTGGGAAGCGCACATGATTTACGTATTTTTTTTTATTATCTATTTGATTTGATATATTTATTTTTCTAAATAACTATTATTTATATATTTTTTTCTCTCCTATATATATCAATCAAAAACGTGACAGTGGGTTTGCGGATTCTAACACCCGGCAACACTCTTCATTCAAAACATTTCCATCAAGTGCTTATTAAGATCACCTCGCAATAAAGTGCGCTAGTCTTACTTCGAGAAACGCGACAGTGGGTTTGCGGATTCGAACACAACCTCTTTACACGAGTCGATTTCCAACCTAAAATCCGCAAGTGGATCTCCGTGTACGCCTCCATAGGGTTTCAGTGTTAAAATCGTGTACGGACGCGGATTGTTAGAATCGGCAAGACGATGTGTTCGAAACGACAAAACGTTTTTTTTGCTCGCAATTTAACACTGAATCCTATGGGGAAAACTCATTTGCCGATTTCAATCAAAACGGTACATGTACGTGTACGTAAAACTGCGGGCGTCTAGGATACAATTCAGTGTTAAACAAATTCGAACACACCCTAAAAAACCGTTAAAATCGTGTACAGGTACACGATTTTAACACTAAATCCTATGGAGGTGTACATGTACACGTACACGTACATGGAAAGGTGTGCTGGTATTCTCAATCATCACCTACTGGCGTCCATTGTGTTATCTACTCATGGACCGCCAAGTTATAAATTATTACTAACCCTTCTGTCGAGTTAGGCATTCATTGTATTATCTACTCACGGATCGCCAACTTATAAATTATTTCTAACCCTTCTGTCGAGTTAGGCGTAAGGCGTCCATTGTATTATCTACTCACAGATCGCCAACTTATAAATTATTACTTACCCTTCTGTCGAGTTAGGCGTAAGGCGTCCATTGTATTATCTACTCACACATCGCCAACTTATAAATTATTTCTAACCCTTCTGTCGAGTTAGGCATTCATTGTATTATATACTCACAGATCGCCAACTTATAAATTATTACTTACCCTTCTGTCGAGTTAGGCATTCATTGTATTAAATTCTCACAGATCGCCAACTTATAAATTATTACTAACCCTTCTGTCGAGTTAGGCGTAAGGCGTCCATTGTATTATCTACTCACAGATCGCCAACTTATAAATTATTCCTTACCCTTCTGTCGAGTTAGGCATTCATTGTATTATATACTCACAGATCGCCAACTTATAAATTATTTCTAACCCTTCTGTCGAGTTAGGCGTAAGGCGTCCATTGTATTATCTACTCACAGATCGCCAACTTATAAATTATTACTAACCCTTCTGTCGAGTTAGGCGTAAGGCGTCCATTGTATTATCTACTCACAGATCGCCAACTTATAAATTATTACTTACCCTTCTGTCGAGTTAGGCATTCATTGTAATATCTACTCACAGATCGCCAACTTATAAATTATTACTTACCCTTCTGTCGAGTTAGGCATTCATTGTATTATCTACTCACAGATCGACAACTTATAAATTATTACTTACCCTTCTGTCGAGTTAGGCATTCATTGTATTATCTATTCATGGACCGCCAACTTATAAAGTATTTCTAACCCTTCTGTCGAGTTAGGCATTCATTGTATTAAATACTCACGGATCGCCAACTTATAAATTATTACTAATCCTTCTGCCGAGTTAGGCGTAAGGCGTCCATTGTATTATCTACTCACAGATCGCCAACTTATAAATTATTACTTACCCTTCTGTCGAGTTAGGCATTCATTGTATTAAATACTCACGGATCGCCAACTTATAAATTATTACTAATCCTTCTGCCGAGTTAGGCGTAAGGCGTCCATTGTATTATCTACTCATGGACTGCCAACTTATAAATTATTACTTACCCTTCTGTCGAGTTAGGCATTCATTGTATTAAATACTCACGGATCGCCAACTTATAAATTATTACTAATCCTTCTGCCGAGTTAGACGTAAGGCGTCCATTGTATTATCTACTCACAGATCGCCAACTTATAAATTATTACTTACCCTTCTGTCGAGTTAGGCGTAAGGCGTCCATTGTATTATCTACTCACACATCGCCAACTTATAAATTATTTCTAACCCTTCTGTCGAGTTAGGCATTCATTGTATTATATACTCACAGATCGCCAACTTATAAATTATTACTTACCCTTCTGACGAGTTAGGCATTCATTGTATTAAATTCTCACAGATCGCCAACTTATAAATTATTACTAACCCTTCTGTCGAGTTAGGCGTAAGGCGTCCATTGTATTATCTACTCACAGATCGCCAACTTATAAATTATTACTTACCCTTCTGTCGAGTTAGGCGTAAGGCGTCCATTGTATTATCTACTCACAGATCGCCAACTTATAAATTATTCCTTACCCTTCTGTCGAGTTAGGCATTCATTGTATTATATACTCACAGATCGCCAACTTATAAATTATTTCTAACCCTTCTGTCGAGTTAGGCGTAAGGCGTCCATTGTATGATCTACTCACGGATCGCCAACTTATAAATTATTTCTAACCCTTCTGTCGAGTTAGGGGTAAGGCGTCCATTGTATTATCTACTCACAGATCGCCAACTTATAAATTATTACTAACCCTTCTGTCGAGTTAGGCGTAAGGCGTCCATTGTATTATCTACTCACAGATCGCCAACTTATAAATTATTACTTACCCTTCTGTCGAGTTAGGCATTCATTGTATTATCTACTCACAGATCGCCAACTTATAAATTATTACTTACCCTTCTGTCG
Organism: Pictodentalium vernedei; assembly: GCA_031216915.1. NCBI lineage: Eukaryota > Metazoa > Mollusca > Scaphopoda > Dentaliida > Dentaliidae > Pictodentalium > Pictodentalium vernedei. The sequence goes on from CM062289.1 coordinate 455,197,006, forward strand.
AGTTAGGCATTCATTGTATTATCTACTCACAGATCGACAACTTATAAATTATTACTTACCCTTCTGTCGAGTTAGGCATTCATTGTATTATCTATTCATGGACCGACAACTTATAAAGTATTTCTAACCCTTCTGTCGAGTTAGGCATTCATTGTATTAAATACTCACGGATCGCCAACTTATAAATTATTACTAATCCTTCTGCCGAGTTAGGCGTAAGGCGTCCATTGTATTATCTACTCACAGATCGCCAACTTATAAATTATTACTTACCCTTCTGTCGAGTTAGGCGTAAGGCGTCCATTGCATTATCTACTCACAGATCGCCAACTTGTAAATTATTCCTTACCCTTCTGTCGAGTTAGGCATTCATTGTATTAAATACTCACGGATCGCCAACTTATAAATTATTACTAATCCTTCTGCCGAGTTAGACGTAAGGCGTCCATTGTATTATCTACTCACAGATCGCCAACTTATAAATTATTACTTACCCTTCTGTCGAGTAAGGCATTCATTGTACTATCTACTCACAGATCGCCAACTTATAAATTATTACTAACCCTTCTGTCGAGTTAGGCATTCATTGTATTATCTACTCACAGATCGCCAACTTATAAATTATTACTAACCCTTCTGTCGAGGTAGGCGTAAGGCGTCCATTGTATTAAATACTCACAGATCGCCAACTTATAAATTATGTCTAACCCTTCTGTCGAGTTAGGCGTAAGGCGTCCATTGTATGATCTACTCACGGATCGCCAACTTATAAATTATTTCTAACCCTTCTGTCGAGTTAGGCGTAAGGCGTCCATTGTATTATCTACTCACAGATCGCCAACTTATAAATTATTACTAACCCTTCTGTCGAGTTAGTCGTAAGGCGTCCATTGTATTATCTACTCACAGATCGCCAACTTATAAATTATTACTTACCCTTCTGTCGAGTTAGGCATTCATTGTATTATCTACTCACAGATCGCCAACTTATAAATTATTACTTACCCTTCTGTCGAGTTAGGCATTCATTGTATTATCTACTCACAGATCGACAACTTATAAATTATTACTTACCCTTCTGTCGAGTTAGGCATTCATTGTATTATCTATTCATGGACCGCCAACTTATAAAGTATTTCTAACCCTTCTGTCGAGTTAGGCATTCATTGTATTAAATACTCACGGATCGCCAACTTATAAATTATTACTAATCCTTCTGCCGAGTTAGGCGTAAGGCGTCCATTGTATTATCTACTCACAGATCGCCAACTTATAAATTATTACTTACCCTTCTGTCGAGTTAGGCATTCATTGTATTAAATACTCACGGATCGCCAACTTATAAATTATTACTAATCCTTCTGCCGAGTTAGGCGTAAGGCGTCCATTGTATTATCTACTCATGGACTGCCAACTTATAAATTATTACTTACCCTTCTGTCGAGTTAGGCATTCATTGTATTAAATACTCACGGATCGCCAACTTATAAATTATTACTAATCCTTCTGCCGAGTTAGACGTAAGGCGTCCATTGTATTATCTACTCACAGATCGCCAACTTATAAATTATTACTTACCCTTCTGTCGAGTTAGGCATTCATTGTATTATCTACTCACAGATCGCCAACTTATAAATTATTACTATCCCTTCTGTCGAGTTAGGCATTCATTGTATTATCTACTCACAGATCGCCAACTTATAAATTATTACTAACCCTTCTGTCGAGGTAGGCGTAAGGCGTCCATTGTATTAAATACTCACAGATCGCCAGCTTATAAATTATGTCTAACCCTTCTGTCGAGTTAGGCGTAAGGCGTCCATTGTATTATCTACTCACAGATCGCGAACATATAAATTATTTCTAACCCTTCTGTCGAGTTAGGCATTCATTGTATTATCTACTCACAGATCGCCAACTTATAAATTATTACTTACACTTCTGTCGAGTTAGGCGTAAGGCGTCCATTGTATTATCTACTCACAGATCGCCAACTTATAAATTATTACTTACCCTTCTGTCGAGTTAGGCATTCATTGTATTATCTACTCACGGACCGCCAACTTATAAATTATTACTTACCCTTCTGTCGAGTTAGGCATTCATTGTATTATGTACTCACAGATCGCCAACTTATAAATTATTACTAACCCTTCTGTCGAGTTAGGCGTAAGGCGTCCATTGTATTATCTACTCACAGATCGCCAACTTATAAATTATTTCTAACCCTTCTATCGAGTTAGGCATTCATTGTATTATCTACTCACAGATCGCCAACTTATATATTATTACTAACCCTTCTGTCGAGTTAGGCGTAAGGCGTCCATTGTATTAAATACTCACAGATCGCCAACTTATAAATTATTACTTACCCTTCTGTCGAGTTAGGCGTAAGGCTTCCATTGTATTATCTACTCACAGATCGCCTACTTATAAATTATTACTGACCCTTCTGTCGAGTTAGGCGTAAGGCGTCCATTGTATTATCTACTCACAGATCGCCAACTTATAAATTATTACTTACCCTTCTGTCGAGTTAGGCATTCATTGTATTATCTACTCACAGATCGCCAACTTATAAATTATTACTTACCCTTCTGTCGATTTAGGCATTCATTGTATTATCTACTCACAGATCGACAACTTATAAATTATTACTTACCCTTCTGTCGAGTTAGGCATTCATTGTATTATCTACTCATGGACCGCCAACTTATAAATTATTTCTAACCCTTCTGTCGAGTTAGGCATTCATTGTATTAAATACTCACGGATCGCCAACTTATAAATTATTACTAATCCCTCTGCCGAGTTAGGCGTAAGGCGTCCATTGTATTATCTACTCACAGATCGCCAACTTATAAATTATTACTTACCCTTCTGTCGAGTTAGGCATTCATTGTATTAAATACTCACGGATCGCCAACTTATAAATTATTACTAATCCTTCTGCCGAGTTAGGCGTACGGCGTCCATTGTATTATCTACTCATGGACCGCCAACTTATAAATTATTACTTACCCTTCTGTCGAGTTAGGCATTCATTGTATTAAATACTCACGGATCGCCAACTTATAAATTATTACTAATCCTTCTGCCGAGTTAGACGTAAGGCGTCCATTGTATTATCTACTCACAGATCGCCAACTTATAAATTATTACTTACCCTTTTGTCGAGTTAGGCATTCATTGTATTATCTACTCACAGATCGCCAACCTATAAATTATTACTCACCCTTCTGTCGAGTTAGGCATTCATTGTATTATATACTCACAGATCGCCAACTTATAAATTATTTCTAACCCTTCTGTCGAGTTAGGCGTAAGGCGTCCATTGTATTATCTACTCACGGATCGCCAACTTATAAATTATTTCTAACCCTTCTGTCGAGTTAGGCGTAAGGCGTCCATTGTATTATCTACTCACAGATCGCCAACTTATAAATTATTACTAACCCTTCTGTCGAGTTAGTCGTAAGGCGTCTATTGTATTATCTACTCACAGATCGCCAACTTATAAATTACTACTTACCCTTCTGTCGAGTTAGGCATTCATTGTATTATCTACTCACAGATCGACAACTTATAAATTATTACTTACCCTTCTGTCGAGTTAGGCATTCATTGTATTATCTACTCATGGACCGCCAACTTATAAATTATTTCTAACCCTTCTGTCGAGTTAGGCATTCATTGTATTAAATACTCACGGATCGCCAACTTATAAATTATTACTAATCCTTCTGCCGAGTTAGGCGTAAGGCGTCCATTTTATTATCTACTCACAAATCGCCAACTTATAAATTATTAATTACCCTTCTGTCGAGTTAGGCATTCATTGTATTAAATACTCACGGATCGCCAACTTATAAATTATTACTAATGCTTCTGCCGAGTTAGGCGTAAGGCGTCCATTGTATTATCTACTCATGGACCGCCAACTTATAAATTATTACTTACCCTTCTGTCGAGTTAGGCATTCATTGCATTAAATACTCACGGATCGCCAACTTATAAATTATTACTAATCCTTCTGCCGAGTTAGACGTAAGGCGTCCATTGTATTATCTACTCACAGATCGCCAACTTATAAATTATTACTTACCCTTCTGTCGAGTTAGGCATTCATTGTATTATCTACTCACAGATCGCCAACTTATAAATTATTACTAACCCTTCTGTCGAGTTAGGCATTCATTGTATTATCTACTCACAGATCGCCAACTTATAAATTATTACTAACCCTTCTGTCGAGGTAGGCGTAAGGCGTCCATTGTATTAAATACTCACAGATCGCCAACTTATAAATTATTTCTAACCCTTCTGTCGAGTTAGGCGTAAGGCGTCCATTGTATTATCTACTCACAGATCGCGTACATATAAATTATTTCTAACCCTTCTGTCGAGTTAGGCATTCATTGTATTATCTACTCACAGATCGCCAACTTATAAATTATTACTTACCCTTCTGTCGAGTTAGGCGTAAGGCGTCCATTGTATTATCTACTCACAGATCGCCAACTTATAAATTATTACTTGCCCTTCTGTCGAGTTAGGCATTCATTGTATTATCTACTCACGGACCGCCAACTTATAAATTATTACTTACCCTTCTGTCGAGTTAGGCATTCATTGTATTATCTACTCACAGATCGCCAACTTATAAATTATTACTAACCCTTCTGTCGAGTTAGGCGTAAGGCGTCCATTGTATTCTCTACTCACAGATCGCCAACTTATAAATTATTTCTAACCCTTCTATCGAGTTAGGCATTCATTGTATTATCTACTCACAGATCGCCAACTTATATATTATTACTAACCCTTCTGTCGAGTTAGGCGTAAGGCGTCCATTGTATTAAATACTCACAGATCGCAAACTTATAAATTATTACTTACCCTTCTGTCGAGTTAGGCGTAAGGCTTCCATTGTATTATCTACTCACAGATCGCCTACTTATAAATTATTACTGACCCTTCTGTCGAGTTAGGCGTAAGGCGTCCATTGTATTATCTACTCACAGATCGCCAACTTATAAATTATTACTTACCCTTCTGTCGTGTTAGGCATTCATTGTATTATCTACTCACAGATCGCCAACTTATAAATTATTACTAACCCTTCTGTCGAGTTAGGCATTCATTGTATTATCTACTCAGAGATCGCCAACTTATAAATTATTACTTACCCTTCTGTCGAGTTAGGCGTCCATTATATTATCTACTCACAGATCGCCAACTTATAAATTATTTCTAACCCTTCTGTCGAGTTAGGCGTAAGGCGTCCATTGTATTTTCTACTCACAGATCGCCAACTTATAAATTGCTACTTACCCTTCTGTCGAGTTAGGCATTCATTGTATTATCTACTCACAGATCGCCAACTTATAAATTACTTCTAACCCTTCTGTCGAGTTAGGTGTAAGGCGTCCATTGTATTATCTACTCACAGATCGCCAACTTATAAATTATTACTTACCCTTCTGTCGAGTTAGGCATTCATTGTATTATCTACTCACAGATCGCCAACTTATAAATTATTTCTAACCCTTCTGTCGAGTTAGGCGTAAGGCGTCCATTGTATTATCTACTCACAGATCGCCAACTTATAAATTATTACTTACCCTTCTGCCGAGTTAGGCATTCATTGTATTATCTACTCACAGATCGCCAACTTATAAATTATTTCTAACCCTTCTGTCGAGTTAGACGTAAGGCGTCCATTGTCTTATCTACTCACAGATCGCCAACTTATAAATTATTTCTAACACTTCTGTCGAGTTAGGCGTAAGGCGTCCATTGTATTATCTACTCACAGATCGCCAACTTATAAATTATTACTAACCCTTCTGTCGAGTTAGGCATTCATAGTATTATCTACTCACAGATCGCCAACTTATAAATTATTACTTAGCCTTCTGTCGAGTTAGGCATTCATTGTATTATCTACTCATGGACCGCCAACTTATAAATTATTTCTAACCCTTCTGTCGAGTTAGGCATTCATTGTATTAAATACTCACGGATCGCCAACTTATAAATTATTACTAATCCTTCTGCCGAGTTAGGCGTAAGGCGTCCATTGTATTATCTACTCACAGATCGCCAACTTATAAATTATTACTTACCCTTCTGTCGAGTTAGGCATTCATTGTATTAAATACTCACGGATCGCCAACTTATAAATTATTACTAATCCTTCTGCCGAGTTAGGCGTAAGGCGTCCATTGTATTATCTACTCATGGACCGCCAACTTATAAATTATTACTTACCCTTCTGTCGAGTTAGGCATTCATTGTATTAAATACTCACGGATCGCCAACTTATAAATTATTACTAATCCTTCTGCCGAGTTAGACGTAAGGCGTCCATTGTATTATCTACTCACAGATCGCCAACTTATAAATTGTTACTTACCCTTCTGTCGAGTTAGGCATTCATTGTATTATCTACTCACAGATCGCCAACTTATAAATTATTACTTACCCTTCTGTCGAGTTAGGCATTCATTGTATTAAATTCTCACAGATCGCCAACTTATAAATTATTACTAACCCTTCTGTCGAGTCAGGCGTCAGGCGTCCATTGTATTATCTACTCACAGATCGCCAACTTATAAATTATTACTTACCCTTCTGTCGAGTTAGGCGTAAGGCGTCCATTGCATTATCTACTCACAGATCGCCAACTTGTAAATTATTCCTTACCCTTCTGTCGAGTTAGGCATTCATTGAATTATATACTCACAGATCGCTAACTTATAAATTATTTCTAACCATTCTGTCGAGTTAGGCGTAAGGCGTCCATTGTATTATCTACTCACGGATCGCCAACTTATAAATTATTTCTAACCCTTCTGTCGAGTTAGGCGTAAGGCGTCCATTGTATTATCTACTCACAGATCGCCAGCTTATAAATTATTACGTACCCTTCTGTCGAGTTAGGCATTCATTGTATTAAATACTCACAGATCGCCAACTTATAAATTATTACTAACCCTTCTGTCGAATTAGGCGTAAGGCGTCCATTGTATTATCTACTCATGGACCGCCAACTTATAAATTATTACTTACCCTTCTGTCGAGTTAGGCATTCATTGTATTAAATTCTCACGGATCGCCAACTTATAAATTATTACTAATCCTTCTGCCGAGTTAGACGTAAGGCGTCCATTGTATTATCTACTCACAGATCGCCAACTTATAAATTATTACTTACCCTTTTGTCGAGTTAGGCATTCATTGTATTATCTACTCACAGATCGCCAACTTATAAATTATTACTTACCCTTCTGTCGAGTTAGGCATTCATTGTATTATATACTCACAGATCGCCAACTTATAAATTATTTCTAACCCTTCTGTCGAGTTAGGCGTAAGGCGTCCATTGTATTATCTACTCACGGATCGCCAACTTATAAATTATTTCTAACCCTTCTGTCGAGTTAGGCGTAAGGCGTCCATTGTATTATCTACTCACAGATCGCCAACTTATAAATTATTACTAACCGTTCTGTCGAGTTAGTCGTAAGGCGTCTATTGTATTATCTACTCACAGATCGCCAACTTATAAATTATTACTTACCCTTCTGTCGAGTTAGGCATTCATTGTATTATCTACTCACAGATCGCCAACTTATAAATTATTACTTACCCTTCTGTCGATTTAGGCATTCATTGTATTATCTACTCACAGATCGACAACTTATAAATTATTACTTACCCTTCTGTCGAGTTAGGCATTCATTGTATTATCTACTCATGGACCGCCAACTTATAAATTATTTCTAACCCTTCTGTCGAGTTAGGCATTCATTGTATTAAATACTCACGGATCGCCAACTTATAAATTATTACTAATCCTTCTGCCGAGTTAGGCGTAAGGCGTCCATTTTATTATCTACTCACAAATCGCCAACTTATAAATTATTAATTACCCTTCTGTCGAGTTAGGCATTCATTGTATTAAATACTCACGGATCGCCAACTTATAAATTATTACTAATCCTTCTGCCGAGTTAGACGTAAGGCGTCCATTGTATTATCTACTCACAGATCGCCAACTTATAAATTATTACTTACCCTTCTGTCGAGTTAGGCATTCATTGTATTATCTACTCACAGATCGCCAACTTATAAATTATTACTAACCCTTCTGTCGAGTTAGGCATTCATTGTATTATCTACTCACAGATCGCCAACTTATAAATTATTACTAACCCTTCTGTCGAGGTAGGCGTAAGGCGTCCATTGTATTAAATACTCACAGATCGCCAACTTATAAATTATTTCTAACCCTTCTGTCGAGTTAGGCGTAAGGCGTCCATTGTATTATCTACTCACAGATCGCGAACATATAAATTATTTCTAACCCTTCTGTCGAGTTAGGCATTCATTGTATTATCTACTCACAGATCGCCAACTTATAAATTATTACTTACCCTTCTGTCGAGTTAGGCGTAAGGCGTCCATTGTATTATCTACTCACAGATCGCCAACTTATAAATTATTACTTACCCTTCTGTCGAGTTAGGCATTCATTGTATTATCTACTCACGGACCGCCAACTTATAAATTATTACTTACCCTTCTTTCGAGTTAGGCATTCATTGTATTATCTACTCACAGATCGCCAACTTATAAATTATTACTAACCCTTCTGTCGAGTTAGGCGTAAGGCGTCCATTGTATTATCTACTCACAGATCGCCAACTTATAAATTATTTCTAACCCTTCTATCGAGTTAGGCATTCATTGTATTATCTACTCACAGATCGCCAACTTATATATTATTACTAACCCTTCTGTCGAGTTAGGCGTAAGGCGTCCATTGTATTAAATACTCACAGATCGCCAACTTATAAATTATTACTTACCCTTCTGTCGAGTTAGGCGTAAGGCTTCCATTGTATTATCTACTCACAGATCGCCTACTTGTAAATTATTACTGACCCTTCTGTCGAGTTAGGCGTAAGGCGTCCATTGTATTATCTACTCACAGATCGCCAACTTATAAATTATTACTTACCCTTCTGTCGTGTTAGGCATTCATTGTATTATCTACTCACAGATCGCCAACTTATAAATTATTACTAACCCTTCTGTCGAGTTAGGCATTCATTGTATTATCTACTCAGAGATCGCCAACTTATAAATTATTACTTACCCTTCTGTCGAGTTAGGCGTCCATTATATTATCTACTCACAGATCGCCAACTTATAAATTATTTCTAACCCTTCTGTCGAGTTAGGCGTAAGGCGTCCATTGTATTATCTACTCACAGATCGCCAACTTATAAATTGCTACTTACCCTTCTGTCGAGTTAGGCATTCATTGTATTATCTACTCACAGATCGCCAACTTATAAATTACTTCTAACCCTTCTGTCGAGTTAGGTGTAAGGCGTCCATTGTATTATCTACTCACAGATCGCCAACTTATAAATTATTACTTACCCTTCTGTCGAGTTAGGCATTCATTGTATTAAATTCTCACAGATCGCCAACTTATAAATTATTACTAACCCTTCTGTCGAGTCAGGCGTCAGGCGTCCATTGTATTATCTACTCACAGATCGCCAACTTATAAATTATTACTAATCCTTCTGCCGAGTTAGGCGTAAGGCGTCCATTTTATTATCTACTCACAAATCGCCAACTTATAAATTATTAATTACCCTTCTGTCGAGTTAGGCATTCATTGTATTAAATACTCACGGATCGCCAACTTATAAATTATTACTAATCCTTCTGCCGAGTTAGACGTAAGGCGTCCATTGTATTATCTACTCACAGATCGCCAACTTATAAATTATTACTTACCCTTCTGTCGAGTTAGGCATTCATTGTATTATCTACTCACAGATCGCCAACTTATAAATTATTACTAACCCTTCTGTCGAGTTAGGCATTCATTGTATTATCTACTCACAGATCGCCAACTTATAAATTATTACTAACCCTTCTGTCGAGGTAGGCGTAAGGCGTCCATTGTATTAAATACTCACAGATCGCCAACTTATAAATTATTTCTAACCCTTCTGTCGAGTTAGGCGTAAGGCGTCCATTGTATTATCTACTCACAGATCGCGAACATATAAATTATTTCTAACCCTTCTGTCGAGTTAGGCATTCATTGTATTATCTACTCACAGATCGCCAACTTATAAATTATTACTTACCCTTCTGTCGAGTTAGGCGTAAGGCGTCCATTGTATTATCTACTCACAGATCGCCAACTTATAAATTATTACTTACCCTTCTGTCGAGTTAGGCATTCATTGTATTATCTACTCACGGACCGCCAACTTATAAATTATTACTTACCCTTCTGTCGAGTTAGGCATTCATTGTATTATCTACTCACAGATCGCCAACTTATAAATTATTACTAACCCTTCTGTCGAGTTAGGCGTAAGGCGTCCATTGTATTATCTACTCACAGATCGCCAACTTATAAATTATTTCTAACCCTTCTATCGAGTTAGGCATTCATTGTATTATCTACTCACAGATCGCCAACTTATATATTATTACTAACCCTTCTGTCGAGTTAGGCGTAAGGCGTCCATTGTATTAAATACTCACAGATCGCCAACTTATAAATTATTACTTACCCTTCTGTCGAGTTAGGCGTAAGGCTTCCATTGTATTATCTACTCACAGATCGCCTACTTATAAATTATTACTGACCCTTCTGTCGAGTTAGGCGTAAGGCGTCCATTGTATTATCTACTCACAGATCGCCAACTTATAAATTATTACTTACCCTTCTGTCGTGTTAGGCATTCATTGTATTATCTACTCACAGATCGCCAACTTATAAATTATTACTAACCCTTCTGTCGAGTTAGGCATTCATTGTATTATCTACTCAGAGATCGCCAACTTATAAATTATTACTTACCCTTCTGTCGAGTTAGGCGTCCATTATATTATCTACTCACAGATCGCCAACTTATAAATTATTTCTAACCCTTCTGTCGAGTTAGGCGTAAGGCGTCCATTGTATTATCTACTCACAGATCGCCAACTTATAAATTGCTACTTACCCTTCTGTCGAGTTAGGCATTCATTGTATTATCTACTCACAGATCGCCAACTTATAAATTACTTCTAACCCTTCTGTCGAGTTAGGTGTAAGGCGTCCATTGTATTATCTACTCACAGATCGCCAACTTATAAATTATTACTTACCCTTCTGTCGAGTTAGGCATTCATTGTATTAAATTCTCACAGATCGCCAACTTATAAATTATTACTAACCCTTCTGTCGAGTCAGGCGTCAGGCGTCCATTGTATTATCTACTCACAGATCGCCAACTTATAAATTATTACTTACCCTTCTGTCGAGTTAGGCATTCATTGAATTATATACTCACAGATCGCTAACTTATAAATTATTTCTAACCCTTCTGTCGAGTTAGGCGTAAGGCGTCCATTGTATTATCTACTCACGGATCGCCGACTTATAAATTATTTCTAACCCTTCTGTCGAGTTAGGCGTAAGGCGTCCATTGTATTATCTACTCACAGATCGCCAACTTATAAATTATTACTAACCCTTCTGTCGAGTTAGGCGTAAGGCGTCCATTGTATTATCTACTCACAGTTCGCCAACTTATAAATTATTACTTACCCTTCTGTCGAGTTAGGCATTCATTGTATTATCTACTCACAGATCGCCAACTTATAAATTATTACTTACCCTTCTGTCGAGTTAGACGTAAGGCGTCCATTGTATTATCTACTCACAGATCGCCAACTTATAAATTATTTCTAACACTTCTGTCGAGTTAGGCGTAAGGCGTCCATTGTATTATCTACTCACAGATCGCCAACTTATAAATTATTACTAACCCTTCTGTCGAGTTAGGCATTCGTTGTATTATCTACTCACAGATCGCCAACTTATAAATTATTTCTAACCCTTCTGTCGAGTTAGGCGTAAGGCGTCCATTGTATTATCTACTCACAGATCGCCAACTTATAAATTATTACTTACCCTTCTGCCGAGTTAGGCATTCATTGTATTATCTACTCACAGATCGCCAACTTATAAATTATTTCTAACCCTTCTGTCGAGTTAGACGTAAGGCGTCCATTGTATTATCTACTCACAGATCGCCAACTTATAAATTATTTCTAACACTTCTGTCGAGTTAGGCGTAAGGCGTCCATTGTATTATCTACTCACAGATCGCCAACTTATAAATTATTACTAACCCTTCTGTCGAGTTAGGCATTCATAGTATTATCTACTCACAGATCGCCAACTTGTAAATTATTACTTAGCCTTCTGTCGAGTTAGGCATTCATTGTATTATCTACTCATGGACCGCCAACTTATAAATTATTACTTACCCTTCTGTCGAGTTAGGCATTCATTGTATTATCTACTCACAGATCGCCAACTTATAAATTATTTCTAACCCTTCTGTCGAGTTAGGCGTAAGGCGTCCATTGTATTATCTACTCACAGATCGCCAACTTATCAATTATTACTTACCCTTCTGTCGAGTTAGGCATTCATTATATTAAATACTCACAGATCGCCAACTTCTAAATTATTTCTAACCCTTCTCTCGAGTTAGGCGTAAGGCGTCCATTGTATTATCTACTCACGGATCGCCAACTTATCAATTATTTCTAACCCTTCTGTCGAGTTAGGCGTAAGGCGTCCATTGTATTATCTACTCACAGACCGCCAACTTATAAATTATTACTAACTCTTCTGTCGAGTTAGGCATAAGGCGTCCATTGTATTATCTACTCACAGATCGCCAACTTCTAAATTATTTCTAACCCTTCTGTCGAGTTAGGCGTAAGGCGTCCATTGTATTATCTACTCACAGACCGCCAACTTATAAATTATTACTAACCCTTCTGTCGAGTTAGGCGTAAGGCGTCCATTGTATTATCTACTCACAGATCGCCAACTTATAAATTATTACTAACCCTTCTGTCGAGTTAGGCGTAAGGCGTCCATTGTATTATCTACTCACAGATCGCCAACTTATAAATTATTTCTAACCCTTCTGTCGTGTTAGGCGTAAGGCGTCCATTGTATTATCTACTCACAGATCGCTAACTTATAAATTATTTCTAACCCTTCTGTGGAGTTAGGCGTAAGGCGTCCATTGTATTATCTACTCACAGATCGCCAACTTATAAATTATTACTTACCCTTCTGTCGAGTTAGGCGTCCATTGTATTATCTACTCACAGATCCCCAACTTATAAATTATTACTTACACTTCTGTCGAGTTAGGCGTAAGGCGTCCATTGTATTATCTACTCACAGATCGCCAACTTATAAATTATTACTAACTCTTCTGTCGAGTTAGGCGTAAGGCATCCATTGTATTATCTACTCACGGATCGCCAACCTATAAATTATTACTTACTCTTCTGTCGAGTTAGGCATTCATTGTATTATCTACTCACAGATCGCCAACTTATAAATTATTTCTAACCCTTCTGTCGAGTTAGGCATTCATTGTATTATCTACTCGCCGATCGCCAACTTATAAATTATTACTAACCCTTCTGTCGAGTTAGGCGTAAGGCGTCCATTGTATTATCTACTCACAGATCGCCGCCTTATAAATTATTACTAATCCATCTGTCGAGTTAGGCGTGCACTGTACTACCTACTCATGGACCGCCAACTTTTATTTCATGGAAAAAGTTATGGATATCCTGCTGACAATGTTCACTAATCGATAATATACGCCAAACACAATACGTGCAGAATGTCTAAACTATGTTCTCATTTAATACGAAATTTATAACCCGAGTTCACTACAATCGATTTCACCCAAGGTTGTCCTAGGACAAGGTTTATATATTCTGTATAACATAGAAGGAATCGTAATCCTTATAACCACGTGACAGCCTGCTAATGGTGCACATCGGACATATTTTGAGAAAAGAATCACTGATCACAAAACAAATGGATTTATGTAGCCCTCATTGGTCAAATAGAAAAGTGCTTGACACGCCGCCATTTTAAAAATTAATAATGCTTACCAGAAAAAAAAAACATTTTAGAAGGTTATCAAATTTTCCGTCGCTTCACAGTCACCAATAGCTTTTTAAAGTACCTACTTTCATGTCTGCAAATGTAAATACGTTTTTGTTACGCACATTTTCGTTAGCAGCCATAACTAGATTTGATGAAAATATCTTGAAAATTCTTAGCAATTTAACCCTTTGAACTTTAGTGGTATATCCAATGTCAGTTCCATGGCCGAAATTGAAAGAATCCATATTCATTATTTAGTGGTATACCACTTAATACTTGTGTGGTCACGATTAGCCATTGTGCAGAAACATGTGACATTAAACACCAATAAATAAATACCCGAGAATATAGAACAAATACCTCAATTCCCCAAAGTAAAACGTCTGAATGGTTGATGCCTCTTCAGGAGAGCCAGGCCGTTGAAGGCACCAGCCACCATCTGACCGATGTGCATATGTCTTAGTTGATGTATCAAACATATACTCCCTATAGTGGAAACTTACTAGAGCCAGTTACAAGAAGCCTAAATGTTGCACGTGTATGTTCTTTTTTCTTCTTCTATAACTTTTCCTTTGTAACTTTTCCTTATCTTTCTTTCTCTTTAATAGGGGAATGCAGGAAGACAGTCAATCTGGGTATGCTTTCCCCTGCCAGTATACATGTGTATCCTATACATAATAGGTTGTTATTGTTATACGAATACTGAAAATATATGTTGATGTATATCTTATTGTAATTTACAGTTTTCTGGTGAATAAATATATATCAATATTTTCCAGTTTGAAAATATTGATCGGTCTACCGTGCACATTCACTTAGCAATCATCCAACTTAATGAAATCATGACGGATCATGTTCCTGGACCGGAAAAGTGGCATCTGGGTTCAAAGGGTTGAGAGTCAAATTACAAACTTAAACGAGAAAATGGTTAACTGTCACAGTGTTGCACCTAACGCCGGCAAATTCTGGTAGCTTGACAGCCATCATTCTGATCGACATATCGTCCTCTGAGTTCCAAAGTGTTCTATGTGCCTACTGGCACATAAAACACATTGGAACTCAGGGGACGATATGGCAGGGGTGTATGTTGCACAAATGTGTTTTTTCAGATTTCTCTTGACCAAAAGGCAGACGTTCTGTTTGCAGAACTGAAAGCATAAAAATGCCGTCGAAACATTTGCATTGTTAACCCTTTGAAATCGTAAGTCCGACTTTTTCGGTTCAAGGCATAATTTCGTCCCATTTTGTCTTATTATAAGAGGTCTATACACAGGGCATTGATGATAAAATAATAACTGCGGTCAGCAGTCAGACTGATGCAAACTGCAGTTATTATTTGATCCTCCCTGTATATTGATATTGGACTGACCCATCTCATTATAAGTGTACACAAAAAGCGATACCATTCCAGGAAACGAGTGTTCAAAGGGTCAGTTAAACTGCCGCGGACACGGCTGTCGTCTTCAGACACTGATGCCATCAAAGTGAATGTTAGCTACGTAGTGTGACAATGTTCAACGCCAGTTCCTTTCCAAATAGTACCGCCGAAAAGAGAGAAAAAGAAAAATGGACCGTACCGACTATAAACTCTACAGTATTTATCTCATTGGGTTGATAAATTTTGGTAAAACTTACACTCGCGAAACATCCACAGAGAAGAATCAATAGCCCCAGTATGTTTTGTCTGATGAAACGGCGATAGTGCATCAGTACATCCCAGTATGGCTATCGATCAATTTTTTATTCTCTTGTTTCACGCCTTGTCATCGACCTCAATTCCACGTGGATCACCTGTCAGTGTATCTCAAGGATTCCTCTTGGATTAAGTACTCGCGTACTTCTACAGACACGAGGTCTTTGGGTATTGTGGAAAGAGGTAAACACTGACGGTACTGGAAGGCTTTCACGTGCCGATTTCCATCCTTCTGGATTTCTATGTTAAAACAAACACATTTTGTTCTATTTAGACTAGTGTTTCCATCTTTTAAATTCATTGTACTGTAAACTACATGTATATAATTATTATAAATATTATGAATAGTGTAAAACATTGAATATTTTGCACTCAATAAGACAATGCTACCATGGTTCGACACACATTTGGAAACGGCAAATACTGACTGTTTGTCTCACATATACTACTCCATAACCAGAGACCACCCTACAACTGCTTTCGGCTCAATGTAAATACATTTACATCTGTTTAAAATTTCTATTATTTTTCAAATCTATTTCACCCAACCCTGCTAACTCTGAGGTATATTCTATATCAGTTCAATGAACTGGAAGAGTCCACATACATTTTTGGGGGTCCACCAATTATCAATATGTCACCTAAAGTCCAATAGGCTGCATGTTGAAACCATTAGGTGGTCTACTTAAAATTTCACTAAGCAGTCATTTATTTCCAGTTGGTATATCAGGATCCTGGCCAGCAAAAGCAGCCTTTCGGTTTTAGAGGGCCAAAGCCAAAAGTCATTAATTTTCGAGTGCTGTGCAGGCGGGTTGATGTCGTTTAATAGTGTCGTTTCTTTTGTGGACGGTTGGTGGGGAATTATCAACTAGAATGTTTGTTTCATCACAGTATTCAATCCCACTGAACCAATTTCCAGGCCAGGCTTCTGAACATGGCGGGAATTAATCTTTCCCTAAAAACAAATTGACCCTTCTTGTTTTGATTAGATTTGAGATTAATGACACATCTTTTGGGAGTGAAGAACCGACGCTCGCTCAGTATTTTGTACGTGCATTAAATGATAATAATATCCGTAGTTGAACTTCAACAAAGATTGTTTCCTTATTGACATCCTTCCACAATAATTTTGTAGTGAAACATTTTCGTCTAGATTTGAGTCTGAAATTATTACTATCCTCGATGGGTGTCTGGGTGGGATGAGGAAATCTCACCCGAGGGGTAAGATATTTGAGCCAGACACGAGGCTTGCCTCGTGTCTGGCTCAAATATCTTGACCCGAAGGTAAGATTTCTCCCACCATTTTAGGGTTGCGACGCCATTAATAAGAAAATACCATATTTTCCAGGAAAAAATATTTCTTAGTGCGTTTAATCTAGTAGAAAACCAATAAAATATTCGGAAAGCATGTCGAGCAGTGTGGTATATACCAAATGCGTATACTTCAAAGCACGCAGACTAGCACCGCGTGTTGAGGGTTAATGCACTGAAGCCACCTTAAATGGAATCGAAATGCCGGCACACGTCATTTCTAAACTTGTACTTCAGTTTGACAGGGCGCAGTGATATCACATGTATATTTCTCTCCGAAAAGCTGATAGAGCAATCTGGGGTGCGCTGAAGTTTTTCTGAGAGCGTTCTGGTTTTGATTTTCGTCTACAAAGTCAGTCGTATTTACGGAAGCAAAACGGCCTTCCATTTTGTTCATTCATGTGCAGACGTGATTTGCAGTGATAAAATAATTCCGGTACCATTAAGTATGCAAATTGGTTGGTCACGTGGGTGGGGTGAGGAAGGCATATCCCTCGCAGCGGTCCCACTCGACATTATATATATATATATATCAGTACATCAGCGGTGGGAGAAATCAGTTATCTCTTTCTAGTAATCAGGCACTCTCTTAAAAAAAACTAAAGCTGATACTTGGGAGCGCCTCGGATCAGTGCTTACGGGATATAACTTCAGACCGAAAAGTCCACGGTTCGATCCCCGCCAATGGTTACTGCCTTGTGTCCGTGGGCAACGCACTTCATCCCGATTGTCCACGTGGGGACACGGTGGCGCTGTGTACTGAGGGGTACTGCACGTCGATGGTGAACTTGTCTTCAATCATTGCTAACCCTGCTTGTGCGGAGTTAGTACGTTGGGGAGTCTGGCAGCCATCATAGAATAGAAGGTACCTAATTCGGGTCTTTGGAGGCCTAGTGTGCACACTAAAAAATACCGTAATTGTTTAAGGTCATATGACTGGCAGCTAGTTTCCAGGCATATGACCGTAATCATTACGGCAAACCGTAAATTTTTTTTTAACTGTTATTGCCGTCTTTTTTTTCACGGTTAGCCGTTATTTGTACGGTCATATGCCTGGAAACTAGCTGCCAGTCATATGGCCATAAAAGATTTCAACCATCATTTGCCTTATTTTCCCGTAAAAATTACCATCAAAATAATTACGGTTAAAATGACCGGAGGCAGAGTTCCAGCCATATGGCCCTCAATCAACTGAAAGCTATAATTTAATTCCAGCTATCATTAACCGCATTTTACCTTGAACCAATAAAAGCAACGCTGACTATACTCCCCCGCCCCCTAACCAACACCCCCATCATGGATCGAATATCGGTGATGCAGTACGAACAGTCTGCTACTCTGCGTGATTATCGAAACAATTACACGCATTAAAAATTGACGTTATTTGATTTTCATGTTCAAGATGCAATGAACATGATTCGCTTGGCCACAAACTTACAAACTGATAGTAATACGTTGTTGTTCGTCTTCAAAAGCACCGGGCGTCCTTCTTGGAAATGGTGACTTCCAGAGTGGCATATCGTCAGCTGAGTGCTAGAATGTTCTATGTCCCATAGGTGACATAGAACATTCTAGCACTCAGGCGACGATATGGCAAGGCCGATCCCATAATTCACCATTTTTACGATCGTGCGACGTAAATTGGACAGCGTGACGGGAGAAATACATTCATTGGATCAAATTCGCTGTTTTTCTACGGCAACACCGTTAAAATTAATTTACGGCCTCGAGACCGTTGTATTTGACAATCATTTGACAGTAGTTAACCGTAGAATAACGGTAATTTTTTACAGTATGGATAATTTGGAGTACCGGTACGGTATGTATTAATAGAATAAAATGTAACGTCACGACTACTACTTGTGTATTTTATTCACTAATAAATTTCCAAGACATCTTGAGGGTTTGTTTTAACTATAATTCTGATTGACTAATATTCCAATAACAATAACACTAAGGTACCGTCCTGGTTGCTATAGAGATCGCGTGATTCTGTCGCCATGTTGTGTATTTAGTTTCTGGCTCAGTTATGAGCCTACATCTTAAATTTCCACGAAATCGAACCAGTAAGTATCCCGTTGCTAATGAGGCAGCCTGGTTGCAATGGTATTCCTGTGATCTGGTTGTCACCTCCTTAGTCTAGTTTAACATATGAGTGGACCTAAGTATAAAATTGCATTCAGATCAGTCCAATAATAAGTCCGTTGTTAACCCTTCGAACTCTAGTGGTATCTTCCATTTCAATGGCAGCAATTAGAAGAGTCCATATTCGTTATTTGGGGCAGACCAATCAATATTTTCTACGTGCAGCCACGAGGCTGCACGTTGAAAATGTTGATTGGTTTACCCCACACATTTACTGAACAGCCATCCTATTTAATGAAGTTATGACGTGTCGTGTTGCTGGCCGGAAATATTTATTTATTTATTTATTTATTGGTGCTTAAGGTCGTATACCTATGCGCAATGGCTAATCATGACCGTGACAGTTTTACGGGTGGAGGAAGCCGGAGTACCCGGAGAGAACCACCGAGTAACGAAGAGCAGCTACCAGCTCCCCAACATCATAACTCCGCACTGCAGCACAGGGAGGGTTAGATTGGTTGAAGACATGCGCACCATCGACGTGCAGTACGCCTTAGTACACGGCGGCATCGTGCCCCCATGTGGACAATCGGGGTTAAGTGCCTTGCCCAAGGACACAACGCGGGAGTCCGAATCGATCACTCAGACGGTCACCCATCCGAGAACTAACCGGGCTCGACGTTGCTAAACTTCGGTGATCTGACGAGAACCGGTTAACGCATCGCCACCGCGCCCTCTGCTGGCCGGGAAAGAACGGCCGCTAGGGTTCAAAGGATTAACACTTTACCTAACGTAACGGACAAAACCAGCCAGCGCTATTCACAAAATCACCATTCAGCTTTATTACTTACTTACTTTAATTTATTTTATTCAGCAGCATAAGCATAAAATTATAGTAATACGTTTGATATAAACAAAAAAACATTTAATACATGCTGCTGGGAGATGGCATAGCTAGATTGGCTGTCTACCTGCCATCACCCTAAAAACTAGAACTAAGTTACATTAAATTTAATTCAATTCAGACCAGGCTACATTTTCCTGGTGAACCCTCATATCCTAAAACTGAAGTACAGCAAACAGAAAATAAGCGACTGTAAACTGATAAGAGAAGTATTTTCAAAAACCTGGCTTACCCTACCAACTAAACGAGAATTTAACAATAATAATAAGTGAACCTGACTGATATCTACAAATAAGAGCTCAGTAACGAAGTAATTAACATTGACTGCAACAAATATTTGAAGGGCGGTATGTGCCATAGACTGGTGAATTCTGACAATCATGGGCACCAGCTCCAGTTTATGAGGGGCAACTCAAGACGGAGGCCACTGCTGTTTGGATTTCTCAAATAGGAAAGACTTTCCCATTTGAGAAATCGGAACGTTGGTTCACATGTCATTAGCACTAATTTGCAACCCCTTTATAGAGAGCTTTATTTTTATCTTTTTATGTCTCAAACACATAGCTTATGACCCCTCATTGAACGAGCTCAAATGAGTTGACATAAGCCATTTTTTGATGCAAAAAATAAGTATAGCAGAATTTTGTTAGCAAGTGTCGTCTTCCTTTCGTGTTGGGTGAAGGTAATGAGGCATTCCTTCCACGAATGATGTGGTCGGAATATTAGTCAAATTGGGTCTGAACGATCATAGTCGGGGCAAATCAGTCCGCCCACCCCCCCCCCCCCCTCTCTCTCTCTCTCTCTCTCTCTCACTCAAAGACCCAGGATAAAAGTGGTGTCGCACAAATTTACAATGCTACCATGGTTTGACCCAGTGTGAGAAAGGTTACAATCATATATTGATAAATGTAACATGACTCGCTATAGTCTCTCGTTTAGATGACTATGCCGCTGTGTGGTCACTGTCCTTCCGTTTCTTCAACTTCAACTATCTTCCAACCCGGGTTGGAAGATAGTTGAAGTAGAAAAAACGGACCGGAACGACCGAAAGTGGGACTCTTTGGCTAAATATTGTTTGGATTTGCAAATAATGTTACAGGAATACCTGTATATTGACACTTTTACATGCGCCCATTTTAACTGATTGTGTTAGTGCGAAACATATCTGTGGAAAAAAGTGGAGGGACACGTGCCCCCTGCCTCCGCCGCCTCTACGTAGATCTCTCGGCAACCGTCAGGGTTGTCTATTTAGTTTAGTGCAAGTTCGCTTGAGTTCATTGAATGAGAGATTTCTTGTTCAAATATATATTGTGTACAGAGAGTGTTTTGTTTGATTCCTAATGAGCCCCATTACCAGTTTTAAAACGGGTATGTGCTGCAAAATAAGAGAAAGAAAATCAATTTTTCTTGCTTCCCATATACTTATGGGGAATGAGTGTAGAGCTGAGCAAACATGTTGAATATATTTTTAAACTATGGTAATGTGCATGTCAAATTAATCGTTTCATTGACCGGGGACTAATGATGTAATTCCACTCTCTCTATTCTTTGTCAGTAAATAGCTTGCCTCCTCCTCCTTGTAATGTGTTTTATTTCAAGGGGTCAGCAATTAAGTTGCTATATAAGTAATGGAACTTTGTTCATTTTGAAATTCCCACCTCTCATATTCCTTAAATTCAAATTAACTATACACATATTATACATCAAAATGAAGGCTGGGGGGTATAGAATACGACAGATATATGAAATCAACTCATAGAGTTGACAGCATGCACTACTGGTTCCTGGAAGTCTGCTACCGTATTCTTACGAGAACTGATAAGTAAATAATATTTCCCGAGAACAACTTGTGGCCAAATATGCTTCACATATCCAAAAACAAAGCTAGGGCATCAACATTCTTCATACCACAGTGGCAGAGCTGCATGGTAGTAAATTCCAAAACCTTCGCTTTTGTTTACATTGAAATGTACTTTCGATTTCCGGCTGACGTCATCGGACGGAAAGAGCATCGATACACAACGCCCTCTAAAATCAAATAACGAGAAAGATCGCCTTAACACAGCCTACTATTATTATATAGAGGCTGCACAATTGCCATATTCTCTGCAAGGCATCGTGACACCTGTTGAAATTTCTTAGAATTACGATTTTGTTTTTCGATGACAATTCGTGGTATCAAGTGATTAGCGCATGTCTGCCGAACATGGAATCCATCTTCAATAATAAAAAAATACAGACAGTGTTGTTCTTTCCCCAAATGCAATCCTATCGCCGCACTCTAAAGTATTTTGAATGCCTAGCTTTGTTCTTGGATATCTGAAGCACATTTGGCCACAGGTTGTTCTCGTGGATTATTATTTTATTATCAGTACTGGTAGGACGAATACGGTTGCTGACTTCCAGGAACCAGTGGTGCATGCTGTCAAATCTTTGACTTGATTACATATGTGTTTCGTGTTCTATACATCCCAACCTTCATTTGGATGTATAATTTGTGTATATTTAATTTGGCTTTAAAGAATATGAGAGGTGGAAATTTCAAAATAAACAAAATTCTATTACCTAGATAGCACCTTAAAAGTTATCCACTCTCTACAATAGCGAAAAAATAAGTATCAGCCTAAAAGAATGAGATTCACTGGGAGTATAATGGGGAAGTGGGATGGGAGAATGAAGGACATTTGGTTAGGGGGAGACTCAAAGGAGAGGGTTAATATGCTAATCGGAGAGATTGGGAAGAATGGGACAAGGGATATTATCAAGCACTTCGTCTCCGAGTGTTGGGAGGAGAGGAGAAGCGTGGGAATAGGGAGGCAGTTGGGAGTACAGGGGTAACCATGGCCTTCTCGTCCGAGAACCGCGACAAATCAGCGGCTGGCCAAAGTGTTATTATATTATTATTATATTTGGAGGGAAGTACATGGTTAGAAACTTGTTCTTCAGTTCGATCAAAAAGCATCGATGAAACATTTTATTTGCTATTAGAACAAAACAAATGGTAATGGAAGGACACGTGTTTACTACTTGGAAAACTCATCGGTCAAAAAAGGCTGAGGATGACTTGGAACCAGCTGTTCTTGTTTTCCAGCTGACTGATTTGCAAAAAATTCTATTAACAAGAAAAGTGAGTGGCAATTAACCTCAGAAATTGTGCGGTGTTATTGTATGGAAAATCGCATTATGTCGGTGTTTGACGAAACCCAAGAAACACTAGCTCCATGAAATGCAATAATCAACGAGTGTGAAAACGAGAAGTGAGTTTCCCAGTTCAACACACAAAGAAGACTTGGGGATGTTTTCAGATGTTCTGTATATTGTTCTCTGATCAATGCAATCATTGAACGGTGTTACTGTGCTGTCTGTCAATTAACGCTTAGGGGACATTGATCACAAACATGGCATGCTTCTCGATCGCATGGTGATAATTGTCGAGACATACTCATATCGAGAATAGGAAGGACAAGTGGTTGAGAAATGACTTGAAGGAAAGGGTCAATGTTATAGTTGAGGAGAACGAGAAAGTGCCCATGGGTGGAATTATGAAACGGTTTTTGACTGAATTTTGGGAGATTAAGAGGAGAGAGAGTGGGACAGGAATAACCGGGAGATATAGGCCTCCTCGTAAAAGGACCACGACAAATCAGCAGGACAAAGAAATATTATTATTATCAATAAAATACTGTGAAATTAAGTCTGCCGGACTAAAGGAAAACAAAAGAAAATACGCATTTCTTTATAATTTGGAAATGCGATCGCAAAGCGAATCCCAAGATATCATTCAACGAACGAGAACCAACGCCGATTTGTCCCACTCCAAGGGGAAGGAGAAAGTGTCCAGATTATGTGGAAAAAATCTAAAACTAGAGTTTCTGAGGTTGGAGTATATGCAGGGTAGCATGCGAAAACATAAAAAAAAATGTATCATACAGTTTCTTAGGTTGAAGTGTATACAGGGTAGCATGCGAAAACATAAAAAAAATGTATCATACAGTTTCTGAGCTTGGAGAGTATACAGGGTAGCATACGAAAAAATAAAAATGTATCATACAGTTTCTGAGGTTGAAGCGTATATAGGGTAGCACTGAGGTTGGAGTATATACAGGGTATCACTGAGGTTGGGGTGTAAACAGGGTAGCACTGAGGTTGGAGTATATCCAGGGTAGCACTGAGGTTGGAGTGTATCCAGGGTAGCACTGAGGCTGGAGTGTATACAGGGTAGCACTGAGGTTGGGGTGTATATAGGGTAGCACTGAGGCTGGAGTGTATACAGGGTAGCACTGAGGTTGGAGTGCATTCAGGGTAGCACTGAGGTTGGAGTGTATACAGGGTAGCACAGAGATTGGAGTGTATACAGGGTAACACTGAGGTTGGAGTGTATACAGGGTAGCACTGAGGTTGGATTGTATACAGGGTAGCACTGAGGTTGGAGTGTATACAGGGTAGCACTGAGGTTGAAGTGTATGCAGGGTAGCACTGAGGTTGGATTGTATACAGGGTAGCACTGAGGTTGGAGTGTACACCGGGTGGCACTGATGTTGGAGTGTATACAGGGTAGCACTGGGGTTGGAGTGTATACAGGGTAGCAATGAGGTTGGAGTGTATACAGGGTAACACTGAGGTTGAAGTGTATGCAGGGTAGCACTGAGGTTGGAGTGTATACAGGGTAACACTGAGGTTGGAGTGTATACAGGGTAGCACTGAGGTTGGAGTGTATACAGGGTAGCACTGAGGTTGGAGTGTATACAGGGTAGCACTGAGGTTGGAGTGTATACAGGGTAACACTGAGGTTGGAGTGTATACAGGGTAGCACTGAGGTTGGAGTGTAAACAGGGCAGAACTGAGGTTCGAGTGTATACATGGTAACACTGAGGTTGGAGTGTATACAGGGTAGCACTGAAGTTGGAGTGTATACAGGGTAACACTGAGGTTGGAGTGTATACAGGGTAGCACTGAGGTTGGAGTGCATGCAGGGTAGCACTGAGGTTGGAGTGTATACAGGGTAGCACTGAGGTTGGAGTGTATACAGGGTAGCACTGAGGTTGGAGTGTATACAGGGTAACACTGAGGTTGGAGTGTATATAAGGTAGCACTGAGGTTGGAGTGTATACAAGGTAGCACTGAGGTCGGGTGTATACAGAGTAGCAATGAGGTTGGAGTATACACAGGGTAGCACTGAGGTTGGAGTGTATACAGGGTAGCACTGAGGTTGGAGTGTATACAGGGTAGCACTGAGGTTGGAGTGTATATAGGGTAGCACTGTGGTTGGAGTGTATACAAGGTAGCACTGAGGTCGGGTGTATACAGAGTAGCAATGAGGTTGGAGTGTACACAGGGTAGAACTGAGGTTGGAGTGCATGCAGGGTAGCACTGAGGTTGGATTGTATATAGGGTAGCACTGTGGTTGGAGTGTATACAGGGCTGCATGCGAAAACATAAAAATGATGTTAAACGTCCTTGATAGCTGGGACAGGTCGACAAATAAGTTTTAGATATGTTTTTGTGCAGTTTATATTCACAAAAATTTAAATGCATGTTCACAAAAATTATTCTGAAAATGACCCCCCCCCCAAAAAAAAAGACCCCTTTGACAATTTCGATTGATCAGAAAACGCTATGTCAAGTTTCAAAGCTGTGACATTTATAACTACGAGGATGTGTCTTTTACAAAATTAGCCTTTGCGATAAAAAATAACTAAAATAGCGTAAAAATAACTCTCTAAAATAGGGTAAAAATAACTCTCTAAAATAGCGTAAAAATAACTATCTAAAATAGCGTAAAAATAACTCTCTAAAATAGTGCAAAAATAACTATCTAAAATAGCGTAAAAATAACTCTCTACAATAGCGAAAAAA
Source organism: Pictodentalium vernedei (assembly GCA_031216915.1). Taxonomy (NCBI): domain Eukaryota; kingdom Metazoa; phylum Mollusca; class Scaphopoda; order Dentaliida; family Dentaliidae; genus Pictodentalium; species Pictodentalium vernedei. The sequence continues at coordinate 455,222,881 of CM062289.1, forward strand.
TAACTCTCTAAAATAGGGTAAAAATAACTATCTAAAATAGCGTAAAAATAACTCTCTACAATAGCGTAAAAATAACTCTCTAAAATAGCGTAAAAATAACTATCTAAAATAGCGTAAAAATAACTATCTAAAATAATGCAAAAATAACTATCTAAAATAGCGTAACAATAACTCTCTACAATAGCGAAAAAATAACTATCTAAAATAGCGTAAAAATAACTATCTAAAGTAGCATAAAAATAACTATCTAAAATAGCATAAAAATAACTCTCTACAACAGCGTAAAAATAACTCTCTACAACAGCGTAAAAATAACTCTCTAAAATAGCGTAAAAATAACTCTCTACAATAGGGTAAAAATAACTATCTAAAATAGCGTAAAAATAACTATCTAAAATAGCGTAAAAATAACTCTCTAAAATAGGGTAAAAATAACTATCTAAAATAGCGTAAAAATAACTCTCTACAATAGCGTAAAAATAACTCTCTAAAATAGCGTAAAAATAACTATCTAAAATAGCGTAAAAATAACTATCTAAAATAGCGTAAAAATAACTCTCTAAAATAGCGTAACAATAACTCTCTACAATAGCGAAAAAATAACTATCTAAAATAGCGTAAAAATAACTATCTAAAATAGCGTAAAAATAACTATCTAAAGTAGCATAAAAATAACTATCTAAAATAGCATAAAAATAACTATCTAAAATAGCGTAAAAATAACTATCTAAAGTAGCATAAAAATAACTATCTAAAATAGCATAAAAATAACTATCTAAAATAGCGTAAAAATAACTATCTAAAATAGCATAAAAATAACTATCTAAAATAGCATAAAAATAACTATCTAAAATAGCGTAAAAATAACTCTCTACAATAGGGTAAAAATAACTATCTAAAATAGCGTAAAAATAACTCTCTACAATAGCGAAAAAATAATTCTCTAAAATAGGGTAAAAATAACTATCTAAAATAGCGTAAAAATAACTCTCTAAAATAGCGTAAAAATAACTCTCTACAATAGCGTAAAAATAACTCTCTAAAATAGCGTAAAAATAACTATCTAAAATAGCGTAAAAATAACTCTCTACAATAGCGTAAAAATAACTCTCTAAAATAGCGTAAAAATAACTATCTAAAATAGCGTAAAAATAACTATCTAAAATAGCGTAAAAATAACTATCTAAAGTAGCATAAAAATAACTATCTAAAATAGCATAAAAATAACTATCTAAAATAGCATAAAAATAACTATCTAAAATAGCGTAAAAATAACTCTCTACAATAGGGTAAAAATAACTATCTAAAATAGCGTAAAAATAACTCTCTACAATAGCGAAAAAATAACTCTCTAAAATAGGGTAAAAATAACTATCTAAAATAGCGTAAAAATAACTCTCTACAATAGCGTAAAAATAACTCTCTAAAATAGCGTAAAAATAACTATCTACAATAGGGTAAAAATAACTATCTAAAATAGCGTAAAAATAACTCTCTACAATAGGGTAAAAATAACTATCTACAATAGCGTAAAAATAACTCTCTACAATAGCGAAAAAATAACTCTCTAAAATAGGGTAAAAATAACTATCTAAAATAGCGTAAAAATAACTCTCTAAAATAGCGTAAAAATAACTCTCTACAATAGCGTAAAAATAACTCTCTAAAGTAGCATAAAAATAACTATCTAAAATAGCATAAAAATAACTATCTAAAATAGCGTAAAAATAACTCTCTACAATAGCGTAAAAATAACTCTCTAAAATAGGGTAAAAATAACTATCTAAAATAGCGTAAAAATAACTCTCTACAATAGCGTAAAAATAACTATCTAAAGTAGCATAAAAATAACTATCTAAAATAGCGTAAAAATAACTATCTAAAGTAGCATAAAAATAACTATCTAAAATAGCATAAAAATAACTATCTAAAATAGCATAAAAATAACTATCTAAAATAGCGTAAAAATAACTCTCTACAATAGCGAAAAAATAACTCTCAAAAATAGGGTAAAAATAACTATCTAAAATAGCGTAAAAATAACTCTCTACAATAGCGTAAAAATAACTCTCTAAAATAGCGTAAAAATAACTATCTAAAATAGCGTAAAAATAACTATCTAAAATAGCGTAAAAATAACTATCTAAAATAGTGCAAAAATAACTATCTAAAATAGCGTAACAATAACTCTCTACAATAGCGAAAAAATAACTATCTAAAATAGCGTAAAAATAACTATCTAAAATAGCATAAAAATAACTATCTAAAATAGCGTAAAAATAACTATCTAAAATAGCGTAAAAATAACTATCTAAAATAGCGTAAAAATAACTATCTAAAATAGCGTAAAAATAACTATCTAAGATGGCGTAAAAATAACTATCTAAAATAGCGTAAAAGATGAACTAATACGCCCGACATCATGTACGTCATATCTCTGGTAACTGAAGTCAGATTTTCCAAATTCTTCCAGCTTTGTGTTTGGAATCATCGTAAGTACCAAAAATGTCACTTGAGATAAAATGAACTAAAATGTCACCCGGTCGCCAGCAGCGTGAAAAGGTCGATTCTAGACCCCAGCCCCCCCCCCCCCCCCCCCATCAAAAAAAAAAAAACGGGTTTTTGGGGGTCAAGAATCGGCCTTTCCCTCTACTGTCGCCTTTATCGTCTTAGCGTTAAATTCGTTTAGTCAATTGAAATAAAAGTGAGGACCTCCGACATTTCGACCGTCTGTATAATATTATAGTGGTATGTATTGTACAGTACAGCCATGGGCTGGTCACTCTCAAAGGGTGTAGAATATTATAGTGGTATGTATTGTACAGTACAGCCGTGGGCTGGTCACTCTCAACGGGTGGGCAATATTTCCGCGGACACAATAATGTGAGATTAGAAGCACTGATTAGAGGAATAATCATCAAAAATTCAATTAAAATTAATTACAATTTTGCTGATGATGATTTTTATTACCTGTAAATACATGCGAGGACATTATTGCCCACGCGCGGAGTACGAACAATCTGTGGCGACTGTGTACTTTCTGAGTTCTGCTTGTCAGAAAATCAGAGGTATTTGAAAACATAAAAATACGAATTGACGTCAAATGAAATGCCTAAAAACTACCGAATTTCTGTTTCTTTAGCACTAAAAATGCTAAAGTTTCATAACATCGAACAAATTTTATTTTTTTAGACGTTGATCCACCAACTTAGCCACTGGCTAGATCGGCTATAATCTTTAAGAATTTCCAAGAACGGCAACACATTTTTTATTGTACAATATATATTCAAAATTTTCAAAAGAGGTAATTGGTAAATTGGTTGATAATGAAGGTTTCACGAAAAAGAAGTAAATTTAACGTTATGTTAGATAATGGTAGAAATCTGAATCGAAATGTTATCACTTCACTAGAGCCATCGTCAAAGTACTAAGTGTGTGGAATTTTAGAGGTGTGTGTTTTAACGGACGGATCTGGGAGTATAAGAAAATTGACGTTTTCATGAAACCTGCCTAAAACGTCCCCACCATTTCGTGTGACGCAATACAAAACGTCCAGAGTGGTGGTAAATTAAAAAAAATAAAATATGGCTATCTGCCAGTTTTGCTTTAGCCCTTCAGAATAGTGAAATGTCGTGAAAATCGGACAAACTTTACTTTTTATCGACCCACCATACCCATGAAATCACAGGCCAGTTCGATCCTTGATAATTTCTGAGGACGACAACACATTTTACATATGGTTTTGGGGCTGTGTATCCAAATTTTGAAACGTTTGGATCTAAGCAGAGGTCGGAAATTAAAATCCCCGCGAAAGCCGTAAATTTGACGTTGTTTTGGATCTAGGTCCAGAATAAATAAGTGCCGTTAAAATACTTATGGTTTCAATATATCATTTCAACTTCATTGGATGATATAAAAAGATGTTTATAGACAAGGATAAAGAATGAAGCTGATGCTCGTGTAAGTAATTACAAAGCAAGACAAAAGGGATAAATGAAGGTGAATGTTTATAGTAAACAAAGCTTAGTTACGAAAGTCTCGCCAAAAGTTTCATATTAGCATTAACTGGTCTGACAATCATACAAAAAGAAAAATGAAGGATGTTGGAGCGGGATGAAACTACTAGAAGAAGTATCTTAGCTTACTGGACTTGAGACTCCAAGAACGTGACCATAAACTGCATTGGGGTATTATCTCTCACATGACACATGCAACGTCACCTGGAAGGCACCACCGAACACAGCTCATACAACACTTCAACATCTTGGAACGAATGGCCCCATTCGACATTCTAGAAACACATACAATAAAAAGAGAGTGAATAACGAAGTTCGAGGAGAAGTGAAGGCCTAAAGAATATTTCCAAGCTGGATTCTCGGCAAGCAAATTAGTTTTGCTTTTGTGCAACGTATGCTATGTGCTCTGTTGACTGAACATTTTTGCAGTTATTATTATTATGATTATTAACACCATGTTATTTCTGAAATTTTGCTTTCCCATGACGCTGTCCATATTGGTATGGCATTTAACCTAACGGAATATGAATTAATTAAGAATTGAAAGCATTTTGTATAATCTTTATTGGAGTATGAACCTGTGGAAATGGGTACAAATTATGTATGAATCCCGAAGGGATTCATACAATTTGTACCCATTCCCACACGTTCATACTCCAATAAAGATAATAAAAATTGCCTTCAATTCTTATAATTACATTCCGTAACTGTTTAAACTACTTTTTACCAAACAACAAAGCAGAAAGACGAAATAAAACATGTACGAACGAACGAGGCGAAAAACCACCCTCACACAAAAGACAAAGCGCACAACTCTGAGTTGAGCGAAAGTTTTCGGCATTGACCCAAATTTGTCAAATTGCCGTCTTTCGCAACGAAACTTGGAATGTTCAAAACAATTTATTTAACATATCAGTAAACTATAATCACTGATCACTGTGAGAGACGCTAAAAGTTATAAACCCGCCCAAACACCGTCCGAATTACATTCTGTCAACTGCGCTCTACCATAAATGCGGGTCAAAGTTCGACCAAATGTATTCATTAGAAAATGAATTACATTTGGTCATGACGTTTTCATCCAGCTGACCAATGGGAATTGCGTGTTTGGACCCAAAACGTATAACTACATTAACAATGTAATTATTTTGGATTGAACAGCTTTGTGACCATGAACCCTTCGATCTTAAGTCTTAAAATACATTCCAGTAGAACCTGATTTCTCTTGAGTTTTCCGCGTACTTTTGATCCTATTCATCGTTTGATCAGAAGCATTTCCTTCAATAACTGAACATTTTGCAGCTGTTATTATTATTATTGCTATCGGAACGAAATTTTCAGAAGTTCATCTCTAAATTTTAATCAATTGTAATTTGTGTTGTTGTTGTTGTTATGAATAGTCAACAATTGTATAATATCAAGTTGATATGAGAGCCAAAAAGTGAAAAAAAAGATTCATCTGTATTAACCCTTTACCCAACGCAGACGATATCAAAATTTATTATTTTAAATATAATTCGTTTTAAGTTTCAAAAAATTTCAACAAAACCATATCATGTGACCCCTCATTGGAACGAGCTCAACGAGCTCGTTCCAATGAGGGGTCACATGATATGGTTTTGTTGAAATATTCTGAAAAATTTAATTTTTTCAACTGCTCAATTTGCATATTACGCGGACGGATGCAGGCGATTCGTCAGGTAAAGGGTTAAACACCAATCAACACATAAAAATCGTCTACAGAAGACATTCATCAAACGTCTGTTGTAATGATATATTTGGAGTGTGTCTTCAAGGGTGGGGTTGGGGGTATCTTTGTAAACAAGTCACGGCATTACTTAATCTTTTCAACGCTGTGTGTCTTATTAGATGGCTGCATAATGTTGAAATATGTACTGACAATTTTAAAGTTACATGCAAGAGTATTTTACAGTCGTTTTCAGTTTTTTCGTTTTAACCCATTTTTGCTAAATATGGTTCACCGGATATACGAAATTGCGTATCAGTCACGTAGTTATGTTGTGTACCATGAGTGTAATATCGCACACGTGATACACACAATTTAGTGTACCATTTTGTTCGTATAGACTAGAGCCCCGCGAATATCAAATTTAGAGTCGAATAGAATGCCGAATCGTATTAGGCTGAGAATTTCGAATCGCATCGAATATAGAAACGAATTGATTGTCCTTCAAGTTTTAAATATTACATTTTCTTACAACCGTGAAAATTGTCAGTCTCCACTCAAGTATTGTATTCAACGCTCACTCGTTTGTTTACGTAATAAAAAAGCGGAATATTCCAGTGCGGAATACAAGTAGTTTCGAAAGAGAAACAACCTTGAAGTTTTCTTTCTGGTCCTCTGTACAATACACCTAGAGCCAATACTATACAACTTTTACAACTGTATTTTCCAGAATTAATTTTTTCACCTATTAATATACTATCCAAAAAAAGTAGGGGATATTTGATAAAAGCGAGATATATGAAGAAATATATTTATATTTTCACCAATAAGACAGTTGAGGCATTGCACTTTGACATCTGGTGAATGATTTCAGCGATAGTTGGGTGCCTGACAAGCACAAATTCCACGCACTGAGCTGTAGAAGACATGGACGGTCAGTCAAAGAATTTACCACATTCAGTCCAAGACCTCAATACTTTGTAAATGCTCCTCAATTCGCGAGAGAAGCGCAGATCCGACGTGGCATACTCATCACCAAACGTCCAATATCATATTGACTGATGTTATTCGATTCTTCCTGCAGTGCAGCGGCGAGTTCTTGGACACTGGTAGGGGGCTGTTGGCGTTATAGTAGGCACCTGCCAAGCATATCCCAGACGTGCTCGATTGGTGAAAGGTCTGGACTTAGTGCTGGCCAAGGCAATGTAGTGATGTTCTGCTCCTGGAGGGATTCTGTAGCGACATGGGCCCTGTGTGCTCTTGCATTGTCATCTTGAAAACTGAATAGACGACCGTGACGTCGCGCAAATGGCACCACATGAGCTGCTAACATATTCTCACGGTAATCCTGCCCCGTGACAAGCCCTTGGGTGACAGGTAATGCTGTTCTGCTTGTCATGGCTATGCGTTCCCACACTATAACTGATCCACCACCGAAACGATCGTACTGCCTAACGGTTACATCATGGTATCGTTCGTTCCGCCGCCACCACACTCTGTTTCGCCTGTGGTGGAAGTCGAGAGTGAACCTCGATTCATCGGAAAACATGACCTGTCTCCACCGACGATTGTCCCAGCGCTGTCGTGCTTCACACCAAGTATGCCTTGCTGCGATGCGACGTTCAGTCAAACGTGGAATTGTTCGAGGTCGTCGAGGGTACAAATTCCAGCTGTATAGGCGATTTCGGTCAGGCTGACCACTGACTCGTAAATCTGTCGCTCGGTGCAGCTACTGTCCAATTTCTGAGGCACTTTGATGGCGGTTATGTAATGTTGTGGTTCGGATGAAACGATCCTGGTTAGCAGTGATTGCCCTTGGACGACCTTACTAACGTGTGTCATCAACATTGCCTGTCTGACGGTAACGTGACCACAACCTGCTCATCACAGATTGAGTAACGTTGAGAATTTGAACCACTGCAGTCTGTCTGTTGCCAGCTTCCAACATGCCAATGACACGTAAACGTTGGTCACGTGTCAGTCCTCGCATACCTGAAAAGTTACGTTTCGACCAGAAACTATTGATGAACGATTTTGTTTCAAGAAAAGAACGATACGATAAAAACCTTCGAAAAAGCCCGTCCAGTACAAATGAATATTTCAAAATGTACCCCACAGACATTAACGCGGTGCTCATGCGAAAAACCTGCACGAAGTTTTCGTGGACCGGTGACATTCATGATCCACACTAAACTTGATAACAAATTGATGTGCCCAGTCACGCGTATCCAATACAATTTTCTGAAAATCATCATAAGTTTGGATATCCCCTACTTTTTTTAATAGTATATAACTGACACGTAGGAACGCGATGGCTCAGTGGTAGACTGTTGGACTTCTATGCTAGAGGACTCGAGCTTGATCCCTGTCCGGGGCGACCCGCGTTGTGTCCTTGGGCAAGGCACTTTATCTCGGTTACCTACATGGGACACGATGACGTTGTGTGCTTAGGCGTACTGCACGTCGATGGAGCACGTGCATTCAACCGCTGTAACCCTGCTTGAACGGAGCTTGAGCAGAGTTAGAGTGTTTGTCGAGGAACTGACAGTTGCTCGTGGATGCTCGGTGGTTCTCTCCGGGTACTCCGGCTTCAGCCACCCGTAAAACTGTCGCGGTCACGATTAGCCATTGTGCATATGTATGTGACCTTAAACACCAATAAATAAATAAATAAATAAATAAATAAATAAATAAATAAATAAATAAATATAACTGACTAAAACGAATCATCAGCATTTTAAAATAAATGGCAATTTGCCAACTAATGTTAATGGTTTATTTCAACCCATTTAAAGTCATAACTAGAAAATACAATTCTAGAAAATACAATTGTAGAAGTTTTGTAGTATTGGCACATGGTGATAGACGAAGAGTTATAGAGGAGACGCTTTGTAGGATTTTGATGCCATGTCAACGGTAAAAATATTTTCGAATCGGCGCGACTCGAATAGAATCGAATCGAATCGAATCATCGAAACGGTTTCGAATACAATCGAATTTTGAATCTTCGAAAGCTCCAAGGACAAATACAGTTGTTTTCGTCTGTCGACTTACGGTGGGCTTCATTGGTAACAACTCGAAGTATTCTCTGGAAACACGGTTGGTTAGAGTTCATAAAAACTTACCAGCGCGAGAAATCACTTTTAAATAGATATCGCACTTTTTGCGTATTTGGAATGATATTGAGCAATTGATCTACCGCTTCAATGTTTATTGTTTATTTGGGTATTAACGACACTTTGAACAGGCAGGGCCACATAGTGTCAGACAGTATTACGCGCGAAGGAAACTGGAGTACGAGAAGAGAACCACCGAGCAGCGGTGAGCTATTGAAACACACCAGCTTCAACGTTCTAACTCTGTACCAGTAGAATTACCAGCACATGAAGGCAAGTGAACCATAGATGTGTCTTATTACACACCGCCATTGTGTAACCTATGTGAGCAATAAGGATTAAGTGTCATACCCAAGTATACAAGTCAGTTACCTCTGCTCCTCATCGAACCGTTGACATTTCGGTTTTAAGCTCAATATTTTAACCACCGAGCCCCTCCCCACCTCCACATCTATCGCCTCAATAGATCTCAATTCAAAAAGGCGATAATAGGCTGAGCTCTAAATTTATATCTTCTACATATAATGTGTGCGGCGACTGTACTTCCATATCATCTGGACGTCAACCTTTTACAGACAAGGCTCAACTGACCATGCAATTCCTGTAAATATTTGACCATTTACCTCTTGTAATGGTCAGCACTGTTTACAAAAAAAATCATCACCATTCACACTTTCTCCTTTTCCCAGTTCGTGCCAACAAGAATAAGCCTTGAGATTTCGCATCGGAGTGAGGGACACGAGCGAGTAGCGCTGCGGTGCCAGGAATTTTGTTTTTTTTGGCAAAGATTGAAGGTCAAAAGGCTTAAAATAACAAAAATCAACAATTTGTAGTTACGAGCATATCTTGCAAATATGGTTTTCTGTTGGGGGCGGGGGGATAAAGGATTAAATAATTCATGTTCTTCCTCGAGAATTTAGGAAAGATGCAACTTGCTTTCACCTTTGATGTTAGAATTAGTTACAGTTATAACCCTTTACCCAACGTAGACGATATCAAAATTTATTATTTTAAATATAATTTTTTTTAATTTTTCAAAACAATTCAACAAAACCATTTCATATGACCCCTCGTTGGAACGAGCTCGACGAGCTCGTTCCAACGAGGGGTCACATGATATGATTTTGTTGAAATTTTTTGAAAAATAATATTTTTTCAACTGCTGAATTTGCACATTACGCGGGCGGATGCAGCCGATTCGTTGGGTAAAGGGTTAATATTGGAATGACAGGAAGACAACCCCGCAGGCAATGGTATTTCCATGTTGTGTACTTTTATACTGCTACAAATTTATTTCTGTAACTTGCTCATCATTCTACGTAAAGCAATACTGCAAAAAAGTTACATTCACTTCATTAATTCATTCAGCCCGTGGAGAGAACTTGGGAAGGGGGTTCCATTCAAACATTTTGAAAGAAATAATAAACGGAACTTAATTTTTAAGCTGCCTTGCCAATGGTGTTCACAAAGGAACATTCTGCCAAGTGAGTATTTCGTGGAATAATCTCATAGTGATCGACAGGGGCGTCACGAAGATGAGCGATTTTGGAGGGAGGGGGAGATAATCATGATTTGTCCCGACTATGATGGCTCAAATAATTATATATTCCAACTATATCATCATGGCATGCCTTCGTCGAAGGCATGCCTTGATGAAGTAGTTGGAGAATAAGTCATTCAGGATAACAGTTAACAGAAAATATCAGCTCCTTGAAAATTATACGTGAATAAGTCAGTCAGGATTGCAGTTGAAAGAAAACCACCTCGCCGCAACGCGCCTTAGAAATCCATAAGTTAATAAGTCAGTCAGGATTACAGTAGAAAGAAAACCACTGCGTCTCACCGCGCCTTGGAAATTTATACGTGTGTAAGTCAGCCAGGATTGCAGTTGAAAGAAAATCACTGCGCCTCACCGCGCCTCGCCACGCCTCACCGCGCTTAGGAAATTTACACGTTGATAAAATCACGTAGTCGTTGTGGTCAATGCGCTTCCTAATTGTTTATTCAACTAGCACGTACCATTCTCCAAATTGATTATGCTGGGATCCAAAAAGTGTAAGTCGGGTACTGCAGACATCCATTTATAAAACCTGCTGCGTGTATGACATAAATTCAAATAGAATACTATTAAGAGATTACATGTAAATAGTTTACTAGCAACGGCCATTCGATATCTAATACTCCAATGCAAACGAAATGCTCAAATGAAAACTTATTGGGGGTGGGGGAGGGGGGGGGGGGTCACCCACTAAGCAACACCCCTGGTGGTCATAACATTTGAGCTCATGTGACCAACATTTATTATATAATAAGACCTATATTTAGCTTCAGCGACTGTAAAACTGTAAGTCAGTATGCAGACGTGAAACATATGGACAGAGCAATTAAGGCCAACCGTTTATTTATTTATTTATTTATTTATTTATTTATTTATTTATTTATTTATTTATTTATTTATTTATTTATTTACCTCGTGTCGGAGTTGATCATTTAACGATACTTTTAACAAACAGGGTCACCTCATGTCGAACAGTTTTACGGGTGGAAGAAGCTGCAGTACCCGGAGGGAACCACTGAGCAGCGACGAGCAACTGTCAGACACTCCAACTTACCAACCCGACATAAATAGAGCTAGCAGCGGTTGACGGTAAGTACATTATCGTGATATCCCAACACTCTCTACCAGCATCAATTGTGGGATTAATGCGGTCACAATGTACCATTCTATATGGTCGGGGCGTAAAATGGCTGTCTCCCGTGCGGAGGGAGATATTCACCGTGCAAGTTAAAGATCCCAGTGTAGTATTCGTGAAGAGCGAAGCTACGGAAGTGCCGCTTCAGAGATCATTGCACACACCTGCGTCATTTGGTCATGGTGTGGCGTTAATATAAGTTGTATAACTTCTCTCCTAGTTTTTATAAAATAAGCTTAACCCTTTACCCAACGTAACGGCAATAACCGTAAAAAATGGCCTAGTAATTTTCATTATTTTTCCATTTTTTGTCTCAAAAACATAGGTTTTGACCCCTCTTTGGAATGAGCTCCTCGAGTTCGTTCCAATGAGGGTCATAACCTATGTTTTTGAGACAAAAAATGGAAAAATACTTATTCAAGAATTTTGTTTGCAAGTGTCGTCTGCTTTTTCATGTTAGGTAAAGGGTTAAAACAGACCTGCGGTGCGCCTGGATACATAACGCCACTGTGCACTCAAGTGAACATTCGGGATTAAGTGTATTACCCAATTACACAGCTCTGCTGACGAGAGTCGAGATTGACCGTCGGACTAGTCGAGTATATTGATTAATGTCAATAATAACTGTGGAGAGCGAATTATATATCCCGTCATACAGTTGGTGTGTAGCTCTTGGGCACACAGAGGAATTTTCAGGTAACATATAAGTCCAGCCCGCCTCTTATATCCCGAGTTTTCTTACCCTTAAACAAAAATGTAGTTATCAACGAAGATACGCCAGAATTAATATCATGTCCACAAGGAGGCTGCTCAATAATGAGAATTAATTAACCTTTTACTTAACGAATCGGCCGCATCCACCCGCCTAAGTTTCAAATTTAACAGTTGTAAAAAATATATTTTTCAAAAAGTTTCAACAAAACCATACCATGTGACGTCTCATAGGAACGAGCTCATCGAGATCGTTCCAATGATGGGTCACATGATATGATTGTTTTGTAAGTTTTTGAAAATATTTAAACAATAATTATTACCACTCAATCTATAAGTTACCAGTCGATTAACGTAAGTTTGGAGGCCCGTTAAAACTCCATAATTTCAGTGACGTCATTCGACCGAGCCAGGCCGCGGGCGATAATGGTATAAATAGCCATTAGCGGCCCGCGGCCCGGCTATTTTTAGATTCAAGTTACCTGTAACAGGGAGTGGTAATAATAGTAATAACACGATTGTTGTCAGGCACCATGATTCATTAGCGGCCCTGCAGCAATGATGACCAGCCCTTGGGCTTATTAACGGCCCTCGACTGCGTCGAGGGCCGTTAATAAGCCCTCGGGCTGGTCATCATTGCTGCAGGGCCTCTAATGAACCATGATATATGAGTTCTGTGTTGAATATTGGTGACGATTAAGCCGTTCGAGGTCGTAGGGGAATGATGTCACCACTCAAAGGTAGTGGAATTATATTCCCTGAGGAAAGCAGAGATGGCTGTAGAGATGAGTACCATAGATAGATTTTTGGATAAGAAACAAATCGTTTGGAGCAGTGGTGTAGCCATGGGGTGGGGGAGGCGGGGGTTGTTGAGGAGGGGCACCCCCAAATTCAGCCATGCCCCCCCCCCCTATGTTCACCTATATAGAGAACATTGCGGAAGAAATTTTAATATCTAGCAATTTACTTGAATCTGAGTCCGTTTGTGTCCATAATTTATAAGTTGTGAAAGGCTTTTGCAACTTGTCAGACCACATTGTGGCCTAAGTATTGATACCTTTCATAACTTATAAATTATGGACACAAACGGACTCAAAGTCAAGGAAATTGTATTTTATTGTCTCGAATTTCAAAATTTTTCCCGGTGGAAGGCCCCCTTCAGTTAGAGGGGTACAGCCACTCTTATGCTCGCCCACATCTTGCTGCAGCAGGGCTTGGAATCATATTCGGTATGCCCCCCTTAGATATTACTCTTGCCTCCCCCCAACTTTGATATGCTGGCTACGCCTGTTTTTGATAAACCTTAACCCTTTACCCAACGCACAAGATATCCAAAATTAATATTTTAAATATTATTTTTTCAATTTTTGATGAATTATTTAAAAAAATATCACATCATGCGACCCCACGTTGGAACGAGCTCGCCAAGATCGTTTCAATGAGGGGTCACGTGATATGGTTTTGTTGAAAGCTTTTGAAAAAATAATCTTTTTGCTGCTCAGTTTGTAAATTAGACCGGTGGATGCGTCCGATTGGGTAGGTAATTGGTTAATGATACACATTGACGTCGCCCTCTACGAACTATACATGGTATCAGATGAACAGAAGAAAGAACTAATGTTTGGAAATTGAACGTTTCAAACCACATGGACCGTCATAATAATCTGGTGATTTATCGTTTTTGCCAAAAACATACTCGTCTGATTCCATTTCTTGAAGAGATAATTCTCTGCGTCTCCGAGACTATAAAAAAGTGACAAAAAATAAATTTTCGATGGACGTTGTTAATTTTCGGAAATAAAGCAGGGATGAGCCGGTATTTATTTGCCGTATATCGAAAAAAAACATTGTGTCACGGTACATGATGGGTGTCACGCGGATTGCCTTAGAAACACTCCTGAACAACAAGGTTCTGATATGATTGTCACGCTGATTTGTGGCATGCGCAGTATCACTTGTTGGAGAGATATATGTTTGCGTCGTTCATTTCGGCTGATGGAAGCCAAGGTCTTAGTTTTTAAGGTGACACTCACTGTTGATGAGGACAGGATTTGGCGCGGAAAGAGAGTGGTATGTTCAGTTCAAGAGGATGCAACTGCTAGAGTCCATGTGAGACCGAGCAAGTACTGTCGTGCGAGTTGTTTGTGTATTATTCGCTCCCGCCCCCCCCCCCCCCCCCCACCCCCAATAAAACATTCCTTAATCTGTCTATTTTCCAACCATCATAGTCGTTGCGAATATCTTTAAATCGTCAAATAAAATAAAATTCAATTGGTGCACCCTGGGTACATTTTGAAGGCTTGATCCTTTGGACTCGAAAGACCGATTTTACGGTCCAAGACATAATTACGACCCATTTTTGTCTAATAAAAAATAAGTCGAAACACGGGTCATTGATGATAAAATAATAACTGCAGTCTGCAGTTGGACGGCTGCAGGCTGTAGTTATTATTTTATCCTCCCTGTATATTAATAGTAGACTGACCCATCTCACTGTAAGTGAACACAAATGCGATAGAATTCCAGGAAACTAAACAGCCAATCGCCAAAATTGTTAGAAATTTTGAACATTGGCGACAAGCAGAAACGAAATTATGCCATATTTGTTTTCAATAGACGAGTTAAAAATGTTCCTCTTTAGACAACACTTGATTCCGTTCTGGAATATTCCTCTCTTTTGACTGACTTGTCTAAACAGACGAATCACCACTGATTACAATACTTTGCGGTTGTATGAAGGTCCAATTCCTGGGTTCCCGCTTCCGAAAGCCGGTCACGAAACTCGGGAAATCTATTGCTCGGAACCGGGAATCACGCATGGTACTATTTACGTGATGAACCGAAGTTTTCTAAATTGAAAAACTGCCTCAACGTAACATTACAGGATTTCGACAGCCCTTCCACGCCTGGACTTTTTACAATCCTGCTTCTTAAAGGAACCTTTTTACCAAATCACTGCCGTACTTAACCAGTTTCGGAAGACTCCTCTCTTCAACAGCAACACCTTCAAAGTTCAACCCGTCTTCATTTTCAGAATCACTAGTATCACTCACTATTCACTACCTCCTTCAACATAAACTCCCTCATCACTGCAGTCACCAGTCTCCTCTGCTTCAAACATAGGGGACTGTTGACGGCAGTGATGGGGGAGTTGAAACCAGGAGGTAGTGGCGATAAAACGAGCGATTCTTAAAAAGGAGACTAGTTGGACGCGGGTTTGGGTATTCTCTTAGGAAATAACTTTTCCGGGTGGAGATGGTGGCAGATTGCACATAAAATATGTTCATTTTGACGAAAGTAAATGCGTCTTGTTACCCTCGTAAATTTACATGATATTATCTGGGACGTTTCCCGAATCTCGCTTCTGAGTGCAATTTCATTCATGTCCCAGTTACTATAGAAAACCGGGAATATATCAACAAACCCTAGTTGAGACGGTTACTATAGAAAACGGGGAATATATCAACAAACCCTAGTCGAGACGGTTACTATAGAAAACGGGGAATATATCAACAAACCCTAGTCGAGACGGTTACTATAGAAAACGGGGAATATATCAACAAACCCTAGTCGAGACGGTTACTATAGAAAACCGGGAATATATCAACAAACCCTAGTCGAGACGGTTACACCATTTACAATTTGAAGAGCTGTGAGATTCGAGTAGAGATTCGATTCAATTTGAAATGATCTCTCACCGATTCGTTTCTGAATTTGGTTCGACTCGAAATTTGAGATTATGATACACAGTGACTGACTATGTCCGATTAATCAATTAGCGTTACACCCACAACACAAAATCGTGCGGCTGGATGGTTAGTATGTGGTATGTGATTCGTACTGCTGGATGGTTAGTATGTGGTATGCGATTCCTACTGCTGGATGGTTAGTATGTGGTATGAGATTCCTACTGCTGGATGGTTAGTATGTGGTATGTGATTCGTACTGCTGGATGGTTAGTATGTGGTATGTGATTCCTACGGATGGATGGTTATTATGTGGAAGGTGATTCGTACTGCTCGATGGTTATTATTTGGTATGTGATTCCTACTGCTGGATGGTTAGTATGTGGTACGTGATTCGTACTGCTGGATGGTTAGTATTTGGTATGTGATTCGTACTGCTGGATGGTGAGTATGTGGTATGTGATTCGTACTGCTGGATGGTTAGTATGTGGTATGTGATTCGTACTGCTGGGTGGTTAGTATGTGGTATCTGATTCCTACTGCTGGATGGTTAGTATGTGGTATGTGATTCGTACTGCTGGATGGTTAGTATGTGGTATCTGATTCGTACTGCTGGATGGTTAGTATGTGGTATGTGAGTCGTACTGCTGGATGGTTAGTATGTGGTATGTGAGTCGTACTGCTGGATGGTTAGTGTGTGGTATCTGATTCGTACTGCTGGGCGGTTAGTATGTGGTATCTGATTCCTAATGCTGGATGGTTAGTATGTGGTATGTGATTCGTACTGCTGGATGGTTAGTATGTGGTATCTGAATCCTACTGCTGGATGGTTAGTATGTGGTATGTGATTCGTACTGCAGGATGGTTAGTATGTGGTATCTGATTCCTATTGCAGGGATGGTTAGTATGTGGCATGTGATTCGTACTGCTGGATGGTTAGTATGTGGTATCTGAATCCTACTACTGGATGGTTAGTATGTGGTATGTGATGCGTTCTGCTGGATGGTTAGTATGTGGTATCTGATGTGTACTGCTGGATGGTTAGTATGTGGTATGTGATTCGTACTGCTGGATGGTTAGTATGTGGTATATGATGCATAATGCTGGATGGTTAGTATGTGGTATGTGATTCATACTGCTGGATGGTTAGTATGTGGTATGTGATTCGTACTGCTGGATGGTTAGTATGTGGTATATGATGCATACTGCTGGATGGTTAGTATGTGGTATGTGATTTATACTGCTGGATGGTTAGTATGTGGTACCTGATGCGTACTGCTGGACGGTTAGTATTCGGTAGCAGATGCGTACTGCTGGATGTTTAGTATGTGGTATATGATTCATACTGCTGGATGGTTAGTATGTGGTATCTGATGCGTACTGCTGGATGGTTAGTATGTGGTATGTGGTTCGTACTGCTGGATGGTTTGTATGTGGTATGTGATTCGTACTGCTGGTTGGTTAGAATGTGGTATGTGATTCGTACTGCTGGATGGTCAGTATGTGGTAAGTGATTCGTACTGCTGGATGGTTAGTATGTGGTATCTGATGCGTACTGTTGGATGGTTAGTATGTGATATGCGATTCGGACTGCTGGATGGTTAGTATGTGATATGTGATTCGGACTGTTGGATGGTTAGTATGTGGCATCTGATGCATACTGCTGGATGGTTAGTATGTGGTATCTGATGCGTACTGCTGGATGGTTAGTATGTGGTATTTCATGCGTACTGCTGGATGGTTAGTATGAGATATGTGATTCGAGCTGCTGGATGGTTAGTATGTGGTATCTGATGCATACTGCTGGATGGTTAGTATGTGGTATCTGATGCGTACTGCTGGATGGTTGGCATGTGGTATGTGATTCGGACTGCTGGATGGTTAGTATGTGGTATCTGATGCATACTGCTGGATGGTTAGTATGTGGTATCTTATGCATACTGCTGGATGGTTAGTATGTGATATGTTATTCGGACTGCTGGATGGTTAGTATGTGGTATCTGGTGCATACTGCTGGATGGTTAGTATGTGGTTTCTGATGCATACTGCTGGATGGTTAGTATGTGATATGTGATTCGGACTGCTGGATGGTTAGTATGTGGTATCTGATTCATACGGCTGGATGGTTAGTATGTGGTATCTGATGTGTACTGCTGGATGGTTGGTATGTGGTATGTGATTCGGACTGCTGGATGGTTAGTATGTGGTATGTGATTCGTACTGCTGGATGGTTAGTATGTGGTATGTGATTCGTACTGCTGGATGGTTAGTATGTGGTATCTGATGCGTACTGCTGGATGGTTAGTATGTGGTATGTGATGCGTACTGCTGGATGGTTGGTATGTGCTATGTGATTCGGACTGCTGGATGGTTAGTATGTGGTATGTGATTCGTACTGCTGGATGGTTAGTATGTGGTATCTGATGCGTAATGCTGGATCGTTAGTATGTGGTATCTGATGCGTGCTGCTGGATGGTTAGTATGTGGTATCTGATGCGTGCTACTGGATGGTTAGTATGTGGTATGTGATGGGTACTGCTGGATACTTAGTATGTGGTATGTGATTCATACTGCTGGATGATTTGTATGTTGTATGTGAACCATGCTGATGGATGGTTAGTATGTGGTATCTGATTCATACTGCTGGATGCTTAGTAGGTCGTATGTGATTCGTACTGCTGGATGGTTAGTATGTGGTATCTGATTCGTACTGCTGGATGGTTAGTATGTGGTATGTGATTCGCACTGCACTGCTGGATGTTTAGTATGTGGTATGTGATTCGTATTGTTGGATGGTTAGTATGTGGTATGTGATTCGTACTGCTAGATGGTTGGTATGTGGTATCTGATTCGTACTGCTGGATGGTTAGTAAGTGGTATGTGATTGTACTGCTGGATGGTTAGTATGTGGTATCTGATGCGTGCTACTGGATGGTTAGTATGTGGAATCTGATGCGTAATGCTGGATGGTTAGTATGTGGTATGTGATGGGTACTGCTGGATACTTAGTATGTGGTATGTGATTCGTACTGTTGGATGGTTAGTATGTAGTATGCGATTTGTACTGTTGGATGGTTAGTATGTTGTATGTGATTCATACTGCTGGATGGTTGGTATGTTGTATGTGATTCATACTTTTGGATGGTTAGTATGTTGTATGTGATTCGTACTGCTGGTTGTTTAGTATGTGGTGTGTGATTCGTACTGTTGGATGGTTAGTATGTAGTATGTGATTAATACTTTTGGATGGTTAGTATGTTGTATGTGATTCATACTGTTGGGTGGTTAGTATTTGGTATATGATTCGAACTGCTGGATGTTTAGTATGTGGTGTGTGATTCGTACTGCTGGATGGTTAATATGTGGTATCTGATTCGTACTGTTGGATGGTTAGTATGTAGTATGTGATTCGTACTGTTGGATGGTTAGTATGTTGTATGTGATTCATACTGCTGGATGGTTGGTATGTTGTATGTGATTCGTACTGTTGGATGGTTAGTATGTTGTATGTGATTCGTACTGCTGGATGGTTAGTATGTTGTATGTGATTCATACTGTTGGATGGCTAGTATGTTGCATGTGATTCGTACTGCTAGATGGTTAGTATGTTGTATGTGATTCGTACTGCTGGATGGTTAGTACGAGGTATGTGATTCGTACTGCTGGGTGGTTGGTATGTTGTATGTCATTCGTACTGCTGGATGGTTAGTATGTTGTGTGTGATTCGTACTTTTGGATGGTTAGTATGTTGTATGTGATTCGTACGGTTGGATGGTTAGTATGTGATATGTGATTCGGACTGCTGGATGGTTAGTATGTGGTATCTGATGCGTACTGCTGGATGGTTAGTATGTGGTATCTGATGCGTACTGCTGGATGGTTGGTATGTGATTCGGACTGCTGGATGGTTAGTATGTGGTATGTGATTCGTACTGCTGGATGGTTAGTATGTGGTATGTGATTCGTACTGCTGGATGGTTAGTATGTGGTATCTGATGCGTACTGCTGGATGGTTAGTATGTGGTATGTGATGCGTACTGCTGGATGGTTGGTATGTGCTATGTGATTCGGACTGCTGGATGGTTAGTATGTGGTATCTGATGCATACTGCTGGATGGTTAGTATGTGGTATCTGATGCGTAATGCTGGATGGTTAGTATGTGGTATCTGATGCGTACTGCTGGATGGTTAGTATGTGGTATGTGATGGGTACTGCTGGATGCTTAGTATGTGGTATGTGATTCGTACTGCTGGATGATTTGTATGTTGTATGTGAACCATGCTGATGGATGGTTAGTATGTGGTATCTGATGCTTCCTGCTGAATGGCTAGTATGTGGTATCTGATTCATACTGCTGAATGCTTAGTATGTGGTATGTGATTCGTACTGCTGGATGGTTAGTATGTGGTATCTGATTCGTACTGCTGGATGGTTAGTATGTGGTATCTGATGCGTACTGCTGGATGGTTAGTATGTGGTATGTGATGCGTACTGCTGGATGGTTGGTATGTGCTATGTGATTCGGACTGCTGGATGGTTAGTATGTGGTATCTGATGCATACTGCTGGATGGTTAGTATGTGGTATCTGATGCGTAATGCTGGATGGTTAGTATGTGGTATCTGATGCGTGCTGCTGGATGGTTAGTATGTGGTATGTGATGGGTACTGCTGGATGCTTAGTATGTGGTATGTGATTCGTACTGCTGGATGATTTGTATGTTGTATGTGAACCATGCGGATGGATGGTTAGTATGTGGTATCTGATGCGTCCTGCTGGATGGCTACTATGTGGTATCTGATTCATACTGCTGGATGCTTAGTATGTGGTATGTGATTCGTACTGCTGGATGGTTAGTATGTGGTATCTGATTCGTACTGCTGGATGGTTAGTATGTGGTATGTGATTCGCACTGCACTGCTGGGTGTTTAGTATGTGGTATGTGATTCGTATTGTTGGATGGTTAGTATGTGGTATGTGATTCGTACTGCTAGATGGTTAGTATGTGGTATCTGATTCGTACTGCTGGATGGTTAGTAAGTGGTATGTGATTGTACTGCTGGGTGTTTAGTATGTGGTATGTGATTTGTACTGCTGGATGTTTAGTATGTGGTATGTGATTCGTACTGCTGGATGGTTACTTTGTGGTATGTGATTCGTACTGCTGGATGTTTAGTATGTGGTATGTGATTCGTACTGCTGGATGGTTAGTATGTGGTATGTGATTCATACTGTTGGGTGGTTAGTATGTGGTATGTGATTCGTACTGCTGGATGTTTAGTATGTGGTGTGTGATTCATACTTCTGGATAGTTAGTGCGGGGTATGTGATTCGTACTGTTGGATGGTTAGTATGTAGTATGTGATTCGTACTGTTGGATGGTTTGTATGTTGTATGTGATTCGTACTGCTGGATGGTTGATATGTTGTATGTGATTCGTACTGTTGGATGGTTAGTATGTTGTATGTGATTCGTACTGCTGGTTGTTTAGTATGTGGTGTGTGATTCGTACTGTTGGATGGTTAGTATGTAGTATGTGATTAATACTGTTGGATGGTTACTATGTTGTATGTGATTCGTACTGTTGGGTGGTTAGTATGTGGTATGTGATTCGTACTGCTGGATGGTTAGTAAGTGGTATGTGATTGTTCTGCTGGGTGTTTAGTATGTGGTATGTGATTCGTACTGCTGGATGTTTAGTATGTGGAATGTGATTCGTACTGCTGGATGGTTACTTTGTGGTATGTGATTCGTACTGCTGGATGTTTAGTATGTGGTATGTGATTGTACTGCTGGGTGTTTAGTATGTGGTATGTGATTCGTACTGCTGGATGTTTAGTATGTGGTATGTGATTCGTACTGCTGGATGGTTACTTTGTGGTATGTGATTCGTACTGCTGGATGTTAAGTATGTGGTATGTGATTCGTACTGCTGGATGGTTTGTATGTGGTATGTGATTCGTACTGTTGGGTGGTTAGTATGTGGTATGTGATTCGTACTGCTGGATGTTTAGTATGCGGTATGTGATTCGTACTGCTGGTGGTTTGTATGTGGTATGTGATTCGTACTGTTGGGTGGTTAGTATGTGGTATGTGATTCGTACTGCTGGATGTTTAGTATGTGGTGTGTGATTCGTACTTCTGGATGGTTAGGGTGTGGTATGTGATTCGTACTGTTGGATTGTTAGTATGTAGTATGTGATTTGTACTGTTGGATGGTTAGTATGTTGTATGTGATTCGTACTGCTGGATGGTTGGTATGTTGTATGTGATTCGTACTGTTGGATGGTTAGTACGTTGTATGTGATTCGTACTGCTGGTTGTTTAGCATGTGGTGTGTGATTCGTACTGTTGGATGGTTAGTATGTAGTATGTGATTAATACTGTTGGATGGTTAGTATGTTGTATGTGATTCGTACTGTTGGGTGGTTAGTATGTGGTATATGATTCATACTGCTGGATGTTTAGTATGTGGCGTGTGATTTGTACTGCTGGATGGTTAATATGTGGTAACTGATTCCTACTGTTGGATGGTTAGTATGTAGTATGTGATTCGTACTGTTGTATGGTTAGTATGTTGTATGTGATTCATACTGCTGGATGGTTGGTATGTTGTATGTGATTCGTACTGTTGGATGGTTAGTATGTTGTATGTGATTCATACTGCTGGATGGTTGGTATGTTGTATGTGATTCGTACTGCTGGATGATTAGTATGTTGTATGTGATTCATACTGTTGGATGGCTAGTATGTTGTATGTGATTCATACTGCTGGATGGTTGGTATGTGGTATGTGATTCGTACTGCTGGATGATTAGTATGTTGTATGTGATTCATACTGTTGGATGGCTAGTATGTTGTATGTGATTCATACTGCTGGATGGTTGGTATGTGGTATGTGACTCGTACTGCTGGATGGTTAGTATGTTGCATGTGATTCGTACCGCTAGATGGTTAGTATGTTGTAAGTGATTCATACTGCTGGATGGTTAGTACGTGGTATGTGATTCGCACTGCTGGGCGGTTGGTATGTTGTATGTCATTCGTACTGCTGGATGGTTAGTATGTTGTGTGTGATTCGTACTGTTAGATGGTTAGTATGTTGTATGTGATTCGTACGGTTGGATGGTTAGTATGTGATATGTGATTCGGACTGCTGGATGGTTAGTATGTGGTATCTGATGCGTGCTGCTGGATGGTTAGTATGTGGTATCTGATGCGTACTGCTGGATGGTTGGTATGTGGTATGTGATTCAGACTGCTGGATGGTTAGTATGTGGTATGTGATTCGTACTGCTGGATGGTTAGTATGTGGTATGTGATTCGTACTGCTGGATGGTTAGTATGTGGTATCTGATGCGTACTGCTGGATGGTTAGTATGTGGTATGTGATGCGTACTGCTGGATGGTTGGTATGTGCTATGTGATTCGGACTGCTGGATGGTTAGTATGTGGTATCTGATGCATACTGCTGGATGGTTAGTATGTGGTATCTGATGCGTAATGCTGGATGGTTAGTATGTGGTATCTGATGCGTGCTGCTGGATGGTTAGTATGTGGTATGTGATGGGTACTGCTGGATGCTTAGTATGTGGTATGTGATTCGTACTGCTGGATGATTTGTATGTTGTATGTGGTATCTGATGCGTCCTGCTGGATGGCTAGTATGTGGTATCTGATTCATACTGCTGGATGCTTAGTATGTGGTATGTGATTCGTACTGCTGGATGGTTAGTATGTGGTATCTGATTCGTACTGCTGGATGGTTAGTTTGTGGTATGTGATTCGCACTGCACTGCTGGATGTTTAGTATGTGGTATGTGATTCGTATTGTTGGATGGTTAGTATGTGGTATGTGATTCGTACTGCTAGATGGTTAGTATGTGGTATCTGATTCGTACTGCTGGATGGTTAGTAAGTGGTATGTGATTGTACTGCTGGGTGTTTAGTATGTGGTATGTGATTCGTACTGCTGGATGTTTAGTATGTGGTATGTGATTCGTACTGCTGGATGGTTACTTTGTGGTATGTGATTCGTACTGCTGGATGTTTAGTATGTGGTATGTGATTCGTACTGATGGATGGTTAGTATGTGGTATGTGATTCATACTGCTGGGTGGTTGGTATGTGGTATGTGATTCGTACTGCTGGATGTTTAGTATGTGGTGTGTGATTCGTACTTCTGGATGGTTAGTGTGTGGTATGTGATTCGTACTGTTGGATGGTTAGTATGCAGTATGTGATTCGTACTGTTGGATGGTTTGTATGTTGTATGTGATTCGTACTGCTGGATGGTTGGTATGTTGTATGTGATTCGTACTGTTGGATGGTTAGTATGTTGTATGTGATTCATACTGCTGGTTGTTTAGTATGTGGTGTGTGATTCGTACTGTTGGATAGTTAGTATGTAGTATGTGATTAATACTGTTGGATGGTTAGTATGTTGTATGTGATTCGTACTGCTGGATGGTTAGTATGTGGTATGTGATTCGTACTGCTGGATGGTTAGTATGTGGTATGTGACTCGTACTGCTGGATGGTTAGTATGTGGTATCTGATGCGTACTGCTGGATCGTTAGTATGTGGTATGTGATGCGTACTGCTGGATGGTTGGTATGTGCTATGTGATTCCGACTGCTGGATGGTTAGTGTGTGGTATCTGATGCATACTGCTGGATGGTTAGTATGTGGTATCGGATGCGTAATGCTGGATGGTTAGTATGTGGTATCAGATGCGTGCTGCTGGATGGTTAGTATGTGGTATGTGATGCTTACTGCTGGATGCTTAGTATGTGGTATGTGATTCGTACTGCTGGATGATTTGTATGTTGTATGTGAACCATGCGGATGGACGGTTAGTATGTGGTATCTGATGCGTCCTGCTGGATGGCTAGTATGTGGTATCTGATTCATACTGCTGGATGCTTAGTATGTGGTATGTGATTCGTACTGCTGGATGGTTAGTATGTGGTATCTGATTCGTACTGCTGGATGGTTAGTATGTGGTATGTGATTCGCACTGCACTGCTGGATGTTTAGTATGTGGTATGTGATTCGTATTGTTGGATGGTTAGTATGTGGTATGTGATTCGTACTGCTAGATGGTTAGTAGGTGGTATCTGATTCATACTGCTGGATGCTTAGTATGTGGTATGTGATTCGTACTGCTGGATGGTTAGTATGTGGTATCTGATTCGTACTGCTGGATGGTTAGTATGTGGTATGTGATTCGCACTGCACTGCTGGGTGTTTAGTATGTGGTATGTGATTCGTATTGTTGGATGGTTAGTATGTGGTATGTGATTCGTACTGCTAGATGGTTAGTATGTGGTATCTGATTCGTACTGCTGGATGGTTAGTAAGTGGTATGTGATTGTACTGCTGGGTGTTTAGTATGTGGTATGTGATTTGTACTGCTGGATGTTTAGTATGTGGTATGTGATTCGTACTGCTGGATGGTTACTTTGTGGTATGTGATTCGTACTGCTGGATGTTTAGTATGTGGTATGTGATTCGTACTGCTGGATGGTTAGTATGTGGTATGTGATTCATACTGTTGGGTGGTTAGTATGTGGTATGTGATTCGTACTGCTGGATGTTTAGTATGTGGTGTGTGATTCATACTTCTGGATAGTTAGTGCGGGGTATGTGATTCGTACTGTTGGATGGTTAGTATGTAGTATGTGATTCGTACTGTTGGATGGTTTGTATGTTGTATGTGATTCGTACTGCTGGATGGTTGATATGTTGTATGTGATTCGTACTGTTGGATGGTTAGTATGTTGTATGTGATTCGTACTGCTGGTTGTTTAGTATGTGGTGTGTGATTCGTACTGTTGGATGGTTAGTATGTAGTATGTGATTAATACTGTTGGATGGTTACTATGTTGTATGTGATTCGTACTGTTGGGTGGTTAGTATGTGGTATGTGATTCGTACTGCTGGATGGTTAGTAAGTGGTATGTGATTGTTCTGCTGGGTGTTTAGTATGTGGTATGTGATTCGTACTGCTGGATGTTTAGTATGTGGAATGTGATTCGTACTGCTGGATGGTTACTTTGTGGTATGTGATTCGTACTGCTGGATGTTTAGTATGTGGTATGTGATTGTACTGCTGGGTGTTTAGTATGTGGTATGTGATTCGTACTGCTGGATGTTTAGTATGTGGTATGTGATTCGTACTGCTGGATGGTTACTTTGTGGTATGTGATTCGTACTGCTGGATGTTAAGTATGTGGTATGTGATTCGTACTGCTGGATGGTTTGTATGTGGTATGTGATTCGTACTGTTGGGTGGTTAGTATGTGGTATGTGATTCGTACTGCTGGATGTTTAGTATGCGGTATGTGATTCGTACTGCTGGTGGTTTGTATGTGGTATGTGATTCGTACTGTTGGGTGGTTAGTATGTGGTATGTGATTCGTACTGCTGGATGTTTAGTATGTGGTGTGTGATTCGTACTTCTGGATGGTTAGGGTGTGGTATGTGATTCGTACTGTTGGATTGTTAGTATGTAGTATGTGATTTGTACTGTTGGATGGTTAGTATGTTGTATGTGATTCGTACTGCTGGATGGTTGGTATGTTGTATGTGATTCGTACTGTTGGATGGTTAGTACGTTGTATGTGATTCGTACTGCTGGTTGTTTAGCATGTGGTGTGTGATTCGTACTGTTGGATGGTTAGTATGTAGTATGTGATTAATACTGTTGGATGGTTAGTATGTTGTATGTGATTCGTACTGTTGGGTGGTTAGTATGTGGTATATGATTCATACTGCTGGATGTTTAGTATGTGGCGTGTGATTTGTACTGCTGGATGGTTAATATGTGGTAACTGATTCCTACTGTTGGATGGTTAGTATGTAGTATGTGATTCGTACTGTTGTATGGTTAGTATGTTGTATGTGATTCATACTGCTGGATGGTTGGTATGTTGTATGTGATTCGTACTGTTGGATGGTTAGTATGTTGTATGTGATTCATACTGCTGGATGGTTGGTATGTTGTATGTGATTCGTACTGCTGGATGATTAGTATGTTGTATGTGATTCATACTGTTGGATGGCTAGTATGTTGTATGTGATTCATACTGCTGGATGGTTGGTATGTGGTATGTGATTCGTACTGCTGGATGATTAGTATGTTGTATGTGATTCATACTGTTGGATGGCTAGTATGTTGTATGTGATTCATACTGCTGGATGGTTGGTATGTGGTATGTGACTCGTACTGCTGGATGGTTAGTATGTTGCATGTGATTCGTACCGCTAGATGGTTAGTATGTTGTAAGTGATTCATACTGCTGGATGGTTAGTACGTGGTATGTGATTCGTACTGCTGGGCGGTTGGTATGTTGTATGTCATTCGTACTGCTGGATGGTTAGTATGTTGTGTGTGATTCGTACTGTTAGATGGTTAGTATGTTGTATGTGATTCGTACGGTTGGATGGTTAGTATGTGATATGTGATTCGGACTGCTGGATGGTTAGTATGTGGTATCTGATGCGTGCTGCTGGATGGTTAGTATGTGGTATCTGATGCGTACTGCTGGATGGTTGGTATGTGGTATGTGATTCAGACTGCTGGATGGTTAGTATGTGGTATGTGATTCGTACTGCTGGATGGTTAGTATGTGGTATGTGATTCGTACTGCTGGATGGTTAGTATGTGGTATCTGATGCGTACTGCTGGATGGTTAGTATGTGGTATGTGATGCGTACTGCTGGATGGTTGGTATGTGCTATGTGATTCGGACTGCTGGATGGTTAGTATGTGGTATCTGATGCATACTGCTGGATGGTTAGTATGTGGTATCTGATGCGTAATGCTGGATGGTTAGTATGTGGTATCTGATGCGTGCTGCTGGATGGTTAGTATGTGGTATGTGATGGGTACTGCTGGATGCTTAGTATGTGGTATGTGATTCGTACTGCTGGATGATTTGTATGTTGTATGTGGTATCTGATGCGTCCTGCTGGATGGCTAGTATGTGGTATCTGATTCATACTGCTGGATGCTTAGTATGTGGTATGTGATTCGTACTGCTGGATGGTTAGTATGTGGTATCTGATTCGTACTGCTGGATGGTTAGTTTGTGGTATGTGATTCGCACTGCACTGCTGGATGTTTAGTATGTGGTATGTGATTCGTATTGTTGGATGGTTAGTATGTGGTATGTGATTCGTACTGCTAGATGGTTAGTATGTGGTATCTGATTCGTACTGCTGGATGGTTAGTAAGTGGTATGTGATTGTACTGCTGGGTGTTTAGTATGTGGTATGTGATTCGTACTGCTGGATGTTTAGTATGTGGTATGTGATTCGTACTGCTGGATGGTTACTTTGTGGTATGTGATTCGTACTGCTGGATGTTTAGTATGTGGTATGTGATTCGTACTGATGGATGGTTAGTATGTGGTATGTGATTCATACTGCTGGGTGGTTGGTATGTGGTATGTGATTCGTACTGCTGGATGTTTAGTATGTGGTGTGTGATTCGTACTTCTGGATGGTTAGTGTGTGGTATGTGATTCGTACTGTTGGATGGTTAGTATGCAGTATGTGATTCGTACTGTTGGATGGTTTGTATGTTGTATGTGATTCGTACTGCTGGATGGTTGGTATGTTGTATGTGATTCGTACTGTTGGATGGTTAGTATGTTGTATGTGATTCATACTGCTGGTTGTTTAGTATGTGGTGTGTGATTCGTACTGTTGGATAGTTAGTATGTAGTATGTGATTAATACTGTTGGATGGTTAGTATGTTGTATGTGATTCGTACTGCTGGATGGTTAGTATGTGGTATGTGATTCGTACTGCTGGATGGTTAGTATGTGGTATGTGACTCGTACTGCTGGATGGTTAGTATGTGGTATCTGATGCGTACTGCTGGATCGTTAGTATGTGGTATGTGATGCGTACTGCTGGATGGTTGGTATGTGCTATGTGATTCCGACTGCTGGATGGTTAGTGTGTGGTATCTGATGCATACTGCTGGATGGTTAGTATGTGGTATCGGATGCGTAATGCTGGATGGTTAGTATGTGGTATCAGATGCGTGCTGCTGGATGGTTAGTATGTGGTATGTGATGCTTACTGCTGGATGCTTAGTATGTGGTATGTGATTCGTACTGCTGGATGATTTGTATGTTGTATGTGAACCATGCGGATGGACGGTTAGTATGTGGTATCTGATGCGTCCTGCTGGATGGCTAGTATGTGGTATCTGATTCATACTGCTGGATGCTTAGTATGTGGTATGTGATTCGTACTGCTGGATGGTTAGTATGTGGTATCTGATTCGTACTGCTGGATGGTTAGTATGTGGTATGTGATTCGCACTGCACTGCTGGATGTTTAGTATGTGGTATGTGATTCGTATTGTTGGATGGTTAGTATGTGGTATGTGATTCGTACTGCTAGATGGTTAGTAGGTGGTATCTGATTCGTACTGCTGGATGGTTAGTAAGTGGTATGTGATTGTACTGCTGGATGGTTAGTAAGTGGTATGTGATTGTACTGCTGGATGGTTAGTATGTGGTATGTGATTCGCACTGCACTGCTGGATGTTTAGTATGTGGTATGTGATTCGTATTGTTGGATGGTTAGTATGTGGTATGTGATTCGTACTGCTAGATGGTTAGTATGTGGTATCTGATTCGTACTGCTGGATGGTTAGTAAGTGGTATGTGATTGTACTGCTGGGTGTTTAGTATGTGGTATGTGATTCGTACTGCTGGATGTTTAATATGTGGTATGTGATTCGTACTGCTGGATGGTTACTTTGTGGTATGTGATTCGTACTGCTGGATGTTTAGTATGTGGTATGTGATTCGTACTGCTGGATGGTTAGTATGTGGTATGTGATTCATACTGCTGGGTGGTTGGTATGTGGTATGTGATTCGTACTGCTGGATGTTTAGTATGTGGTGTGTGATTCATACTTCTGGATGGTTAGTGTGTGGTATGTGATTCGTACTGTTGGATGGTTAGTATATAGTGTGTGATTCGTACTGTTGGATGGTTTGTATGTTGTATGTGATTCGTACTGCTGGATGGTTGGTATGTTGTATGTGATTCGTACTGTTGGATGGTTAGTATGTTGTATGTGATTCGTACTGCTGATTGTTTAGTATGTGGTGTGTGATTCGTACTGTTGGATGGTTAGTATGTAGTATGTGATTAATACTGTTGGATGGTTAGTATGTTGTATGTGATTCGTACTGTTGGGTGGTTAGTATGTGGTATGTGATTCGTACTGCTGGATGGTTAGTATGTGGTATGTGATTCGTACTGCTAGAAGGTTGGTATGTGGTATCTGATTCGTACTGCTGGATGGTTAGTAAGTGGTATGTGATTGTACTGCTGGGTGTTTAGTATGTGGTATGTGATTCGTACTGCTGGATGTTTAGTATGTGGTATGTGATTCGTACTGCTGGATGCTTACTTTGTGGTATGTGATTCGTACTGCTGGATGTTTAGTATGTGGTATGTGATTCGTACTGATGGATGGTTAGTATGTGGTATGTGATTCGTACTGTTGGGTGGTTAGTATGTGGTATGTGATTCGTACTGCTGGATGTTTAGTATGTGGTATGTGATTCGTACTGCTGGATGTTTAGGATGTGGTATGTGATTCGTACTGATGGATGGTTTGTATGTGGTATGTGATTCGTACTGTTGGATGATTAGTATGTGGTATGTGATTCGTACTGCTGGATGGTTTGTATGTGGTATGTGATTCGTACTGTTGGGTGGTTAGTATGTGGTATGTGATTCGTACTGCTGGATGTTTAGTATGTGGTGTGTGATTCGTACTTCTGGATGGTTAGTGTGTGGTATGTGATTCGTACTGTTGGATGGTTAGTATGTAGTATGTGATTTGTACTGTTGGATGGTTAGTATGTTGTATGTGATTCGTACTGCTGGATGGTTGGTATGTTGTATGTGATTCGTACTGTTGGATGGTTAGTATGTTGTATGTGATTCGTACTGCTGGTTGTTTAGTATGTGGTGTGTGATTCGTACTGTTGGATGGTTAGTATGTAGTATGTGATTAATACTTTTGGATGGTTAGTATGTTGTATGTGATTCGTACTGTTGGGTGGTTAGTATGTGGTATGTGATTCGTACTGCTGGATGTTTAGTATGTGGTGTATGATTCGTACTGCTGGATGGTTAATATGTGATATCTGATTCGTACTGTTGGATGGCTAGTATGTAGTATGTGATTCGTACTGTTGGATGGTTAGTATGTTGTATGTGATTCATTCTGCAGGATGGTTGGTATGTTGTATGTGATTCGTACTGTTGGATGGTTAGTGTGTTGTATGTGATTCGTACTGCTGGATGGTTAGTGTGTTGTATGTGATTCATACTGCTGGATGGTTGGTATGTTGTATGTGATTCGTACTGTTGGATGGTTTGTGTGTTGTATGTGATTCATACTGCTGGATGGTTGGTATGTTGTATGTGATTCGTACTGTTGGATGGTTAGTGTGTTGTATGTGATTCGTACTGCTGGATGGTTAGTGTGTTGTATGTGATTCATACTGCTGGATGGTTGGTATGTTGTATGTGATTCGTACTGTTGGATGGTTAGTGTGTTGTATGTGATTCATACTGCTGGATGGTTGGTATGTTGTATGTGATTCGTACTGCTGGATGATTAGTATGTTGTATGTGATTCATACTGTTGGATGGTTAGTATGTTGTATGTGATTCATACTGCTGGATGCTTGGTATGTGGTATGTGACTCGTACTGCTGGATGGTTAGTATGTTGCATGTGATTCGTACCACTAGATGGTTAGTATGTTGTATGTGATTCGTACTGCTGGATGGTTAGTCCGTGGTATGTGATTCGTACTGCTGGGTGGTTGGTATGTTGTATGTCATTCGTACTGCTGGATGGTTAGTATGTTTTGTGTGATTCGTACTGTTGGATGGTTAGTATGTTGTATGTGATTCGTACGGTTGGATGGTTAGTATGTGATATGTGATTTGGACTGCTGGATGGTTAGTATGTGGTATCTGATGCGTACTGCTGGATGGTTAGTATGTGGTATCTGATGCGTACTGCTGGATGGTTGGTATGTGGTATGTGATTCGGACTGCTGGATGGTTAGTATGTGGTATGTGATTCGTACTGCTGGATGATTAGTATGTGGTATGTGATTCGTACTGCTGGATGGTTCGTATGTGGTATCTGATGCGTACTGCTGGATGGTTAGTATGTGGTATGTGATGCATACTGCTGGATGGTTGGTATGTGCTTTGTGATTCGGACTGCTGGATGGTTAGTATGTGGTATCTGATGCATACTGCTGGATGGTTAGTATGTGGTATCTGATGCGTAATGCTGGATGGTTAGTATGTGGTATCTGATGCGTGCTGCTGGATGGTTAGTATGTGGTATGTGATGGGTACTGCTGGATGTTTAGTGTGTGGTATGTGATTCGTACTGCTGGATGATTTGTATGTTGTATGTGAACCATGCTGATGGATGGTTAGTATGTGGTGTCTGATGCGTCCTGCTGGATGGCTAGTATGTGGTATCTGATTCATACTGCTGGATGCTTAGTATGTGGTATGTGAATCGTACTGCTGGATGGTTAGTATGTGGTATCTGATTCATACTGCTGGATGGTTAGTATGTGGTATGAATCACATACAACACACTAACCATCCAGCAGTACGAATCACATACAACACACTAACCATCCAACAGTACGAATCACATACAACATACCAACCATCCAGCAGAATGAATCACATACAACATACTAACCATCCAACAGTACGAATCACATACTACATACTAGCCATCCAACAGTACGAATCAGATATCACATATTAACCATCCAGCAGTACGAATCACACACCACATACTAAACATCCAGCAGTACGAATCACATACCACAAAGTAACCATCCAGCAGTACGAATCACATACCACATACTAAACATCCAGCAGTACGAATCACATACCACATACTAAACACCCAGCAGTACAATCACATACCACTTACTAACCATCCAGCAGTACGAATCAGATACCACATACCAACCTTCTAGCAGTACGAATCACATACCACATACTAACCATCCAGCAGTACGCATCACATACCACATACTAACCACCAAACAGTACGAATCACATACAACATACTAACCATCCAACAGTATTAATCACATACTACATACTAACCATCCAACAGTACGAATCACACACCACATACTAAACAACCAGCAGTACGAATCACATACAACATACTAACCATCCAACAGTACGAATCACATACAACATACCAACCATCCAGCAGTACGAATCACATACAACATACAAACCATCCAACAGTACGAATCACATACTACATACTAACCATCCAACAGTACGAATCACATACCACACACTAACCATCCAGAAGTATGAATCACACACAACATACTAAACATCCAGCAGTACGAATCACATACCACATACCAACCACCCAGCAGTATGAATCACATACCACATACTAACCATCCAGCAGTACGAATCACATACAACATACTAAACATCCAGCAGTACGAATCACATACCACAAAGTAACCATCCAGCAGTACGAATCACATACCACATATTAAACATCCAGCAGTACGAATCACATACCACATACTAAACACCCAGCAGTACAATCACATACCACTTACTAACCATCCAGCAGTACGAATCAGATACCACATACTAACCATCTAGCAGTACGAATCACATACCACATACTAACCATCCAACAATACGAATCACATACCACATACTAAACATCCAGCAGTGCAGTGCGAATCACATACCACATACTAACCATCCAGCAGTACAATCACATACCACTTACTAACCATCCAGCAGTACAATCACATACCACTTACTAACCATCCAGCAGTACGAATCAGATACCACCTACTAACCATCTAGCAGTACGAATCACATACCACATACTAACCATCCAACAATACGAATCACATACCACATACTAAACATCCAGCAGTGCAGTGCGAATCACATACCACATACTAACCATCCAGCAGTACGAATCAGATACCACATACTAACCATCCAGCAGTACGAATCACATACCACATACTAAGCATCCAGCAGTATGAATCAGATACCACATACTAGCCATCCAGCAGGACACATCAGATACCACATACTAACCATCCATCCGCATGGTTCACATACAACATACAAATCATCCAGCAGTACGAATCACATACCACATACTAAGCATCCAGCAGTACCCATCACATACCACATACTAACCATCCAGCAGCACGCATCTGATACCACATACTAACCATCCAGCATTACGCATCCGATACCACATACTAACCATCCAGCAGTATGCATCAGATACCACATACTAACCATCCAGCAGTCCGAATCACATAGCACATACCAACCATCCAGCAGTACGCATCACATACCACATACTAACGATCCAGCAGTACGCATCAGATGTTTAGTATGTGGTATGTGATTCGTACTGCTGGATGGTTACTTTGTTGTATGTGATTCGTACTGCTGGATGTTTAGTATGTGGTATGTGATTCGTACTGATGGATGGTTAGTATGTGGTATGTGATTCATACTGTTGGGTGGTTAGTATGTGGTATGTGATTCGTACTGCTGGATGTTTAGTATGTGGTATGTGATTCGTACTGCTGGATGTTTAGTATGTGGTATGGGATTCGTACTGATGGATGGTTTGTATGTGGTATGTGATTCGTACTGTTGGGTGGTTAGTATGTGGTATGTGATTCGTACTGCTGGATGTTTAGTATGTGGTATGTGATTCGTACTGCTGGATGGTTTGTATGTGGTATGTGATTCGTACTGTTGGGTGGTTAGTATGTGGTATGTGATTCGTACTGCTGGATGTTTAGTATGTGGTGTGTGATTCGTACTTCTGGATGGTTAGTGTGTGGTATGTGATTCGTACTGTTGGATGGTTAGTATGTAGTATGTGATTTGTACTGTTGGATGGTTAGTATGTTGTATGTGATTCGTACTGCTGGATGGTTGGTATGTTGTATGTGATTCGTACTGTTGGGTGGTTAGTATGTGGTATGTGATTCGTACTGCTGGATGTTTAGTATGTGGTGTGTGATTCGTACTGCTGGATGGTTAATATGTGATATCTGATTCGTACTGTTGGATGGCTAGTATGTAGTATGTGATTCGTACTGTTGGATGGTTAGTATGTTGTATGTGATTCATTCTGCTGGATGGTTGGTATGTTGTATGTGATTCGTACTGTTGGATGGTTAGTGTGTTGTATGTGATTCGTACTGCTGGATGGTTAGTGTGTTGTATGTGATTCATACTGCTGGATGGTTGGTATGTTGTATGTGATTCATACTGTTGGATGGTTAGTATGTTGTATGTGATTCATACTGCTGGATGGTTAGTATGTTGCATGTGATTCGTACCGCTAATTGGTTAGTATGTTGTATGTGATTCGTACTGCTGGATGGTTAGTACGTGGTATGTGATTCGTACTGCTGGGTGGTTGGTATGTTGTATGTCATTCGTACTGCTGGATGGTTAGTATGTTGTGTGTGATTCGTACTGTTGGATGGTTAGTATGTTGTATGTGATTCGTACGGTTGGATGGTTAGTATTTTGTATGTGATTCGTACTGCTGGATGGTTAGTATGTTGTATGTGATTCGTAGTGTTGGACGGTTAGTATGTTGTATGTGATTCGTACTGCTGGATGGTTAGTTTATTGTATGTGATTCGTACTGCTGGATGGTTTGTATGTTGTATGTGATTCGTACTGTTGGATGGTTAGTATATTGTATATGATTCGTACTGCTGGGTAGTTAGTAAGTGGTATCTGATTCGTGCAGACGGATGGTTAATATGCCCAATTTGGAGTGTGGTGTGTACTAACTGAATAAGAAGTTGGGAATACAATGAGTCCTGACTATTACATGTGTTTATCCAACAGAAAAAACATCACTCCAGCAACTCTCCATTGATGATTGATGTATTTCTAATATCATATCACTGTGGTCTTAAGCCATCATGGTGGGGCAAATGAGGTTTAAACACCACCCCAACCGTGCCTCTTCGCGAAGACCCCGTGACTGTGGGTACTTGGAGGCTTCATATCGAAAAATTAGATATGACCCTTAGACGTTCTCTTGAATGTCACATTTCTCTTCCTATTATCAAGCTGGTCGGAACGATCGCCTGTCCTGTTCCATACCATGTCCAATTGTTAAAAAGGTCATGAAGAATTTTCCATTTAATTGAAGTGCTCTATCCACATCTTTGATGACATAATTAATACTGTTGCATCAATGTTTGGAACGTTTCTTGGTTCATTGTAAGAAAAAGACTAGATTGCTTAATAAGTAGGGCCCTACAAATCACCCATTTTCTCTTTGAATCGAATCTCGAATCGAATCGGGTTTATTTTTCGAATTCGAATCGAATCTCGAATCCAATCAGAGACGCCTTCGAGATGGCCGACTTGGGAAGGGGATGGTATTGTAAACCTGATCTGTTCCGATGATTCAAAGACAGAAAACGGTGAGGAAATCATCGGTACTAGGCACTGCACATGGCTTGCCGCTAGCAGCAGCACATCGTTTATATTGCCTGAAAACTTTAGATTTTCATTGAACACTGGTAGTTTCTAGTGGAATTAGCATAGGTAGAGATGTTGTTTCTGTTTAGATAGCGGAAACTGCACTCTGTCGTTATTTTCAATGTTATTTATGTACGATTTCCTCCACACTTAAATGTATTGTGAGACCGCAAAAATGTCTGATGCCTAGTTATATTTCAGTGAAATGATTCGAATAGAAACGAATCGTGCAGCCGATTCGAATCGAAACTCGAATCTGCGTAGGGCCCTATTCATAAGCTGAGACATATCGTCCATTGAGTCGAACAAGGTGCCATTTGTAATGCTAAAGCACTGTAGAGGACGCCTTGTTCCACTCAAGAGACGGTGTGGTCAACACTGAAAGACCATTCAACCATAATTTTGAGAAGACCATGCAAAAATATTTTGTCCCTCCCACTTCATTTGTCCTGGTAACGGCCCTACCAATAGAAGGAAGTAATCTAGCTTGCAGTCACTCTTTCCATCAACTCTTAACCCGGTGAGTATTTTCAAGATATTTTTCACCTAATCTGGTCATGGCTGCTGTGAAGCACCCATGACTAGATTTGATAAAATATTCATCTAAATTTAACTTTAGAAATCTTTGGGGAAAAATCCGTTCAGTTAGCAAGGGCCAAATCTGGTTAAAAGTGCCCAAATGGTACATATTTCGGTGGAAGGTGAAATCCTGTACTTGGCAGGGATATCCATCAGCCGCATGCATGGAATTTAAATTCTCTCTGTGAGCTTGAAAACATACTGGAGTATAGTAAGTGGTGTGTCAAGTTAAGTTCTGTAAGAGAAAAAGTGTACTTGAAGATTTCCACCAAAGAAAAAGAGCCCTACCTCTGCGGTATGTAATACCTATTCTGACGTAGAGCAGAGAAGTTGTACATGTGTGTGTGTGTTGGGCGGTAGTTGGCGATTATAGCATTTACAGCAGAAATTAGCCAAACAAACATTGCCGCGCATCCACGCTATATATATGTTGTGCTGGTACCGCCTGGGTGATAATTCAGTTTGATAACGTAGTTAAACAGAACGGAGACCCTTTAAGAGGAAAGTCAGACTGTCGATGGGAGATAGCAGATGTGTTTCATGCCGTGTGCACTCCTCCACGAGTAATTTAATGACAAGACAGTAGGAAATCGAAATTACAGTTGTTTGGAACACAATGAACAAGGACATTTACGGTCTGGTCTCGATAATTGATGAAATAATAAGATCAGCGATCACTCATTAAGCAATCTGTGGAATATACGGTGGCATAAACAGGCCTGAGGAAAATACGTGAATGGACATCTCTAATCTTTATTGACTTGGGGAGTGTCACCCCAGTGAGCTAACAAAAGCAACGTTAATTCGATTTGCGCCCTCTGTTGCAAGCATCGATATGAACATTTCTAGGAACGTTCCGCAACAAATGGACCCTTAGGCTTAACGAAACAATGAAGAATGACGAAGAAAATGTTTTATTTAGAAGACCTGGAATTTTATAATTTCATTTGGATCACATAGTACGTGAAACGCGCACGTGTACATTTGTAAGGGGCCATTGCATTCGCACACATGTATATTTTTATGGGGTTATTGCATCAGATTTTCCCAGGATGGATCTCTAGGTTTTCGGGAAAAGACTTTTGTTTTGTATTCTTCAATCCGTATGCATATTTATATTTTAAATATAGCAAATTCGTTCAAACCAGGTCGTCTTTAAGAGTACAGGCATTTAAAACCATACACTTCAGATGCGAGTTCATGTAATAATCGTCACCCAAGCCTCCAATAGTCGAAGCATGGAAAAGACTTTCACCAGTGTCTGTATGTGAGATTGTGAGATTGAAGGCCTGTTTGCGTCCTAAATAAAGGCTACATCTTTTGTCTTTAAAATTGAATAAAAGGATATTTATTTATTTATTGGTGTTTAAGGTCACATATTTATGCACAATGGCTAATCCTGACCCTGAATACA
Source organism: Pictodentalium vernedei (assembly GCA_031216915.1). NCBI lineage: Eukaryota > Metazoa > Mollusca > Scaphopoda > Dentaliida > Dentaliidae > Pictodentalium > Pictodentalium vernedei. The sequence goes on from CM062289.1 coordinate 455,261,420, forward strand.
AGGATAGTGCTTGGGGTGATCTTAACATTTTATTGTTTTCGTGGTCAGTCATTGGACAAGGTCGCAGATCAACGGCCAACATCACAGAGTTACAAAATCCATGCAACATACATACTAGTTGGTAATAAATGCCGATTCCAACTCAGATGTACACGATTTCGTACATGTACACGTACATCGATGTACACCTCCATAGGATTTAGTGTTAAAATCGTGTACAGGTACACGATTTGTCGTTTTTTATGGTGATTTGGAATCGGCTTTGCCGATTCTACATCACTGGATTCTATATAGACATCGCTCAAGAGTGAAAAAATGTATGAAATTTTAAGGAAAAAGAGGTGTATCGTCTGATTTAGAATCGGCAAATGGGTTTCCCCCATAGGATTCAGTGTTAAAATTGCGAGCAAAAAACGTGTTGCCGTTTCTAAATCATCATCAAAAAGTGGTTTGCTGATTCTAAATCATCCGTGTCTGTACACGATTTTAACACTGAATCCCTACGGAGGTGTACACGGAAATCCATTTGCGGATTTTACGTCAGAAATCGAATCGTGCACGGTACACAGAAAAGAGGTTATTTCGAACCGGCAAACCCACTGCCACGATGCCCAAAAGCTTGAAGAGCTTGAAATAAGTAATCACCCAATCATTTCACGTTCCTAACGCTAATTAACCAATCAGATTGCTTGATTCTCATGAACTTAATCATACAAAGGTATCTCCCCTCGTCGTGGGGGTGGGGGGTCACGCCCATCAAAAAAATCGAAGTTTCGAGAAGGTGGTCATGTGACCTATCAAATTAAAGGGCTCGACGAGTGGATTAAGAAGATCGTAATTTTAACCCTCGTCGTGGGGGTGGGGTCACGACCAGAGCCGAAAAACGTCTTCCTTTTTACAAATCCAGGCATGTGAGGTATTGATATGAAGGGCTCAATGAATACATTACAAAAATGACGTTTTTTAATTTTATGTGGGGGTGGGGGTCACGCCCATCAGAAAAATCGAAGTTTCGAGAAGGTGGTCACGTGACCTATCAAATTGAAGGTCTCGACGAGTGGATTAAGAAGATCGTAATTTTAACCCTCGTCGTGGGGTGGGGGTCACGACCATAGCCGAAAAACGTCTTCCTTTTTACAAATCCAGGCATGTGAGGTATTAATATGAAGGGCTCGATGAATATATTACGAAAATGACGTTTTTTTGATTTCATGTGGGGGTGGGGGTCACGCCCATCAGAAAAATCGAAGTTTCGAGAAGGTGGTCACGCGACCTATCAAATTGAAGGTCTCGACGAGTGGATTAAGAAGATCGTAATTTTAACCTTCGTCGTGGGGTGGGGTCACGAACAGAGCCGAAGAACGACTTCCTTTTTACAAAGCCAGGCATGTGAGGTATTAATATGAAGGGCTCGATGAATACATTACGAAAATGAAATTTTTCATTTTATGTGGGGTGAGGGTCAGGCCCATCAGAAAAATCGAAGTTTCGAGAAGGTGGTCACGTGACCTATCAAATTGAAGGTCTCGACGAGTGGATTAAGAAGATCGTAATTTTAACCCTCGTCGTGGGGTGGGGTCACGACCAGAGCCGAAAAACGTCGTTCTTTATACAAAGCATGTGAGGTACTGATATGAAGGCTCGATGAATACATTACGAAAATGACATTTTTCATTTTATGTGGGGGTGGGGTCACGACCAGAGACGAAAAACGTCTTCCTTTTTTACAAATCTAAGCATGTGAGGTACTGATATGAAGGGCTTGATGAATACATTACAAAAAAATGACATTTTCCACCATCGCCGTGGGAATGGGGTTAACACCGATCAGAAAATCAATAGTTTCGAGAAGATAGTCGTGTGACCTATCAAATTAAAGCTATCGACAAGGATATTATGAAAATCATAATCTTTCCCTTCTTATAACGGTGGAGTTGGAACCATCTTGAAATCGAAAGTATTAAGAAAAGGTAGTTATGGAACATATTAAATTGAAAACACAACAAGCTGAATGCTTTTTGATATCTGTGTTAAAAAACGTGAAGAATGTTTTCAAAAAATATATAAGATTGTTATGCAAATTAGAGATGCACTCGCTTATTAACAAGTCACGCCTTAAGATGTCTCCTTCAATAATAACTCTGTTTACTGATCCATAGATTTGTCAATAAAAAAATTATAAGTTGATCTTCTAACGTTTCTACATATTGAGGATAGCCTATTTCACCATTTCCGAAAAAAAGTGTCAATCCAAACTATTTTTTTAGGAAACAATGCCCACGTCGAGAAGACATTACAAACTGAACCAGTATAATCTTAACTGAATTCAAATAATACCATTTGTCACTTGTTAGAAAAGATTTGTAAACAGTCTAAACGCACGTGTGGAAAAGTTGTTTTGTTTTGTTTTTTACAACAGGAGTTAAAATATTTTAAGATAGGTGGCGTTATATAAATACAGCAACAACAAAAAACAGTGTTTACAGTGTGTCAGCGTATGACTGTTCAACTCAGTGGAACAATCCTGACATGGATAGCATTGCAACTGGCTTGCTGGGTCGGATATAGTACTATCCATGTTTGCAGGATTTTAGAATCACCAAGACATTTTATGAAGCAGGGACCTTTATTTAACTGACAAAATCTGAATAATTAGTTTGCATGGTTTTAGAACCATCATAATATCTCGTACAGCTGGAGCCATATATTACGATACCTCATGTTGCAGTTAATATTCTTAGTACTTATGAAAGCCGGGTGGGATAAGGAGTTACTACTAAATCATCACATGATCCCATAATTTACATGCAGTGTCTCCAGGGAGACTATACGAGATTTAATAGGAAGTGTCTTTAACGCTCCGTTCAACTTACTTGGAATCGGACTGTGAAATCTGCATGTGAATGATGATTCACATGCAGTTTCTCCAGGGGGATTATACGAATTATTATAGGAAGTGTTTTTAACGCTCTACTCAACTTAGTGGGATTCGGCATGTGAAATCTGCATGTGATTCATGACCCCATGGTTCACATGCAGGATGTCTCATGTTGTAGCTATTTCCCTTAGTACTTTTGAACGATTATTAGGATAAAGAGTTATTTCGAAATCATCACGTGATCATCCAACTCACTTGTAATCTCTAAACGGAATCACACTAATGCAACATAAAATGCTCTTAACCCTTTACCGAGCATAAAGAGAGAAAACGGCCTACACCACCTAACTATTTTCAGATCTTTATGCCTTGTTCCCGTAACATGGGTTGCGACCCCCAATTATTTTCAGATCTGTATGCCTTGTTCCCGGAACATGGGTTGCGATCCCTTACCAAGGCGAGCATAATACGCGCGTCTAGGTGAGGGGACGTAGCCCATGTTTTGGAGGCAAAAATGACGAACTTGAATTGCACATTTTTCCTTCTTCGTTACGAACAGTGCCTTTTCTAGTGGTGGATATATGGCTAACCACCACTTACACATTGTCGTCGGGTCGCTTAATCGGGTTCAGGGTTGTAAACGCCTAAGCCATTTGAAACGACTGGTGGGGAAAAAGATTTATCACGGAATCTTCACGTAACCACCGAATGCGCATGCATCTTCTAATTTCTCATTGGGATCACATGAAACGAAAAAGAATATGCTCTCGACCCTTCACCAAATGTGACGGTTCTTTCTCATATTTTTTATGTTTTGCCCCCCCCCCCCCTTTCCCCCTACTCCCCCGCATGCAGGTTACAACACTTTACTGGAGCGAAAGCAACACGTCCGTTTGGGTAGGGGGACATGGCCTGTGTTTTGGGGGCATAGGATGAAGGGTTATTATTGAATCGTCACGTGATCACCAAATTCAGTTAACACTTTTTCAATGGGATTACACGAAATGTACTTGAAAATGATCTCAACCTTTTACCCAACGCAGCTGAGATTGGCCACAGCTCTGTTCAGTCTTCTTCAGATTTTCAAGCTATGCGCCCGGGACATAGATTACACGGGATTACATGAAATGTACTAGAAAATGTGAGAAGAAAAAACACAGCATTGGTGCCGCCGGCCGTTGACAACTGTGACACCCTTAGTATTCTTTCTTGCAGCTACTTTACTTATCCCGTTCCATATAATTTACGAACAGCAAGAACCAATACGTTACAGGGGTAGTCCACACTTGTCCGACCTTGGCCATCACCGCCCCCACCAGGTGCCAAGTCCCTATAAAAGACGAACATCACCTCTTTGCCAATTTTCGCATTTTCGTGGAGACGAGGTGACTACTTTGTATGGGAGTGCTATGGTGACCACCTAGTATGGCCCTCTGCACCCATGCGTGTAAATTGCTATCGCTCAAGACATATTGGACGGCTTCAAGCGTACCTTGACGTAAGAAATAGTCCCTGCTAGTTGCAGCCAGAAGAAATAACCCATAAACATTCTTTGCAATAGTAATGTTTCAAACGCTTCACATTGGACCTAACCATAATACGCCTTGGGTGCCACTTGTAAACAACGTATGGTTTGGCCAATTTCACGTGTAAAGACTGCAGGAATTGTCACAGCTGCGTTGGGTAAACCTTAGACCATCATACACTTTTATCACTCCATTTTTCACCCTTCGGAATACTCAGTCACAATGAAATTTGTTTATATATTTTGTTCTTTATACTTTTCAATTCATTTTTCAACTTCAACAAAACATCCAGCATCGCATAGGTCGGTAAAATCTAATAGAAAAATCAATAAAATAGACATAGTTGACTCCCCAACAAGTGAGCTCCCTTCAAAGCGTACACCACTAGTATGTGGCCCTGGGTATATCGATCTGCTTGTCGCATTTCGCTATTACGGGATTCGAAACGTTTTCATGATGAGCCACCTTGGTGACCAGAATTGGGATAATGGCGGGTAACATTTCATAAGACGAGATCCAGAACAACGTGAACTACGATTTTCATTATATAATAAGTGGAAATGACTCCTCAAACCCGGATGACTTCCGTCTCGAAGTTGTTAGTGGTGAATGCAAATATTTTTTACCCCAAGAGATACCCCCAATCCTCGATAATAATCATGAAATTTTTTCATTATTCCATTTGAACTGTCAAAGTCTTAAAGCACACTGGGAACCACTGCAAGAGTTATTATGTGATATCCAAAGTCTTAAAAATAGTTTCGACATCATCGGTCTCTCTGAGCTTTTCCATATTCCTCCTGGGTGCTCCTTCCATCTAGATGGCTATCAGCAGCTACTGAAACACTCAAGACCTGATGGCGATGATGGTCGTGGAGGGGTAGGATTATACATCAGGGAGGGACTTGAGTACAGGGTGCGACAGGATTTATCCGTATTTGTCCCCCATGTAATTGAATCTCTTTTTATTGAAATCCTGACAAAAAAGTCTCCGAAATTAGTAGGAGTAATTTACAGACCTAACACGCAGCCCAAAGCTGATATTGACGTATTCCTCGAAAAACTGAGTGAGATCACTGACAAATTGAATGATGAAAACAAGCGGACATATCTTTTGGGGGATTTCAACATTGATTTGTTAAAATGTGGCATACACACAAAAACTAGTGAATATCTGAACACACTAACAAGTCATGGTTTCTTGCCGCACATCACTAAACCCACCAGGGTAACAAGCCATTCGGCGACACTGATCGGTCACATTTTCTCGAATAGTACATCAGCCAAATCCAGCTCAGGCATAATTATTACAGATGTTTCAGATCACTTCGGGACTTTCGTTATAGATTCCCTCTCCAAACAAAAATGGGAAGCGCCCGTATCAAACAAACGTAAAATTAACCGCGGCACAATTGAACTTTTTAAAACGTACCTTGCGCAATGCGACTTCTCAGGCGTTTACGAAACTGATTGCCCAAATCTAGCATATGATAAGTTTATCGAAATGTACAAGCTCGCATACAATAAGGCATTTCCCATCCTGCGTAGTTCGCCACCGAAAAGACTAGTGAAACGAAATCCATGGATGACTAAAGGCCTCCTTGTGTCTTCCAATAATAAACACAAATTTTACTGCAAAAAATTGAGGTCTCCAACTGAACAAAACATAAAAAATTACAAAAATTATTGTCGAATATTTAATAAGATCAAAAAGCAATGTAAAACAAGCTATTATAGAAAAATACTGATGGAAAACCAGAACAGCTTACGGAAGTGTTGGCAAATATTAAATGAATCCATAAACAAAACTAAACGAACGGCGACACTGCCGACATTCTTTGTCACAGAAGACAACATGAAAATTGATTCTTCCTCCGAAATCGCCCAGACATTTAATACCTTTTTTTCCAATATCGGCAAACATACTAGTGAAACTATAGCAACACCATCTAAACATTTCCTTGAATACATGCGCAACAGTGTCGAACGAAATTTCTTCATCACTCCAACAAGCGAGCAGGAAATTATAAATGTTTCGAATTCATTTAAATCTAAAAATAGTGAAGATTGCGATGAAATTTCCACCAATCTATTCAAATTGACCATAGACTGTGTAGCCTCACCGTTAACTCACGTTATCAACAACTCATTTACCAAAGGCATAATTCCGGATAAAATGAAAGTAGCAAAAGTAATCCCCATCTTTAAAGCTGGCAACGAACACTGTTTCAACAATTACAGACCCATAAGTATTTTACCCGTATTTTCCAAAGTATTGGAAAAACTCATGTGTAATAGGATTGTGAAATTCCTAAATAAGTTCGATATTTTGTATCAAAACCAATACGGCTTTAGGAAAAAACACTCAACCGTACACACTGTATTGCAACTACTAAAAAGCGTTGGACTCGAAAGTAACAGAGATAGTAAGAACGTAACCTTAGCAGCCTTTCTTGATTTATCTAAAGCATTCGATACAATAAACCACGAAATCTTGTTGACCAAACTGGAAAAATACGGCTTCAGGGGAATATGTAACAATTGGTTTAGAAATTACCTGACGGGGCGATCAACTGTCCATCACAAATAAAATATATATTTCCTGTACATCTCTCTAACCGCCGGCCCGGGGAGGGGGGGTAGGGAGGGGTTAGGGGAGGGAGGGGGAATAGGGAAGGGGGATTAAGGGAGGGCAGGGGTTAGGGAGTGGTAGTGAATGGGATTAGGGGAGGGGAGGGGGTAGGGAAGGGGAAGGGAGGGGAAGAAAGGGGGTTAGGGGAGGGAGGGGGTTAGGGGAGGGAGGGGATTAGGGAAGGGGGATTGAGGAATGGGAGGGGGGATGGAGTGGTGGCGAAGGGGATTAGGGGTGGGGAGGGGAGGGGTAGGGAAGGAAAGGGGAGGGGGAGGGGATTAGGGATGGGGAGGGGAGGGGAGGGGATGGGGGAAGGGGGTAGGGAAGATGGGAGGGGATTAGGGAAGGGAAGGAAGGGGGAGGGGAGGGGGAGGGGGACGGGGTAGGGGAGGGAGGGGGATTAGGGAAGGGGAGGGGAAGGGAAGGAATTAGGGAAGGGAAGGGAGGGGAGGGGGGCCGGTGGTTAGAGAGATGTACAGGAAATATATATTTTTTTGTGTTGGAAAATTTAGTTGAGGGTTATAATCACAGTTTTCCATAGTAGTATTCAGAGAGAGAACTCCCGTTTCAGTATCATAAGAACATGAAGTGGAAGAATCTCAATCCGAGCGTTTTATCTCTGGTAAAATCTGTCAGAGTCTCAGAGATTTAGGTCTTATTACTCTACTGTGTAAAAAAAGATAGGGATAATGTCGAGAATTTGAAATTCTAGAGGGTCCGTATCCCTACCTAATGTAGGTTATAAAATCCTTACAAAAAGCATAATTGTCCTTACGATAGCGCGATGTGTTACAGTATATTGCTCACCTGGATCGGACCTGGAAATGATCAATGGGTTTTCATGAGCGAAAGAGGAGAATTCGAAGTTCCTCTGGAAGGTAAAAAAAAAAGATGAAAAAATCGTTCGATCCGTTTACCAAACACATATTCGATTTTCAAGACAGACTGGCCAAAAGCAAACGATTCTTACAACTCGAAAACGTGAGAAGCAAGAAAGATAAACTGGTTATTTTTGCTGCGCATGCAACCTTTTTATGTCATCAAAAAATCTTTAAAAAAAACCCATGAGATATTGTGCTCATTTCGGTAAATCGATGTCGTTTAGAATACGGTGACAATCGTAGTTAAAAAATGAGTCGTTTTCGTTCGATATATTTGATCAATTGTTTTGAACGACCATCCAGTCAACTTTCCGCCAACAACTGTGTCTGATCAAGAAAAAAAGGGAGTCGTTACCGAGATGTATTTCACCCGTTTAGGGTTAAAAGAGAATTGTTTTGGACAAGTGGTATGTCGACGTAAAAACCTTAATGTCTTGGCTGCTGTTGAATGACATCAAATATCGCGACAACTGATGTAATGCTTCGCTATCAAGTGGTTAGAAAAAAGAGCTTTTTCTCATTTTCATTCAGTCATACGCTGACACACTGTAAACACTGTTTTTTGTTGTTGCTTTATTTATATAACGCCACCTATCTTAAAATATTTTAACTCCTGTTGTAAAAAACAAAACAAAACAACTTTTCCACACGTGAGTTTAGACTGTTTACAAATCGTTTCTAACACGTGACAAATGGTATTATTCGAATTCAGTTAAGATTATACTGGTTCAGTTTGTAATGTCTTCTCGACGTGGGCATTGTTTCGTAAAAAAAAATAGTTTGGATTGACACTTTTTTTCGGAAATGGTGAAATAGGCTATCCTCAATATGTAGAAACGTTAGAAGATCAACTTATAATTTTTTTATTGACAAATCTATGGTTCAGTAAACAGAGTTATTATTGAAGGAAACATCTTAAGGCGTGACTTGTTAATAAGCGAGTGCATCTCTAATTTGCATAACAATCATATATATTTTTTGAAAACATTCTTCACGTTTCTTAACACAGATATCAAAAATGAATGATGCATCAGATTCAACTTGTTGTGTTTTCAATTTAATATGTTCCATAACTACCTTTTCTTAATACTTTCGATTTTAAGATGGTTCCAACTCCACCGTTATAAGAAGGGAAAGATTATGATTTTCATAATATCCTTATCGATAGCTTTAATTTGATAGGTCACACGACTATCTTCTCGAAACTTTTGATTTTCTGATCGGTGTTAACCCCAACCCCACGGCGATGGTGGAAAATGTCATTTTTGTAATGTATTCATCAAGCCCTTCATATCAGTACCTCACATGCTTAGATTTGTGAAAAAGGAAGACGTTTTTCGTCTCTGGTCGTGACCCCACCCCCACATAAAATGAAAAATGTCATTTTCGTAATGTATTCATCGAGCCTTCATATCAGTACCTCACATGCCTGGCTTTGTATAAAGAACGACGTTTTTCGGCTCTGGTCGTGACCCCACCCCACGACGAGGGTTAAAATTACGATCTTCTTAATCCACTCGTCGAGACCTTCAATTTGATAGGTCACGTGACCACCTTCTCGAAACTTCGATTTTTCTGATGGGCGTGACCCTCACCCCACATAAAATGAAAAATTTCATTTTCGTAATGTATTCATCGAGCCCTTCATATTAATACCTCACATGCCTGGCTTTGTAAAAAGGAAGTCGTTCTTCGGCTCTGGTCGTGACCCCACCCCACGACGAGGGTTAAAATTACGATCTTCTTAATCCACTCGTCGAGACTTTCAATTTGATAGGTCACGTGACCACCTTCTCGAAACTTCGATTTTTTCTGATGGGCGTGACCCCCACCCCCACATAAAATGAAAAAAACGTCATTTTTGTAATGTATTCATCGAGCCCTTCATATCAATACCTCACATGCCTGGATTTGAAAAAAAGAAGACGTTTTTCGGCTCTGGTCGTGACCCCACCCCAAGACGAAGGTTAAAATTACGATCTCCTTAATCCACTCGTCGAGACCTTCAATTTGATAGGTCACGTGACCACCTTCTCGAAACTTCGATTTTTCTGATGGGCGTGACCCCCACCCCCACATAAAATGAAAAAACGTCATTTTTGTAATGTATTCATCGAGCCCTTCATATCAATACCTCACATGCCTGGATTTGAAAAAAGGAAGACGTTTTTCGGCCTTGGTCGTGACCCCACCCCACGACGAGGGTTAAAATTACGATCTTCTTAATCCACTCGTCGAGACCTTTAATCTGATAGGTCACTTGACCACCTTCTCGAAACTTCGATTTTTTTGATGGGCGTGACCCCCCACCCCCACGACGAGGGGAGATACCTTTGTATGATTAAGTTCATGAGAATCAAGCAATCTGATTGGTTAATTAGCGTTAGGAACGTGAAATGATTGGGTGATTACTTATTTCAAGCTCTTCAAGCTTTTGGGCATCGTGGCAGTGGGTTTGCCGGTTCGAAATCACCTCTTTTCCGTGTACCGTACACGATTCGATTTCTGACGTAAAATCCGCAAATGGATTTCCGTGTGCGCCTCCGTAGGGATTCAGTGTTAAAATCGTGTACAGACACGGATTATTTAGAATCAGCAAACCATTTTTTGATGATGATTTAGAAACGGCAACACGTTTTTTGCTCGCAATTTTAACACTGAATCCTATGGGAAAAACCCATTTGCCGATTCTAAATCAGACGATACACCTCTTTTTCCTTAAAATTTCATACATTTTTTCACTCTTGAGCGATGTCTATGTAGAATCCAGTGGTGTAGAATCGGCAAAGCCGATTCCAAATCACCATAAAAAACGACAAATCGTGTACCTGTACACGATTTTAACACTAAATCCTATGGAGGTGTACATCGATGTACGTGTACATGTACGAAATCGTGTACATCTGAGTTGGAATCGGCATTTTTTACCTGCTCATACTTATACATACATAGTTATACACAACAGCCCTGCGTGCGTCTCCTGCGTCGTTGTCCACGCCTGAATTACGACCAATCCACGGCGACTGTACTGTAAATTATTCTACAATCGGAGCAACATCTCTCTCTCTTCCTGGTTTCGCTGGTGAATGAAGTTATGTGACACGTTGTGCTATCTCTTTCCAACTATGTGCTACGTAACAACATTTCACAACAAATATTACACAAATCACAATACACCCATTTGCCCGATTTAATCAGGGGGAGGCCGCCAAACATTTGCAAGACGTGACGTGGGGGTGGGTGGGTCTCTTGAGTGCGCCAAAAATGTGCATTTTCAACTTGTGCAATTTTTGGAATTTTCTAAAAATATATCAATATATCAGCTAACATATACCATCATTTGTATTTCAAACCTTAAACATGATGTTGTACATCACACTCTTAACATAAATACAACATCAGGAGGCTTTATATGTGAGAATATTGGGCTTAAACTGGGAAAATGTCAGACGTTGGTAGGGGGTGGGTGTCTTGTTCGAAATGTAGAACATGTGCAGACAATATTTTGGGAACGATTCAAATTTTCGAAAATTTGTTCCCGTATATGTACACCTGCTCTGGCCAGGCCTATAATGAACAGCTTGTCATTTGTAGATTGGAGCCCACAGCAGCCCACAGAGGTTTAAATTGGTGGTACCAGTTTAACCCTTTACCTAACATGAAAAGCAGACGACACTTGGCAAAAAATGATTGAATAACTAATTTCTTTCATTTTTTGTTTCTAAAACATAGGTTATGACCCCTCTTTGGAACGAGCTCGTTCCAATGAGGGGTCATAACCTATGTTTTTGAGACAAAAAATGAAAAAATAATAAAAATTAATTGGCGATTTTTGAGAATAGCGCTGGCCGATTTTGGCCGTTACGTAGGGTAAAGGGTTAAGAAGATTATGAAAACCCCCTAAAGACAGCTGTGTCTACTAAGTTTATGAGTTTATTTTGGATTTTAATGGGAGAGTGGGGGTGGGTGTCTGAGAACGGTAGTAGAAATTTTGCACGTTGGGGGTGCACGTAGTTTTGTAAAAAGGAGCCGAATAAAAAATAGGACGTCACGTCTTGCAAATTTTTAGTGCCCCCCCCCCCCCTTGATTTAATACAAAAAATTCATTTTCAGCCTTATGTACCATGGCATATTTTTTTTATTTATTGGTGTTTATAGTCACATACTTATGCACAATGGCTAATCGTGAACGTGACAGTTTTATGGGTGGAGGAAGCCGGAGTATCCGAAGAGAACCACCGAGCATCGACGAGCAACTGTTAGTTCCTCAACATTCTAACTCTGTTCAAGCTCCGCTCAAGCAGGATTACAGCGGTTGAAGGCATGTGCACCATCGACGTGCGGTACGCCTTAGTACACAGCGTCATCGTTCCCCCATGTAGGCAACTGGGATAAAGTGCCTTGCTCAAGGACACAACGCGGGGCGTCCCGGACGGGGATCGAACTCGGGACCTCTAGCGTAGAAGTCCAACAGTCTACCAATGAGCCACCGCGCTCCCAATGTACGATGGTACATCGATTTTGAACTTTGCCTCCGCGGAACTGGCTGGTCCGTTAGGAACTGCATTGGTGGACTCGATCTTAGCTTATCACATCACCTATCACAACGGTAATAATTCGCATGTAGTATTCATAAAAAAACGCAAATCAAATTTTATTGTTTTCAGTGTTATATTTGTTTATTTATTGGCGTTTAACGACACTTTCGACAGCCAGGGTCAACTCGTGTCGGACAGTTTTACTGGCGGGTGAAGTCGGAGTACCCGGAGAGAATCATAGATCAACGGCGAGCAAATGTCAGACTCCCCAACATACTAACTCCACACATGCAGGGTTAGCATTGGTTGAAGACAAGTGCACGATCGACGTGCAGTACGCCTTAGTTCACAACGCCACAGAGCCTCCAAGTGGGCAATGGGGGTAAAGTGTCTTGCCCAAGGACACAACGCGATTGCCGCAGATGGGATTCGAAACGAGGACCTCTCGGCTTGCAGCCTGCACCTCTTCCAACTGAACCACCGCGCTCAGCGTTTCCAATGTTCACTTTAGAAACGGGTTTGAATTTCGAATAGAATTGGGTCTGTTATTCGAAATCGAACCTCGAATCGAATCAAATGACCAACTGTCGGGATGATGGCGGAGAGTAGGGAGTGTTAACCTGATTTATTCCGACTGTTATGGCACAAGTCCCGAATGATAAAATATTCCATCTACATCATCCAGGTATGCGTTTATGGAAGGCATGCCTTGATGATGTAGTTGGAATATTACCCAGAATGGAGTATGGTTCAGAAATAGGAGCCGGTATAAGGTTTATCGGCACAAGGAGCTGCACAGGGCGATCTTCTAGCAACAATTCGTCGCCGTTATTGTTTAGAAATTTACATTTGCTCTCAGCAGTGATAATAACAAGTGCAACTGGAATTGGGATGGGTTATGGTATGGGAGCAGATGCTATTTATGTTAATAGAGCGAAAATTACAGTCAGTCTGGATTTACGTTATTACAGTCAGTCTGGTTTTATGTTAATAGAACGAAAATTACAGTCAGTCTGGATTTACGTTAATAGAACGAAAATTACAGTTTGTCTGGATTTATGTTAATAGAGCGAAAATTACAGTCAGTCTGGATTTATGTTAATAGAGCGAAAATTACAGTCAGTCTGGATTTATGTTAATAGAGCGAAAATTACAGTCAGTCTGGATTTATGTTAATAGAGCGAAAATTACAGTCAGTCTGGATTTACGTTAATAGATCGAAAATTACAGTCAGTCTGGATTTATGTTAATAGAGCGAAAATTACAGTCACTCTGGATTTATGTTAATAGAGCGAAAATAACAGTCAGTCTCTATTTATGTTAATAGAGCGAAAATTACAGTCAGACTGGATTTATGTTAATAGAGAGAAAATTACAGTCAGTCTGGATTTATGTTAATAGAGCGAAAATTACAGTCAGTCTGGATTTATGTTAATAGAGTGAAAATTACAGTCACTCTGGACTTACGCTAATAGAGCGAAAATTACAGTCAGTCTGGATTTATGTTAATAGAGCGAAAATTACAGTCAGTCTGGATTTATGTTAATAGAGCGAAAATTACAGTCAGTCTGGATTTATGTTAATAGAACGAAAATTACAGTCAGTCTTGATTTTCGAAAATATTTATGTACTACACTTATATATGTTTTGTGAAACGACGTGGATGACTGATACCAAGCTATATTCCTGTGTGTAGATGACTGATACCAAGCTACATTCCTGTGTGTAGATGACTGATACCAAGCTATATTCCTGTGTATAGATGACTGATACGAAGCTATATTCCCGTGTGTAGATGACTGATACCAAGCTATATTCCTGTGTGTAGATGACTGATACCAAGCTATATTCCTGTGTGTAAATGACTGATACCAAGCTATATTCCTGTGAATAGATGACTGATACCAAGCTATATTCCTGTGTGTAGATGACTGATACCAAACTATATTCCTGTGTGTAGATGACTGATACCAAGCTATATTCCTGTGTGTAGATGACTGATACCAAGCTATATTCCTGTGTGTAGATGACTGATACCAAGCTATATTCCTGTGCTTAGATGACTGATACCAAGTTATATTCCTGTGTGTAGATGACTGATACCAAGCTATATTCCTGTGTGTAGATGACTGATACCAAGCTAAATTCCTGTGTGTAGATGACTGATACCAAGCTATATTCCTGTGTGTAGATGACTGATATCAAGCTATATTCCTGTGTGTAGATGACTGATACCAAGCTATATTCATGTGTGTTGATGACTGATACCAAGCTATGTTCCTGTGTGTTGATGACTGATACCAAGCTATATTGCTGTGTGTAGATGAATGATACCAAGCTATATTCCTGTGTGTTGATGACTGACACCAAGCTATATTCCTGCGTGTTGATGACTGACACCAAGCTATATTCCTGTGTGTAGATGATTCACACCAAGCGATATTCCTGTGTGTAGATGACTGATACCAAGCTATATTCCGGTGTGTAGATGACTGATACCAAGCTATATTCCTGTGAATAGATGACTGATACCAAGCTATATTCCTGTGTGTAGATGACTGATACCAAACTCTATTCCTGTGTGTAGATGACTGATACCAAGCTATATTCCTGTGTGTAGATGACTGATACCAAACTATATTCCTGTGTGTAGATGACTGATACCAAGCTATATTCCTGTGCTTAGATGACTGATACCAAGCTATATTCCTGTGTGTAGATGACTGATACCAAGCTATATTCCTGTGTGTAGATGACTGATACCAAGCTAAATTCCTGTGTGTAGATGACTGATACCAAGCTATATTCCTGTGTGTAGATGACTGATATCAAGCTATATTCCTGTGTGTAGATGACTGATACCAAGCTATATTCATGTGTGTTGATGACTGATACCAAGCTATGTTCCTGTGTGTTGATGACTGATACCAAGCTATATTGCTGTGTGTAGATGAGTGATACCAATCTATATTCCTGTGTGTTGATGACTGACACCAAGCTATATTCCTGTGTGTTGATGACTGACACCAAGCTATACTCCTGTGTGTAGATGATTCACACCAAGCGATATTCCTGTGTGTACATGACTGATACCAAGCTATATTCCTGTGTGTAGATGACTGATACCAAACTATATTCCTGAGTGTAGAGGACGATACCAAGCTATATTCATGTGTATAGATGACTGATACCAAGCTATATTCCTGTGTGTAGATGACTGATACCAAGCTATATTCCTGTGTGTAGATGACTGATACCAAGCTATATTCCTGTATGTAGATGACTGATACCAAGAAATATTCCGGTATGTAGATGACTGATACCAAGCTATATTCGTGTGTGTAGATGACTGATACCAATCTATATTCCTGTATGTAGATGACTGATACCAAGCTATATTTCTGTGTGTAGATGACTGATTCCAAGCTATATTCTTGTGTGTAGATGGCTGATACTGAGGTATATTCCTGTGTATAGATGACTGATACCAAGCTATATTCCTGTGTACAGATGGCTGATACCAAGCTTTATTCCTGTGTGTAGATGACTGATACCAAGCTATATTCCTGTGTGCAGATGACTGACACCAAGCTATATTCCTGTGTGTAGATGACTAATACCAAGCTATATTCCTGTGTATAGATGACTGATACCAAGCTATATTCCTGTGTGTAGATGACTGACAACAAGCTATATTCCTGTGTGTAGATGACTGACACCAATCTATATTCCTGTGTGTAGATGACTGATTCCAAGCTATATTCCTGTATGTAGATGATTGATACCAAACTATATTCCTGTATGTAGATGACTGATGCCAAGCTATATTCCTGTGTGTAGATGACTGACACCAAGCTCTATTCATGTGTGTAGATGACTGATAACAAGCTATATTCCTGTGTGTAGATGACGGATACCAAGCTTTCATCCTGTGTGTAGATGACTGATACCAAGCTATATTCATGTATGTAGACGAATGATACCAAGCTATATTCCTGTGTGTAGATGACTGATACCAAGCTATATTCCTGTGTGTAGATGACTGATACCAAGCTATATTCCTGTATGTAGATGAATGATACCAAGCTATATTCCTGTGTGTAGATGACTGATACCAAGCTATATTCCTGTGCGTAGATGACTTGCACCAAACTATATTCCTGTATGTAGATGACTGATACCAAGCTATATTCCTGCATGTACATGACTGATACCAAGCTATATTCCTGTGTGCAGATGACTGAACCCAAGCTATATTCTTGTGTATAGATGACTGATACCAAGCTATATTCTTGTGTGTAGATGACTTACACCAAGATATATTCCTGTGTGTAGATGACTGATACCAAGCTATATTCCTGTGTGTAGATGACTGACACCAAGCTATATTCCCGTGTGTAGATGACTGATACCTATCTATTTCCTGTGTGTAGATGCCTGATACCAAGCTATATTATTGTGTGTAGATCACTGATACCAAGCTATATTCCTGTGTGTAGATGAGTGATACCAAGCAATATTCCTGTGTGTTGATGACTGATACCAAGCTATATTCCTGTGTGTAGTTGACTGATTCCAAGCTATATTCCTGTGTATAGATGACTGATTCCAAGCTATATTCCTGTGTGTAGATGACTGATACCAATCTATATTCCTGTGTGTAGATGACTGATATCAAGCTATATTCCTTTGTGTAGATGACTGATGCCACGCTATATTCATGTGTGTAGATGACTGATACCAAGCTATATTCCTGTATGTAGATGACTGATACTAAGCTATATTCCTGTGTGTAGATGACTGATACCAAGCTATATTCCTGCGTGTAGATGACTGATACCAAGCTATATTCCTGTGTGTAGATGAGTGATACCAAGCAATATTCCTGTGTGTTGATGACTGATACCACGCTATATGTCTGTGTGTAGATGACTGATACCAAGCTATATTCCTGTGTATAGATGACTGATTCCAAGCTATATTCATGTGTGTGGATGACTGATACTAAGCTATATTCCTGTGTGTAGATGACTGATGCCAAGCTATATTCCTGTGTGTAGATGACTGACACCAAGCTGTATTCCTGTGTGTAGATGACTGATACCAAGCTATATTCCTGTATGTAGATGACTGATACCAAGCTATATTCCTGTGTGAAGATGAATGATGCCACGCTATATTCCTGTGTGAAGATGAATGATGCCACGCTATATTCCCGTATGTAGATGACTGATACCAAGCTATATTCCTGTGTATAGATGACTGATACCAAGCTATATTCCTGTGTGCAGGTGACTGATACCAAGCTGGATTCCTGTTTGTAGATGGCTGATACCAAGCTATATTCCTGTATGTACATGACTGATACCAAGCTATATTCCTGTGTGCAGATGACTGAACCCAAGCTATATTCTTGTGCATAGATGACTGATACCAAGCTATATTCCTGTGTGTAGATGACTTACACCAAGATATATTCCTGTGTGTAGATGACTGATACCAAGCTATATTCCTGTGTGTGGATGACTGACACCAAGCTGTATTCCTGTGTGTAGATGACTGATACCAATCTATATTCCTGTGTGTAGATGACTGATACCAAGCTATATTCTTGTGTGTAGATCACTGATACCAAGCTATATTCCTGTGTGTAGATGAGTGATACCAAGCAATATTCCTGTGTGTTGATGACTGATACCAAGCTATATTCCTGTGTGTAGTTGACTGATACCAAGCTATATTCCTGTGTATAGATGACTGATTCCAAGCTATATTCCTGTGTGTAGATGACTGATACCAATCTATATTCCTGTGTGTAGATGACTGATATCAAGCTATATTCCTGTGTGTAGATGACTGATGCCACGCTATATTCATGTGTGTAGATGACTGATACCAAGCTATATTCCTGTATGTAGATGACTGATACTAAGCTATATTCCTGTGTGTAGATGGCTGATACCAAGCTATATTCCTGCGTGTAGATGACTGATACCAAGCTATATTCCTGTGTGTAGATGAGTGATACCAAGCAATATTCCTGTGTGTTGATGACTGATACCAAGCTATATGTCTGTGTGTAGATGACTGATACCAAGCTATATTCCTGTGTATAGATGACTGATTCCAAGCTATATTCATGTGTGTGGATGACTGATACCAAGCTATATTCCTGTGTGTAGATGACTGCTACCAAGCTATATTCCAGTGTGTAGATGACTGACACCAAGCTGTATTCCTGTGTGTAGATGACTGATACCAAGCTATATTCATGTATGTAGATGACTGATACCAAGCTATATTCCTGTGTGAAGATGAATGATGCCACGCTATATTCCTGTGTGAAGATGAATGATGGCACGCTATATTCCCGTATGTAGATGACTGATACCAAGCTGTATTCCTGTGTATAGATGACTGATACCAAGCTATATTCCTGTGTGCAGGTGACTGATACCAAGCTGGATTCCTGTTTGTAGATGGCTGATACCAAGCTGTCTATATTCCTGTGAAAATACTCGAAAGTAAACGATTCGGTTAGTCGATTTCGAATCGAACCAAACAGTAACCTAAAATTCAATATCGATTCGAATCTCGAAGCTTCTCATGGCTCCAGTTAACAATAACCGTTGCCTGCTGCCTATGATTGTCATTTAGGTATTGGATAAACTTTACCAACGAAGCAGGCGTCGTCTCCAATAGTAGACTATTTCCCCAAAAGCTAAAACATTCTACATTTCAAAAACAGTATGTCTATGTTTATCATACGATAGGATATTGCGAAAACGCAAAACAAAACAAAAATTCTTAAAAAAACATTTCTATATTACCATTATCGACTCACCCATTATCGAGTTATCAGTGTTTTTAATGTATTGGTGGTGTCAATTCAGTTTTGGTAAATGGTTTAAGGCAGAAAATTCTTACACTGAAATAACTGACCGAGATCGCCCCAACAGGCAACGAACAAAGAATTCGCGAATAAAAAAAAAATACAATCAATTTATTTTCTTCATTCCAGACGAAGTAACTACAGAAGAAAAATTCTTTCGTATTCCCTATTTTTGAGAACTGGCATTCCATGTGTTTTATTTTCCCATTTTTTTCATGTTTTGGCCATGGGCTTATTTTCACGTGTTTTTTCTTATCGTTGTGTTATTAAACAAACTAAATATGCTTCTATTGTATAATTACACTCCTATTCATGCAGAACTTGACCCAAGTCACCTCGTTATAAGAATTAAAAAAGATATTCTTAGAACTGCCCCAACATGGTCTGTGAAAATGTGTCATATTAAAATAGTATCAATCCAGACATTAATATCTACTCTATGTTTTTCCACCGTTTCCGTTGGAGAATATACGGTTGTCAAAGTACGATCAAGTAAACTTTCTCTACAATCTCGAAGCCAGCAAAAATTATCTACAGCTTCTAACAGTAGGGGCTGAACGGGCCTCTTTTTGGCGACCTCGGAAGTGATGTAATGTTACGTGACCCAGTTACACCATTTTAGGCTGTCATGGTAGCCCGCGTGATAAGCCATGAGACGTCATTACAACAGGAATACGTGTTTTCGGTGTTCACGCGCAAAGCGAGTTGCTAACTTGACAATTTTGTTTATTGGGGACCGCCATTTTGGTTTCTGTGATGGCAGGTGGTTGCTATCTGAGCTAAAGCCCATTAATAGAATGGGTGTGTGTTCGAGGGAGTGTTCGATTGAATGGGAGCGTATCTAATTAAGCAAATGCACCCGACAAATGTCCAAAACTTCCGGAATCCGCGTTTTTGCCTATCCAGATCGCCATCTTTGATGGCGTGTGGTTACTATGGGATTCAAGGGTTTATAAAAAGACGGGTCTGTGTTTTGAGGGTATGTTCTAGAGTAAATCCACTTGTAACACCCTACTTGCAGTACCCCACTTTCGGCACCCGACTTTCAGCACCCATTGTTACGAGATGAGTTGATGTGTGGTATGTGGAGTCATTTGTTCCGGATCTATAGCTCATATGCTCGATAAAATTCGAGTCGTTCGACGAAGCAGACTGTATAAGACTCATAGTAGTAGTGGAAGAAAAGTATGAAAGTGATATGATTTGTGACCCACTGCGGCAGTCGAGTCATGACAGATACTTAGAGCCGTAGCACAATAAGTCAATAGTAATGATACAAGGCTGTAAAATGGTAGAACATAATAGAAATGATGGATACAATAGACGTTTGTCATAGGATAGACAGTAGGTAACACTACCAAGAGCCGTATAAGAGCTTGGAATCTCACTTATAGAATCTTACTTATCGGATCACTTTTTAGGATATATCTGTACGCCTATGCGTTGCTTGTGTTGTGCGCACATTGAACATTTTAATATAAGCATATATCGGTACATCTGACATGTGCCCATGTGTTGTATATAATGTGTATAGTTTGTGAACTTGGACTTCACCAGGGGCAACTGTGGCGCGTCCTTGGGCAAGGCACTTAATCCCGATTACCCACATGAGGGCACGATGACGCTGTGTACTAAGGCATACTGCACGTCGGTGGTGCCCTTGTCTTCAACCAATGCTAACCATGCTTGTCCGGAGTTAGTATTTCGGAGAGTCTTCAGTTGCTCGCAGCTGCTTGGCGGTTCTCTCCGGGCACACTGTCCCACACGAGGTGACCCTGGCTGTCGAAAGCACCGTTAAATCCCAATAAGAAAAAAATGCACCAGAACACAAGCATATTCTACAAAATATCATTTCAACGTTCGTGGAATCAATTCCTAGTATCCGACAATGCTTCTTGAATTCCGTTTTCGTCATATGTGTCTATCTGCTGCATGTATCATGTACCCATGTGCCGCATACCGTGTGTACACATTGTGACACATTGTACACTAACGCACAAGCACATTCCACTAAACATGAGTTCCACGTTCCGTGGAATCCCTTCCTAGTATCCTACTATGTTTCTAGTAACCCTTTTACATCGCATCTATCTATGTGTTGTATGTGCTGTACGCAGATTGCGCACTTTCACATAACTATATACCGCACATCCAGTGTGTGCCCATGTGCTGCATGTATTGTGTACACATTGTGCACTTTCACTTAACCATATACCGGCACATCCAATGTGTGCCCATGTGCGGCATGTGATTTGTACACATTGAGCACTTTTACATAACCATATACCGGCACATCCAATGCGTGCCCATGTGCTGCATGTGATTTGTACACATTGAGCACTTTCACATAAGCATATACCATAAGCATATACCGGCACATCCAATGTGTGCCCATGTGTTGCATGTGATTTGTACAAATTGTGCACTAACTCACACGCACATCTACAGTACGTGGAGAGTGTACTATCGCTAAATCACCCACAGGGTGGAGATTCCATCCAAGCAATAATTGCAAATCTGTTGCAAAGCCTAACCAGCACAAGTAAAGTTTCAGCCAATGGACCTCCGGGTTAAACCCGGAGGTCCATTGGCTGTAACATTGCTTGCGTTTTTTGTCGATATATACAAAATTTGAAAGTTATAGCTTGGGTGATAACTCCACTCCGCAGGTGATTTAGTTACAATCCACTCTCCACGTACTGTAGGTACGCTGGTATGCTCTAGGCCAAGCGACTGTATAGACCAAGGCACCCTTTGATGCATGAAACGATCTCATTGAACTCATTGATCGAGAAAAAAATTGAAACAGGGTCAGACTTTGCTAACAAACCCGTCGTGATATTAACAAGTAACCAGTAATGGTTCAATGCTGAACGGGAGGAAGAAGACTATAGTATTGGGTGAATCCAGTGGACAGTAATCATTGACGGACGGCGATGACAAAAGGCAAGTCAGCAGTAGTGACATTAGAGATATGAATGTTTTGGGTGTTATTGGCGATATAGCGTGGAGTGAAACCAAAACGTTTTATCTCCCATTTTTCTTTTTTTGTGGAAAATCGCGGTTGATGTTTCGGTACAGGATTTAACACACACAAATTGGCTGGCTCACCGTTAACGTGAATGTAATTATATTGAGGGTAGTATTAAAATCTGATTACATTCGATGCTGTAAGCGCAAATACCGTATATTTTCTGAATAAAAGAGGAAAATGTGTTTGGAGACAAAACCACTTTGTTGATGAAAATGCTACTAAGAGTCAAAAACAAAGGGATATGTGGAGATAGGAGATTTTTAGCCTCAGTTCACCATTGTCTGAGGAAACTACAGGGCAACTGTAAAAGCTGTAATAATACCCCGCATTTACATTAAGTCAAAACATAAATCTTGAAACTGTCGAAGCTTCACTCAGCTGTGTATATTGAAAGAGCCAGATTTATGTGAAACAGAAAATTATTTGCTGCGTGTCACAACAGAAATACCAAAGGAACTCTTCTGATTCCTTTATCACACTTCAGTATGTACATATCCTGAAACATTTTTCGTATTTTTGTATTCAGACATTAAGATAATGTTAACAGAGAAGCATACTTTTACATATATAGTACATATACATAGTCTACTGAAATAAGCAAAGCGTCAGTAGATGAAGCTATATGTACTGGTAAGGTTACCGTTCTCTTCGAACGTACTGTAAATAGGATACAGGGCCGCATTGTAACTAAGGGGAAGAATTGTTCTTGTTGCAGGAGTTATGAGTTGCAGATTGCTAGCAAGGTTCACTGTACACGCGGGTTATTTGTTTGGCTACGGCAGTTTTGTTGCAACTTAATTTGTCCTAGAGAAAACCGAAACGATGATTAAATACTTGAAACTAAACTAAATCTTCAAGAAAAGTACTTGCCTGCCTCTTAGAGTTAAAGCAAAAGACATTGCCTAAAGTATTCAATAAGTGTGATATCGGCAACATGATTTGAAGCAAGACACTATTCTCAACTGAAAAGATGAACATTCCGTTCACAGCATGTAGAATCGTCGGTCTGTACCGAGTTCCACTAACAATCCGCCCTACGTCCCTGTACCGAGTTCCACTAACAATCCGCCCTACGTCCCTGTTATTATCCCTCTCAATAACTAATAAGTAGTTATGCGGGGGTGGTGAGCATGGAGCGAACTTAGTTCAGATCGGAATGGCTTGTACTGCGCCCCTCTGAACGTACACCCAAGATCCCTGCAATCATTCTTCAAATATATTCTCTATATTTCGATACATGTAGTGTTCCTGGGATGCACGGGTGTGTGGGTGAACGGGCAGTGAAATGAGTTTCACCCTCTTCCCTGTTGTTTGGAATGTTGGGTAGGGGAAGTAGAATGAAACTCTCTAAAAACTATGTGACGTGATACGACCCATAACTCGAGTCTTCCTGAACTCCTGAAATATATCCGAGAATCAAGAACATGTGTGTTATACTCAATGACAACTAAAAGGAGAATAATAAATCTCCATTCAAATCTAGATACAAGTCCCAACTGGAGCCATCCTGAACTCCATGGTTTGAATGGAAAATTAAGCAAGGTGAATTGAATAAAAACTCAAAACGTTTGTACCGCATCCGTTTCAAGTCACCCACGTTAAACCCACGTTAAACTTGTTAATAGAAAATTTTATCAAACTGAAAAAGACTCACATCTTCCAATAAGGCCATACAAATTCTGGATGCTAACAAAAATGTAAATTCCATCAATTTTAGCTCTGTTTTGACAAGAGCAGCAGCCGTGAAAAATTAACGAGGGAATGCTCAGAAAATGAGCTCAGCCAACGACCATGGACTGTTTGTTGAACTTATTGCTTGAACATTTCCCTGACAACACCTCATGGATACTGGGAATTCTCTGTGAAACGTATTCAGACAGTACGTTCAACAAGCACTCGATGTGCCTTTTGCTGAACGTATTAACTGAATATTTTCTCAAAGATTATATACGTCAACGATGCTCGTGTAATGAAACTGTTGAAATGCTCGGAAAGGCAAAATTGTTACAACCGTCGTAAAACAATTAATGGAATAAATGTATGACAAGTGTCAAGTTATTGACACAAATGTCTTGACAAAGCTCGAACATTTTATCAACTGTCAAGATACTCACGGTATGTGGATGCCCTGCAATAGTCGGAAGGGGTCTTGGAAAAGACAGTATATATTCTAGTACTTACTGAAACTGTTCATCCGAAATGGAACTTCCAGTGAAGAGATGGCGTTTATCCAAGTGGCAGTTTGTTTTGTGGCCATAGAAGTGACTCATCATTTTCTGGCTTATACCAAGAGTTGTCAAATAGTACTCCTTACATATCCGCACCTTACCGTGATTGACGATAAAGAAGTAGAAGCAATGGGTAGAGATCTTTTTACCCCGATTGACAAGAAAGAAGTAATGGATAGAGATCTGTTTACCCTGACTGACGAGAAAGAAGTAATGGAAAGAGAACTCTTTACCCCGATTGACGAGAAAGAAGTAATGGACAGAGAACTGTTTACCCTTATTGACGAGAAAGAAGCAATGGATAAAGAACTTTTTACCCCGATTGACGAGAAAGAAGTAATGGATAGAGAACTGTTTACTCTGATTGACGAGAAAGAAGTAAGGGATAGAGAACTTTTTAACTTGACTGACGAGAAAGAAGTAATGGATAGAGAACTTTTTACCCAGATTGAGGAGAAAGAAGTAATGGATAGAGAACTTTTTACCCTGATTGAGGAGAAAGAAGTAATGGATAGAGAACTTTTTACCTGATTGAGGAGAAACAAGTAATGGTTAGAGAACTTTTTACCCTGATTGAGGAGAAAAAAGTAATGGATAGAGAACTTTTTACCCTGATTGAGGAGAAAGAAGTAATGGACAGAGAACGTTTTACCCTGATTGACGGGAAAGAAGTAACGGATAGAGAACTGTTTACCCCGATTGACGAGAAAGAAGTAATGGACAGGGAACTGTTTACCCCGATTGACGAGAAAGAAGTAATGGATAGAGAACTTTTTACCTAGACTGACGAGAAAGAAGTAATGGATAGAGAACTTTTTACCTAGACTGACGAGATAGAAGTAATGGATAGAGAACTTTTTACCCTAGTTGACGAGAAAGAAGTAATGGATAGAGAACTTTTTACCCTGGTTGACGAGAAAGAAGTAATCGATAGAGAACATTTTACCTTGATTGACGAGAAAGAAGTAATGGTCAGAGAACTGTTTACCCCGATTGACGAGAAAGAAGTAATGGTCAGAGAACTGTTTACCCCGATTGACGAGAAAGAAGTAATGGTCAGAGAACTGTTTACCCCGATTGACGAGAAAGAAGTAATGGTCAGAGAACTGTTTACCCCGATTGACGAGAAAGAAGTAATGGATAGAGAACCTTTTACCCTGGTTGACGAGAAAGAAGTAATGGATAGAGAACTTTTTACCTAGACTGACGAGATAGAAGTAATCGATAGAGAACTGGTACCCTCATTGACGAGAAAGAAGTAATGGATAGAGAACTGTTTATCCTGATTCACGAGAAAAAAGTAATGGATAGAGAACTGTTTACCCTGATTGACGAGAAAGAAGTCATGGATAGAGAACTGTTAACGCTGATTGTCGCGAAAGAAGTAATGGACATAGAACCTTTAAACCTGATTGACGAGAAATAAGTAATGGATAGAGAACTAGTACCCTCATTGACGAGAAAGAAGTAATGGATAGAGAACTGTTTATCCTGATTGACAAGAAAGAAGTAATGGATAGAGAACTGACTGACGAGAAGGAAGTAATGGATAGGGAACATTTTACCCTGATTGATGAGAAAGAAGTAATGGATAGAGACCTTTTTACCCAGAAAGACGAGAAAGAAGTAATGAATAGAGAACTTTTTACCCAGACTGACGAGAAAGAAGTAATGGATAGAGAACTTTTTATCCTGATTGACGAGAAAGAAGTAATGTATAGAGAATTATTTATCCCGATTGACGAGAAAGAAGTAATGGATAGTGAACTTTTTACCCAGACTGACAAGAAAGAAGTAATAAATGCATAGAGAACTTTTTTTCTATAAACTGTAGAGTTTGTTCGCGTACGCTGTTTCTCCATGCGTGTCGATGTTTCTTGCGTGGAACACATTTTTTGTCGTCATCCAATATAGCCCAGAACTCCCAGGCTATGGTATTGCGCTCACCCTCAGTGATGTGTATTGCACATTTGTACTTGAATTTTCCTCTACAGTCCTTTGTTCTTTTAACTCTCCGTCTCATGTGTATTTTGTCCATTTGAATCAACATACTCATGACCGGATTGCCGTAATCTTTTGCACATGGATTTTTTTTCTTGCGTCAGGATTTCTTTTTTGTTTTCTCGACCGTTGTTTTTTCTGTTTCTTTGTTTTTCTGTACGTCATGTTTGGTACTGTTACTTTGACGGTCATCGGTTTTATCCGTTGAAACGTTTGTTCCGAATTAAATTGCGGTTGTGAACTTTTTCTCCAGACCTTGTGTACTAGCACCTGGACCATCTGCCAACTCTAGTGAATCATCCGCTTGGTAGTCAGGATCATTATCGTTATCACAATCCTCATCAGATTCAGATCACTCAATACTTCCTTGACCGAGATCATCGGGGTAGTCCGGAATAATATGCCCAACTGCGCTTAACCCTGGGAATTAATGAATCGCGACCTCATCGCGACTAATATTTTCTTCAATAATAGGATCAACTGCAATTTTATTTTGTTATTTCGTCGGGTGAGTGCTAGAATGTTCTATATCCCATAGAGGAGATAATATATAGTCCCATAGGGGAGATAATATATAGTCCCATAGGGGGGATAATATATAGTCCAATAGGGGGGATAACATATAGTCCCATAGGGGGATAATACATAGTCCCATAGTGGGGATAATGTATAGTCCCATAGGGGAGATAATATATAGTCCCATAGGGGGGGATAATACATAGCCCCATTGGGGGATAATATATAGTCCCATAGGGGAGATAATATATAGTCCCATAGGGGGATAATACATAGTCCCATCGGGGGATAATACAAAGTCCCATAGGGGAGATAATACATAGTCCCATAGGGGGATGATACATAGTCCCATAAGGGGATAATACATAGTCCCATAGGGGAGAAAATACATAGTCCCATAGTTGGGATAATATATAGGCCCACAGGGGAGATAATATATAGTCCCATAGGTGACATAATATATAGTCCCATAGAGGAGATAATATATAGTCCCATAGGGGAGATAATATATAGTCCCATAGGGGAGATAATACATAGTCCCATAGGGGAGATAATATATAGTCCCATAGGGGAGATAATATATAGTCCCAGAGGGGAGATAATATACAGTCCCATAGGGGAGATAATATATAGTCCCACAAGGGAGATAATTTATAGTCCCATAGGGGGGATGATATATAGTCCCATAGGGGAGATAATATATAGGCCCATGGGGGGATAATATATAGTCCCATAGGGAAGATAATATGTAGGCCCATAGGGGGGATACTATATAGTCCCATAGGGGAGATAATACATAGTCCCATAGGGGGATAATACAAAGTCCCATAGGGGAGATAATACATAGTCCCATAGGGGGATGATATATAGTCCCATAAGGGGATAATACATAGTCCCATAGGGGAGAAAATACATAGTCCCATAGTTGGGATAATATATAGGCCCACAGGGGAGATAATATATAGTCCCATAGGTGACATAATATATAGTCCCATAGAGGTGATAATATATAGTCCCATAGGGGAGATAATATATAGTCCCATAGGGAAGATAATACATAGTCCCATAGGGGAGATAATATATAGTCCCATAGGGGAGATAATATATAGTCCCAGAGGGGAGATAATATATAGTCCCATAGGGGAGATAATATATAGTCCCACAAGGGAGATAATTTATAGTCCCATAGGGGGATGATATATAGTCCCATAGGGGAGATAATATATAGGCCCATGGGGGGATAATATATAGTCCCATAGGGAAGATAATATGTAGGCCCATAGGGGGATACTATATAGTCCCATAGGGGAGATAATACATAGTCCCATAGGGGAGATAATATATAGTCCCATAGGGGAGATAATATATAGTCCCATAGGGGAGATAATATATAGTCCCAGAGGGGAGATAATATATAGTCCCATAGGGGGGATAATATATAGTCCCATAGGTGAGATAATATATAGTCTCATAGGGGGATAATATATAGTCCCATAGAGGGAGATAATATATAGGCCCATAGGGGGGATAATATATAGTCCCATAGGGATAATATATAGTCCCATAGGGGAGATAATATATAGTCCCATAGGGGAGATAATATATAGTCCCATGGGGAGATAATATATAGGCCCATAGGGGGATAATATATAGTCCCATAGGGGAAATAATACATAGTCCCATAGGGGAGATAATATATAGTCCCATAGGGGAGATAATATATAGTCCCATAGGGGGGATAATATATAGTCCCATAGGGGAAATAACATATAGTCCGATAGGGGAGATAATATATAGTCCCGTAGGGAGATAATATACAGTCCCATATGGGGGATAATACATAGTCCCACAGGGGAGATAATATATAGTCCCATAGGGGACATAGAACATTCTAGCACTCAGGTGACGATTTATTAGATTGTTCCTTATCTCATGGTAGCTCATTAAATAGTCCAAGCGCTGCATCTATATCTTAATTCAGAAGAAGTTAACTTTAAACAGACATTTAGGATACAGGCTTTCAACAGTCCCCCAAAACTGCTGCGGGTTACGTCACGAAGTAGGAGGCAATTGAAGGTATGGCAATCTCGCTGGGGGAGATTATTCATTAACAGAAAGCAGTCAGCTAACGTGAATGGAATGACGCCTATGCCCAATAACTCGAGACCCTTACGTTCCTCACTGAAACAAATTATAGTTGAAAGTAACACACTGTCTAATGATACATACAACTATTCCAGTTTAAGATATTCTCAAAGATAAATACAATTTTCGTCAGAAAGGCTTTGGCAGTCAGATACGTCAAGAAACTTAACCCTTTACCCAACGTAACGGCCAAAACCGGCCAGCGCTATTCTCAAAAATCGCCAATTAATTTTCAAAATATTTTCATTTTTTTGTCTCAAAAACATAGGTTATGACCCCTCGTTGGAACGAGCTCGTCGAGCACGTTCCAACGAGGGGTCATAACCTATGTTTTTGAGACAAAAAATGAAAAAATTTAGTTATTCAAGAATTTTGTTTGCAAGTGTCGTCTGCTTTTCATGTTAGGTAAAGGGTTAAGATGTTTGAGTGCAGATAAAAAACTCAAGGTTGAGATATCTCACATCCATTCATATTGAGATTAAGACTTGTAAGAGTTTTCACGGCATATGTGAAGCCTTGGACTCGATTGAAAGTCAGATAGTAAGGTTCTATTCTTATGCCAACATCCCCAATCTCAAAATGCTCGAAGGATGCCACGTATAAATAACATTGTCCAAGCCTAAGCGTTTCAGGGATATTAAATGGAGAAACTCAGAATATTTCCAAAGCTCGTTAGTTGTCCTTGTGCAATTAAGAAATCAATTGTATGTAGGCCCTATAGCTGACAATAATTTATCGAGAGATAAAAACTTGAAAAGTTCTTTCAATACTTCATTTGGGTGATCTGTGACTGGGATTCTGTGAAAAAAAAGAACAGCCGTGTAGTATGCAACTGAAACATAAGCATGTTTGACCTAAATCGTTGAAAGAGACAATTGGAAACACCAATTCAATAGATGGGATTACTCTTTGAAAAACGTTTTGTAACAGTGTAGGTTCTGAAAAATCTCTCATTTTGATAATATTAGTAGCCGCCGAATGTAATGTAATCTTCACAAAGGAGATAACTTTAGTTTATTTTTCGTGGGATCTGACTTTGAATTACGCAACTTGTGCCTCGGGGACGTTAGGGAGAGTGAGCTAAAGAAATGGTTTAGGCGAAGAGCAGGTGGTTGAGGTAGATGTAGAGAAATGTGATGGAGATAGATACATGTATACAGAGAAAAAGAGGAAAAGAGAGTGGTTTTGAGAGACAAAGAGAGAGAGAGAGAGAGAGAGAGAGAGAGAGGGAGAGAGAGGGGGGATTGGGTGAGAGACATCCTTCCGTTCGATGATGTACCTAGACCCGTCAACCAACAAGAAAAAGTAACAAATATGGAAAACAATTGCGTTCCAAGAAACCAAGAGTCATGGAACTCCAGGCAGATTTTTCATGGTCAGAAGGTTCCATCTCCAAATTCGATCGGGTCTTGACAAGAAGTATTATATTTCATTCCAGAGGGTGCTATCTCCATATTGGCTAACATGTGGCCTCGAATACGTATTTGAGGTGATATATGGAGAGGGAAGCTTCAAAAACGTTTTTAAAACGAAGACTTCCGAACTCTACGAATTCAGTTCTATTGTACGTTACACATTAAAAAAATATTAATTCACATTGTACCTCCGCGAACAAATAAATGCGTTGAGAAATTGCAGCAGCCATTTGTGAACTTATTGTCACATGATCTATGCAAGAGTAATGATTGGTGGATGAGATAGAGCACTCTGGTCAGATTGAAATTCACAATAATAGAGTGAGAACTATTTTTCTCAGCTCATAACATGGAATCTACCCGT
Organism: Pictodentalium vernedei; assembly: GCA_031216915.1. Taxonomy (NCBI): domain Eukaryota; kingdom Metazoa; phylum Mollusca; class Scaphopoda; order Dentaliida; family Dentaliidae; genus Pictodentalium; species Pictodentalium vernedei. The sequence continues at coordinate 455,292,470 of CM062289.1, forward strand.
GTTGTGAAAGCTGTGATATTCTTTACTGATAGAAAACATCATTACAATTCCAACTGTACCCATATCTCATTATCACGCCAAAATGGTCATCTGATTTTCACACTACGATGATTGGGTTGATCAGATAACTAAACCAAAATGTATTCTCCAAAAGTTGTCTTCCATTGGGTATCCTTCGATAATGCATTACCATGTCATAGGTATCCTCAAATACTCATATAAGCTGATATGACTAATGCGTTGTGTGCATTGTGTATTTTCACATAGACGTATCTCGGCACACCAAGCATGTGCTTATATGATGCATGCGATGTGTACACATTTTTACACAGCGTGTACTATCACATAGATACATCTGTAGGGTCATAACAAAGGCAAACCTGGTCATGGAAGGGAGAGATTATGGACAGTAATAGAATGAAACCGAGGATTCTGGGAAATGCGAACCAAATAAAGAATTGGTAGGCTGTTTGTAGCAATTCTAGAAAGTAACCGAGGATTTGGGGAAAATCCGAACCAGCAAAAGTACATTCGTACAATAGAACAACACCCCTTCATTTCTATAGCACTACGTGCTACTGTTATTAGTCCAAGATGAAGGATTCGACAAATCCGTTTAGGTTATCTTAGACCGTTTTTTTTTGGTGCTTTTAGGTCACTGCCTGGTTGTTTGTGACGAAAAGAATTACTCAAGTTCAAGTGAACATACCCACCAAACTCCACACTCCGTCATATTAGAAGCTTTTGCACCCCTGTAACCACGTGGCATCAAAGATGTTGGTGTGGATAGTCAACAACGACGATCCCGTAAGTTTGGGGACATGTCGGGCCCATTTGGGTAATTATATATTAATCCAATTCAATCGAACACACCCTCCGCACACATCCCGTCCTATTAGCTGACATTGGGCTAAGGAGCTACCACGTGAGAGCATAGAAACCAAGATGACAGCCTCCAATAAACAAAATGGACGATGGAAACACTTGTCACACTAACAACATGCGCTGCACTTGCGCACAGAAATCACACATTACCATGGTATTGACGTAACAACTAGATTGCTAACTTGATGTAACCGGGTCACATGACATGACGTCACTTCCGAGTTTCGCCACCAGGTGCCCCAAAAAGGCCCGTCTGATCCTTTGATATACTACTGACTTGGAAAATTAAAAACTGGTCTCTAAAGTTTCCTTTTGGAAGACATTTCTCGAGAATCCCAGATCCTCCCACACCCCGATTACATTTCAGCCCTTATCATTCAAATTCGCTCGGTGGCCCATGTAAGCTACTTATATATGTACAAATTGTTCGTTGAACTGAACCCTGGAAATACTTTGTTTGTTTCCATGTACTACAGATCTTCTTGGAACAACAGAAAGTAAACTTGCTTTATTATTTTCGTGAAGTAATTACTTAGAAATGAAGAAATAAATGTGCACAGTCATTTATTTGGAGAACAAGAAATATTTTCAAAAGTGTAATTAATGTTAAAATTATTTCTATTTATACATTCTGGACTCTACACTTTGCTTTCCGATATTTAACCTTTCACATAACTGACATGCTCTCGAAACTTGTGAGGTGTTTTTTTCTGAATTAAGCAGAAGTTTTCGGTTTTTTTTTTGATTCCCGCACTGTTTAAAAACTTGGATTTAAGATAAAAAAGGCAAGATGCTGTTAATTATAAAATTTGTGTTGAACATCAAGCACATACGTCCGAATCCCCAGATCAAGAAATGGCATTGATATGCCTGATAAATCGACCAGAACGTCCTATTTTGAAATTTTCCCATTAATTTATGATCTTGACTGGAGTCAGTTAGTCTGAAGTTTGGTGTGGCACATTACGAGATAACTTAACACATACTTATCGATTTCTGTTGTCACGATAGACAGTGAATCATTCCACGAAGTACACGGCCAACGCCAAAGCGCCCAACTGTAACGGGAGGGTAGCTGGCGACTTTTAACGTACTTATCCACTCGATAAAGTCTACGCCTCGTTCATTGCTAATTATACAATAAGATGATTTTCGAGGGCGTTGGGCTCTATTAACTCTGAACCGCCACCTGTAATTAGCAACCCAACAATCATTAGCGGCCCGAGGAGATAGCTGCGGTACTGCTAATCAATCAAAGATGGTGGTCCAGTACAACAGCAAAACGACGCCTGATAGAACTGTTATTTCTTCATTATGAATACTTAGAAATTATAAGAACGATTTTCAACCCTTTTGGATTTATATTATTTCGTGAAAAAAATCTTTGTGAAACACCATTTATTAAGTAATTTCAGGAAGAACACATTATACATACCTCAGTCAACACCTATGAAAGGTAAACTCGTTAGGGAAAAGTAAACAAATTTCCAAGACGAAATGACGTCATGCGCAGAACGTCAGCCGGCCCATCGGCGCTAATGACAACAAATAGCCATTAGTGACCGGCAATGCTTTACAATCTTTGTTTCAAGTTTTTTATGCTCCCTTATAGGCTATGTAAATTACTATTAACACGAAGGTTGCGCACAATCCATTGATAATAATTAAATATGACAAAAACAGCCTAAAATTTCAAGTGACGTTTACACATAAATCGAAAAACTAACTAAAGATATCTCCAATTTCTTGAACTGTAGAACATACCGAACTTTTATGAAAGTTCGACTCATTTGAATTTTTTTCCTCATGACCCCTATGATGTCATCTCTGAGTTCGACGAGATCGATTAGAAATTTCACCGGACGGCACCATGTTTTTTTAGATATGGTTTTTCGTGGTAATAATATTCGCAAGATTTCGAAAACATGAGGCTGAAAACGAGGTAGAAAATAGAAGGCAAAGAAACAAAACACAACGTACAATTGTCATCATTCGTATGGGGTGTGTCTCAAATTAAAATAAACGAAAATAAAGGTGCAGAACTTTACCCTTTTACCCAACGAATCGGCCGCATCCGCCCGCGCAATATGCAAATTCAGTAGTTGAAAAATAATATTTTTCCAAAAATTTCAACAAAACCATATTATGTGACCCCTCGTTGGAACCATGATATGGTTTTGTTGAAATTTTTTGAAAAATTTGAAAAAATGATATTCCAAATAATAAATTTTGATATCAGCTGCGGTGGGTAAAGGGTTAAATGACCAGAAATATATGCGGTAAGTTTCATAAATGTATCGCATATAAACTCGACTCACGAAGGTTGGATTTTTAATTATGAATGTGGAAAATAGGCTGAACTTAAAACTGACGTAAAAACGGCAACTTGGGTACGTTCTATTTTTTGCTCTGCAGCATAAAAATCCTACCATTTTAATTTTGATCCTATAACCTTCTATGCCACTACCTGAGAGTTCTACCATAACGGTTGGGAATTTCCTAGGACGGCACTATATTTTTAGATATAATTTCCTAGGACGGCACTATATTTTTAGATATAATTTCCTAGGACGCCACTATATTTTTAGATATAATTTCCTAGGACGGCACTATATTTTTAGATGTAATTTCCTAGGACGGCACTATATTTTTAGATATAATTTCCTAGGACGCCACTATATTTTTAGATATAATTTCCTAGGACGGCACTATATTTTTAGCTGTAATTTCCTAGGACGGCACTATATTTTTAGATGTAATTTCCTAGGACGGCACTTTATTTTTAGATGTAATTTCATAGGACGGCATTATATTTTTAGATTTAATTTCCTAGGACGGCACTATATTTTTAGACATAATTTCCTAGGACGGCACAATATTTTTAGATGTAATTTCCTAGGACGGCACTATATTTTATAGATGTAATTTCCTAGGACGGCACTATATTTTTAGATGTAATTTCCTAGGAGGGCACTATATTTTTAGATATAATTTCCTCGGGCGGCACTATATTTTTAGATATAATTTCCTAGGACGGCACTATATTTTTAGATGTAATTTCCTAAGACGGCACTATATTTTTAGATTTAATTTCCTAGGACGGCACTATATTTTTAGATTTAATTTCCTAGTGCAGCACTATATTTTTAGATATAGTTTTAAAAAGGTATAAAAACGTAAAATTGGCATTGAAATAAAAATACAAATGTGTACAACTTCAATTGAACACAAATAGGGCGCAGTTGGACCCGCAAATGTAGAAACTAGGACTCAACGTGACCTAAAAACGTCAAAATGGCATTGAACCGAAAAACAAAACAGAAAAAACGCTATCTCCTATATTTTGTAGCTCTACAGCACACTAAACGGCGTTGGCCTAAAAAAGCCTGATGGACACCATCTGGCATTTGTCGCGCGTCGTAGAATGACGTCTGAAAATTTGTTTTGCGATTTTAAAACCAAACCATTCTACAGGAGGAGGTCAGATCGCCGAATCATACGATCAGCCGGAAGCAATGATTGGTAGCTGACGAAACTGTAAACAAACCGGACCGCTCGCTGTTCGAGCGCAACCATTCCAGCTCGTAGTAAAGTACTCTCTGCGACGGAACAGCTAATTAAGCGAGTTCGAACGCACCAGTAAATAGACTGTCATTCGATAGGGATGCGGAATCGGAATCAGCACTGTGTATTTTCCGGGGACCAGGAAAAGATCGCAAAATAGTAGTGATATTTATTGATTAAATTACATAGTCATATAATAAATTGTAGCAATATATACTGACTTCTAGAACCACGTGCTACTCGATTTTAATCAGCTTGATTATAATATATTTCCAAGTAATTTGTAAGATATGATGTCATTACATAAAAACTGTTTGTTCAGAGAATTGGGTCGTTGCCCGCGTATATGGGTAGTGGGTTTAGATAATTGGGTCGTTACCCGTCTATATGGGTAGTGGATTTAGGATTTTGTTTTAACCGTTTACTAAAATTGAATTGTAGAGAGCACTTACAACAACATTTCTTGAATGACTGAATATTTTCACTTTTTGTCTCAAAAGCATTGCTTATGACCCCCTCACTGGAATGGGTTCGACTCCTCATCGGGACGGGCTCGACGGGTTCTATAAGCTATGTATTTTGAGGCAGAAAATGAAAGAATAATAAAATTTGATTATTGACTTTAAACGCTGGGCGGTTTTTGGTTGTTACTATGGGTAAATGGTTAAACTATTGTTTTTATCGTGACGATCTTAGTCGACATGCTCTATTTCATCAAACTGCCAAACATGTTTTCAATTTCTGTTTCCTCTGTAGAGACAGCCTCAATCGGTGTCGGCTTAACACTTCAAGAAGTATTGAAGAAAAACAAAGGCATGGAATTACAATTTCGAATGTTGTCCTGCATGACCAGTGCCATGAGGCCAATGAAAGACTATTACACAGCCTGTGGAACTTATCGCCATTGCTTGTAAATAAGTATAGGTTACAAAAGTAAAGAAAATTGCACTGCCGTAGACAACCTGTATTAGAAAAACATTACCAGTTATAGACGAAAAGTTGAGTCCTATTGCTTCAATTGTGCAGCATGTTCATGGACGTGACAACTGTTACTTATACCCAGTTCCTTATTTGAAAATCTTTATCAACCGATTGATCGGTTGATAACGAATGTCGAATAAGGATCCGGGAATAAGTAACGGTTGTCATGTCCCCAATATGTTCTCTGACTCTTCATGACGCGTTGTCTTACGGTGAAGAGAAGAAAAACGTATTGCCTGAACAGTGGGTTTTTGCGAAGTATCTCCTGTTTGACTTGCCAGACGCCATTTTACTAAAAGCAAGCAACTGCTTGAACACATATCGTCCCCTGAGTTCCAATGTGTTCTATGTGCCAATAGGCACATAGAACACATTGGAACTCAGGGGACGATATTTTAATGCCAGTTCATATTTAATAATTACACAATTGTTCTCCTGGCTTCTATGAGTACATCAGACTAACAAAGCTCAACCGCAAGGGCTCCATCATAAAATACGAATGAGTGTTGGTCCCTTTCAACGTACTCTTCAGAAAGGTAAAGTGTCTTGGAAACAAAAGCCCACAAACGAACGTCATTATACTGAAGGTAATGAAATATTAAGTAACAAAGACGCGCCCTTAATACAATTTCTTCCTACGAGTGTTGTTATTACTGCGTCAATATTGATCGGCCGGATATAACCACTTTATCTACTTTTGTTAATCGCATCCCTGTGTGCGTTTCTTATATTCTCTATAAAATTTGATCATTTCTCTTTTTTTTGTAATTAACGCTAATTGGACTCCAATTTTGTTCCTGGAGGAAATCGAATCGATCGGGATACAAATAAAAAATATATTTCTACTACAGAAGCTCAAGGGGACGCAGGATGGTCTCTTGGTGCAACCATATTGAATTCATTCACATCAATTCTTTTGTTTGATTTTGGTGGTTCGGTTGTGCACTTTTAAAGTCTATAACAACGCCAACATGGGTGAAGCGAATTCTTACCGATTAGGGTTAGACATGATTAGTTTGAAAAACTCGAAATAGTGAGATTATCACGCGGCAAACAGGGGGAGGGGGTGTTATGGAAATTCCTCTACAAACCACCCACCACCCCCTTTTTGGGAGAATTGGTCTTTTTCCTTTTTCATGAGGGGGACCACCTCCCTTTCAACCATCTAAAATGAATCCTCAACACAAAACTGTCCAGTTTTTAGTCGTATTATTGATCCGTTTCTGCTATTCCACTTTTTCTAACAACACAAAAAGGGAGATAATTCACGAAGATTTTAAAAATAGAGCAGATCTTGAGCAAAACCAGAGACAAATAAGATAAATACTTAATATCTGCAATAATTTAATATTACCTAATTGTACCAAATTATATTTTATATGGTTTTAGCATGGGTTACTGAAATGACAATCTCAATATATTCACTAACTTGAGTAGATGTGCAGGATGTAGCTCCCTGCCACAATGTTGTCTATGTGTTTTTGACCACTCATGCAATATACAACAAAACCTATATATATATTAACTCTTAGAAAGCGGGAGTCGAGTTTTCTTGCCTGAGATGCAATACGAAAGGTAATCTAGCTGTGACAGTTCGGCTATCTTTGGGCTGGAGGGGGGGGGGGGAATATTAACCACTGAACAGGTGTTTCTAGTCAAGTGTCGTCTGCCTGAATAGGCAGACGACACTTGACTAGAAGCACCTGCTTTACTGTAAGTTTTTCGCGGCATGACATGTTCAATAAATTCATTCTGATTTCCAGGCTTCTAAGAGTTAAGTCATCTTTAGAACACTTGGAGTGAGCATTAGAATCGAACTTGGATTCAATGGGAGCTTGGAGTTGAATTGAGATGAGTTGATGGGGTAGACAATGGTCAATAGCCTATAGGGCGTACATGCACACTGTATTGATGCTATCTTTCAAACCCATCAGCGCCAGCCAGCACAATGATTGTGTGGAGGAATTGACAAACTTGATCATATACCATGACTTGAACCCTAACCAAATATCAAATTCATCGTGAATCAGAGGTTACCAGTACGGCACACTTCTGTGTGATTTATCGTTCTAAATTATATCTTATAGTGTCTTAGCATTGGGTTATTGAGCTGACAAGCTCAATAGATTCACTAATTTGAGTAGATGTGTAGAATGTAGCTCCCTGACACAATATTGCCAGTCTGTTTTTTTTGGCCACTCATGCAATATGCAACAAAACCTGGCAATAATAAGTCATTCTTAGAACACTTGGAGTGGCCATTATAATGGGATCTTGGGGGTGAGTTGAGAGATGGGTTGATGGGACAGAAAAACGCAATAGTCTATAGGGCATACATAAACATTTTATTGATGCTATCTTTCTAACCCACCAGCGTCAGCAAGCACAATGATTTTGTGGTGGAATTGACAAACTTAGTTTAAACAATATTTTATTAATGAAAACCATGTAGTTGCAAACAATATGATTTACAATAAAGGAAAGAAACAAATATAATTATGAAGCAGTGAATGCAGCATACAGAAACAATACTAGTTAAATCACAAGAATGAAGGGATTCGACAGAAAGTTTGATGCTTATGTTGGTCGTCTATCTAGGTCTTTGAGTTACAAGATAAGTATTACCGGAACTACTGGCGAAGTACCAAATGCAAATTGTTTAAACTGTGTGATGAAAGATATTTAAGTATATATAGAGGATATGGAATGAGTGTTTTTCTCATTTAATATTTATGAAACGAGTCTAAGAATTTTCCGTTTGGGCGAGCCTCTGGCGAGCCCAAACGGAAAATTCGGACGGGTTTCATAAATATTATATGAGAAAAACGCTCATTTCATATTCTATTTATCATATGACACACACACGCACAAATTAACCACTTAGTATGATTTTTTAACCCATCACCTAACTTGAGTTGCAGACAGCACTTGGAAAAAACATCCCTGTATAATTAAAAATTTTCATTTTTTCCTTCCAAAACATAGGTTATGACCCCTCATTGGACACACACACAAACAAATTAGCCACTTAGTATGATTTTTTCACCCATCACCTAACTGGAGTTGCAGACGGCACTTGGAAAAAACATCCCTGTATAACTAAAAATTTTCATTTTTTCCTTCCAAAACATAGGTTATGACCCCTCATTGGACGAGCTCGTTCCAATAAGGGGTCATAACCTATGTTTTGGAAGCACAAAGTGAAAATATAAAAAAAATTGAATGGCGTTTTTCTTGTAGGAGGTTAATACAATATAACCCACCCTAAATAGGACAGATAACGTAAATTCTCCCTACTGAAATTATGCAAATATGACACAGTTGTATTTTGTTTAGCCAATCAAATTGTCCAGTTTTGAAATTGGCCAATGAAAGCTCCCAACTCTAATTATGCAAATTATGAAAATGGCCCAGTTGTATTTTGTTCAACCAATCAAATTGTCTAGTTTTGAAACTGACCAATGAAATTGACGGAAGGCTTTATTTATCACTGATTAATATGAAAACAAAATATCAAATGTTTTAAAGTGAACAAAACGGACGAGTCATATGATAACGATTTATACTTTAAAAGAAGAAAGAAATTACAGTGATAAAATGTAAGATTGTATAAAATGAAGCCAACATGGAATGAAACACATGCAGCCGAGAGATGAACGATGTTCAGAAAACATGTAACGAGACACTGAGTTGAAGCAGCATACATACCCTCGAGGGAGATAACAAGAAGCGCTAGAACTGGGCTGGGGGTATCAGGAGATAACCTACCCGACAAGAGAAGAGATTCAGCCTTTGTATTTAAGACTGAGTCTTAGAGAGCCATAATGGCGCGGTACTCACTGCGCTTCCATCAAGGCGACCTGTGCCCACACTGTATTAGCTGTTTTATAATACAGTTTAGACACAGACCGCCCTGATAGAGACAGGAATACAAATAACTGAAGCGTTTCGTTTCCATAATGTAGTCCTGCACCTTTTCCAATACGAGGCGATTTGCATTTTCACTTAAGTGCTCTGATCCATATAGGAGTATAGTGACGTTCACAGGAAACGGTATCTGCCCAATGGTGTTGGCCCGGACATTCGAGTAGAGCTGACATGATAGCAAGAAATGGTCAGACGATTCATCCGCACCACATTGTCAGTTGGGCAACAATGACAGGTGGTTTGCATGTAGATGAGAATTAAGATTACTACAACACAGATGCAGTCTACAATGGTATATCTGTGCCGCGCGACTCTAAACATTACTAAAGAATGAGTGTTGTCTTTGGTTATTACGATTTTGGAATCTCTTGAAATTGCTAATTGAACTATTTTGCCGAACAAGCAAAGGAATGTTATTCCACATTTTAGTTACATCGGGAATAAGTGAATACTGGTATAACTGGGTGCAGCAGAAAGGTACGCGGTGGTTATCACTTATACGCAGCACATGGCCTGTGTTGGTTGCTGATATGACAGGGGGCACTTTGTTTGCAAGCTATGGAGGCGTTATGCGGTGGTTGATTTTAAAGAACTGCATACGCTTGTGTTTCCGACGTCTGTCCTGAAGGGTATCCCAACATGTTTCAGTACAAGGCTCTCTATGTCAGCGAAATTAGTTTCAGTACAGTTGTCCCACACTGTGTCGGCATATTCTAAGAGAGGTCTGATGAAGGCAACATAAACTTTCTCAAGTACACTTCTGTCGAGGACAAATTCATACATCCTCATCAGGTCTATGCGTTCCTAGAGCTTTGAGCAAATATGGTCAATATGATTATTTCATGTACAATTGTTATTTAATATAGCACCCAGGCGTTTGTGATTACCTATCTCGGTTATTTGCGCATGGGAAAGATATAAAGGTGGGTGTAATGAGGGATTACTTTTGCGAGATACTTTCCGTCTTTTGTGAATTAAATTCTTCCAACCAGGGTTTTGCCCGGTTTTCGATTGTTTCTAATCACTATTAATTAAATTAGTAGCATGAATCAGATCTTCCACAATAAGGTATAAGGACGTATCATCCACAAAGAGTCGCATATTACCATTTAAATTTACAGTTATGTTATTAATGTATATTAGAAACAGAAGGAGCCCAAAAATCGACCCCTGAGGGACTCCAGAGCAGAGAGTTCTCCATGATGAGGACTCAGATGCTGTAGTAACTCTTTGTGTTATATCAGAAAGATACGATTTCAAAAAGTCCAGCAGGTCCCCTTCAATTCCGATTTTCTCAAGCTTGTATATCAAACCGGCGTTCCACACTTTGTCAAAGGCTTTACTGACATCGCAGAAAACAACCCCGACCTCCTTGCCCTCATCTAGAGCATGGCAAAATTCATCATATATATCGGTTAATTGGAGGACCGTCGAGTCGTTTTGTGTAAATCCGGACTGAAATTGACAAAGACGATTGTTATCAGTGAGAAATGTCCAGAGGCTCTTAAAAACACATTCTCCAATACTTTACCGACACAACAAATCGATGATGTCGGGCCATAGTTAGTCACCACGTTGGAGGGGTATTTCTTGAGGATGCGCGAAACATTAGCCCCTTTCCACATGACTGGAAATAACAATTATTTAAAAAGATATTGAAGAGGACCAATAATGACAAACTTGATCATATACCCTGATTTGAAGTCTTGACCCTAACCCTAACCAAATATCAAATTCATCGTGAATCATGGGTTACCGGTACGGTACAACTCTGTGGGCAGCCAGTGGACTTCTTCAATTTGTAGTAAAGCACCATGCAGTTATCGATGCCAGTACCTTTATATAGTGTAGTGGATTCCTTTTTTACTTTCACAACCTGGTTGGCCGGTCACGGTAAACTCTCAAGTTGTTTGGTGGAAGTTTTAATCTGCTATCACACAGGGCAGTGCTGCGCTCGGTCGTGATCAAGAGATAATCCCATACACTTCTTGAAGAAAATAGGCTGTCATGAGAGTGATTGTCAGGTATATCACTTCTAAATCCAAGAGTCCAGGGTAGACTAGAATAGACGGGATTAATCGGGGAGTTAGGGATGTGATTATACATCGTCGCGTGAGAACCATAAGGTTCTATCTTCCAGGGGAAGATAGAACCTTATGGTTCTCACGCGACGACATGTATGGACCAAACAAGGCCTGGTATAAATGGCCAGCATTCTGGGCCCATTTGCACATGTAGCTCTCATACCTGTAGAGAAACATATTTTTGTATAAATATGTTGTGAATTATTTTGTTTAACTCATTTACTTCATCTACCTATTCATCTTATTATTTCCCAGTCAGTCTCAGTCACACTTTCACTTCTAATTTTTATTTTTCTTCCTGACTTTTCTCAAGTTAATTTCACACACATCCCAGCCGCACTCATTATTTTTCTGTTCTTATGATTGTTGTTTGTTACATAAATGATTTATTGATTTAAGAATTGAATGCAATTATAATTACATTCCGTAACTGTTTAAACTACTTTTTACCAAACAACAGAGCAGAAAGACGAAATAAAACATGTACGAACGAACGAGGCGAAAAACCACCCACACACAAAATAAAAAGCGCACAACTCTGATTGTTAATTTTCACAACTTTAGAAATGGATAGGAGTATTTTAGTAACGGGCTTTAAGCCACAGTTGGAAAATGTCACCAACGAAACAACAGCGGAGTTGATCACTGCGAGAGGCGCTGAAAGTTAAAAACCGGCCCAAACACCGCCCGAATTACATTCTGTCGACTACGCTCTACCGTAAATGCGGGTCAAAGTTCGACCAAATGTATTCACCGGAAAATGAATTACATTTGGTCATGACGTTTTCACCCAGCTGACCAATGGGAACTGAGTATTTGGACCCAAAACGTATAACTACATTAAAAATGTGATTATTGAGCATTTGATTTTTCTTTATGCAAAACTGGTTTAAACCTATTGAGTTACAACAGCTGGTTATCAGTCATGCTACTATGCACATATGCACTAACTACCAGAACACCATTAAATCACCTATGAGTGTATCTTGATAGATTAGAACAGAAAAAAATGCGTAAATATGATAAGAAGAAAAAGAGACTTTTTTTCGTGGCAGAGAATTTTTTTAAAGACTCCCCGTCACCTTTCTCCACACAAGACAAAAACTGTAAATCTACCTCACTCCATCCATCAAATATGAAATTGAGACTAAAAAAATAAATAAATAGATAATGGTAACGTTGCTGCAACACATGCACAGTTTCAAATAATTGACTGATAAAAATTAGGCTGGATAACATTTGCATAAAATAAACTCCAAACATTATTTCAAATTGAATGAAATACTGCTTTTTGATTGACTGAGAGTGAGAGGTATGTTGAAAATTTTAGTCCACAATATCTTTTCATTTTTACACCGTGGTTAACTACGATCTAAAAACAGGAATACACAATAACTGGTATTTTCGCTCTCGTTCAATATGAAATTAACTGACACCATATATACCATATTAGGCCACCAACAAACTGTGTAACTAAAATTATAATTCTAAAACCACGAAACGATGCGTAATCAATATATTCAGTGCATTTATGTTTTGCTTCGGCAAACGAACGCAGTTTAATTATTTGTCTTTGCTCGACAACAAGGCTAAAATTAGGGACATCACACCCTGTCGTAATTCCAGGCAAACAAGAAAAATGCTAAACTATTACTTTAATGCAGCGCCGATATTCACATTATGGCTAGAGTGTAATAGCTTTAACAAACAAGCGACGTGATCACAGGGGTGAGGTGGCGGTTTAGGTCGTTCTACTTCTTTTCCTAAACAAGTGTCAAACTGGAATAACATCCGTAGAACAAAATATGGAATTTTTCTTGCCGAATATGGAACTTCCGCAATGGATATGAGAAGTTTATTGAGAGACCTACATATTATACGGGATTCCTAGTATTGTCTTCTAGTAATGGGTCCGCTAATAATGGTGTTGGTGGCCTACTATGGTATATATGGTGTCAGTTAATTTGTTGGTCCACCAACAAACTGTGTACCGAATATATCTTACCGACTGCTACATCGATGCACAGAACTAATAACAACAGCGATCAAAATTAAATGAGAAGTTCTCACAATGTGTTCACGTGTCTTTGCCTTGTTACAATTTATGGGAGAGTGCCTATAGGCACTCTCCCTTAAATTGTAACACGGCAAATTCATACCAAACAGTTTCATTTCAACGGTAGGTAACATGGTACACATCCACAGAATATGAAGCTTTTTAAGTTGCCTAACCTGCACTTCAGACCAAATATGGGCTTCCGACACTCAATCTTTCAACTTGAAGCGTTATCGGCTGCCGCCATTTTGAATAATCATTGAACAAAGGGGAGATTACCCATAGTTGTCATCGTATATTGATGGTGACAGGCAGTATATGGTTTTATATGCAGTCTGCATGTGACGTCTTTGAACCGATGAAATTCCCAGATGCTTGTAGGAGGTAAGATATTCAGTGATATTAGAGCCATGTGTAGCAGGTAAGATATTCAGTGATATTACGGTCATGTGTAGGAGGTAAGATATTCAATGATATTAGGGCCATGGGAATCACATATTTGTGATACGAATCGAAGCTCGAATCGAATCGAGTATGTTCCCCCTCCACTCCAGTTTTGTCGAGAAACAGTTGAGAGATAGAGTGTGTGTGTGTGTGTGTGTGAAAATGCAGAAAAAATGTACATTTTGGCTCCATATTAACCAAATTATTATTGATGTAGTAATTTTTTAGTTATATATTCAGAAAAGTTCACTCCTCAATGTTGAAGCGCGTGAGTCCAACGCCCGTGGCTGTGTGTTTTGTTTTCATACCATGCAACTATGTATATATTAAAAGACACATGGGCCACCGCTGCCATATATCACTTGTGTAACCGAGCCCCTCTATACACTCCGAATTATCGTGCCCCTCCTCCCCCTCCAAAGTACTTTTCTGCATATATATTGCGTTAGTGCAACATTAATGCCTTTCAGAAATTCGTTACACGATGAACAATCTACAATTTCGCAGTGTAATCATTTTATTATTGCCACGATATAGCTTTAGTTGTTGCTGTGGCATTAAGTACCAATAAATAAATAAATAATCATTCTCCTCTTCACTAAATGCTGAGTCTTACACTTCTTAGGCGGAGGGTACATATTTTGAATGACGCTTCTGATAAACAAGTTCACCTTTTCAGAGTACATTTTTTAATAAAACATAGAACAGCTTTTAGAATTCATTCATATGCGGTACTTAGTTTATTGGCAGAACTGTTTTAACTTTAAAAGGCTTACTAAATAAACAATGAACATCTTTAATTGTTTTTGAAAATATTTTACGCATGGGACGTGTTTTGTGGGGTTTGTGAAGCATTTCTAAACAAACGTTTGGTACACGCGACATGAGTTCTAATACATTGTCACTCGAAAACAGTAAACACATAGACTGAAGAGCAATCTCATACTCATTCCATCATAAAAAATACATGCCAGGATAGCTTGCGAAATTAAAAAAATGTCTATCAAAAAGAAATGATTTGATCGAACATTGTGTTCCCTCAAATCTCATTGTCACTGTAGTACTTACTCTAATCACATGTCTCACTTGAACTCTTTTCTCAATAGGCTGAATTCTCCCAACCAACAAAATACAGTTAAAACTAGAAGTCCTGTCACGAATAGTGCGCTTATCTAGGCATAAATGCGCGTTGGAATTGCGAGCAATTGCCATATCGAATGTCATCCAAAGCACGGCAGGTTATCTTGGTTACTCATAGCAAACACATGCAATGTTTCTGCCAATGGACACAGGCCATGTGTACAGAAATTGCCAGCTTTACTTGGGCCATAACGCGTACATTCACGCGCATATCAACGTGCTATTTGTGCGCATTTCATGACAGGACTTTTAGTTTTAACTGTACGAGTTAACTTTCTTATGACCCTTCGAAGTTACGAGATTCGAATCGAAATCATCCAGAGTCGAGTCTCGACGATTCGGACATTTGCAATGTTCATGATGTTCTAAAAATCCCACCAAATCTTTTAGTTTAAACAATATTTACTGGAACAAATTACATTTGCTGTATACAAAATGGAATACTTGTACAAAACTCCATGTTATACAATATTACACAGCATAAGAATAGAGAAGATACATTTTAAAGGAGGGATTCGACAGAAAACTTAGAGCTTATTTGGGTCGTCTCCCTAACTCTTGAGTATGCTGACACAAGAAGATGGTTAGGGAATAAATAGCTAGAATCACACATCGTACCTTGGAGGCAGATGACATTTAGTATGCAGCCCATCTAACTAGATCGATTACCCACTGTCGTTCACTGAACCGAGGCACCGCACCCAACACGTAAGCAGTCGCCAGACACGAGAGCATGATAACTCACGGTCAGACGAATGGATACCATTTGAGGCAATAACGTTTTAACACACACACAACTATTCACTAACACAGAAGCGCAAAATCAACATTGAATGGGAGAAGGAGCGGGGTAGGTACTAACGTTGGCTCTATCCGAATATGCAGTTCAGTGAGATTCTAACCTCCATAGATGACAATGCACGAGGTTGTTTAAACTTGCCATGCAGAAGAAGAGAGAAGAAATAAAGGGAATGATAAAAAAGGTATAGAAAACAAATACAGTCAACTTGAACACAAAATGCAATATCCTAGAAATCAGTACAAACACACTGGCAGTTCGCTGCTTGTTTGGGTTTACAACTGCTGGGACAGATGGCATGTGGGGCCTTGGTTGAACGGGACCTGGGCAGAAACATGAGATGGCAGTGTGGGAATCTATTGTAAACTGGGTAAATATGATTCTTATATTTAAGTAAATGGCCGGAGTGTTACAATCACAGAAATCTCCTACTCAATAGGATGAAATGCTGTACGACCTCGAAAATAAGACGATTCTCATCATTCTTGAAATATTCAGAACCAAAAATAAGTATGGATACGTCTGTTCTGAATGGAAGTATATCGATCGTAACACGACGAGCGTCTGCTTAAGCTAGTCTATTGCAGACAGTTTGTGCGCTGATTCTGTTGTTAGTTCTACGAGGAGTAATTGCTGCTGTCCTCGTCGCCGGAAGGAAGCGATCCCGCAAGTGAGATGTCCTGATGAGGCGGTCTTGTGCAGCGGTCGTAACTCTTGGTCGACCAGAACGCGGTCGGTCGGCAGTAGATCCAGTGGTTCTATACCTTCCAACGAGACGGTAAATGGTGGCCACAGTGACTCCGAACTCAGAAGCGTGCTCAACTGGAGGTATCCTAGCCTCATGGATACCAATAGCACGCAACCTCTGATTGGCATTTTTAAAAATGTCGCAAGACAAAACCTAGCGTGTTTTCTCAATAACCCAGGCTCTCTAGCCCAACATAACACAACGGAAATCGTCGGTCACCCATTCAATTTGACTTTCTCGGGTAGCACGTGCTATTTTGAAATCCGTAACAAAATTGTATACGGTTGGGTGGACAACAACAACATGTCATTAAACTCTTTGCACGACTTCTTGTCCACAAACATGCAATATTAGAACTATAATATTCCATCCTTCATGCTATTTTTTCACATTTGTTTCTATTATACTTTCTGTTTTTGACTCAGTATATATAAATGTGTACTCAAGTTACAACAATGTAAACGCATTCTACAATGATTAATTTGTACTGCGCGAGATTCGCTAACACGAAAAACGATAATGACCGTTGGTTAGCTTCATTTAACCCTTTACCTAACGTAACGGCCAAAACCGGCCAGCGCTATTCTCAAAAATCGCCTATTAATTTTCATTATTTTTTTCATTTTTTGTCTCAAAAACATAGGTTATGACCCCTCGTTGGAACGAGCTCGTCGAGCTCGTTCCAACGAGGGGTCATAACCTATGTTTTTGAGACAAAAAATGAAAAAAAATAGTTATTCAAGAATTATTTTTGCAAGTGTCGTCTGCTTTTCAGGTTAGGTAAAGGGTTAAGAAACCCTTGAAGTTATTCATTGAACGACATAGACATTCCATTTTTACCAACAGACTTGAGGAAAACTCTATCAAATTCCTAGGGGTCAATCTGGACGAAAATTTAAAGTTCAAACAACACACGTCTGCAGTTTGCCTAAAGATGGCAAGGGCAATATTTGCCCTTAATAGGGCAAAAAGAATCCTTCCTTTGAAAGCCCTGAAGATATTTTATCAGTCATTAATACATAGCCATATGTTGAATGGTATACTTGTCTGGGGCCATGTTCTCTCAAGCAGGAGAATTTCAACACTCCAAAAAAGGCTATATCCGTATCATAACAAATCGAAAAAATATCTCGCATACCGAACCTTTATTTAAAAACTGTGGAATACTGAAGTCTGAAGATTTGTATAAGCTACATGTGCATCTTTTTATGCATGACTGGTACCACAATAAACTTCCCATGTTATTTGGCAATACTTTCGAAATCTACACTAACTCTTCTGGAATGGAAACAAGACAAACGGGGAATGTGCGCTCCCTCAAACCAAGAACTCGCTTTCTGCTGATCTCCCGATTCATTCTTTCCCGAAAATTTGGAATGATTTAAATCTCAAAGTAAGGCAATATAGCAGGTCTTTGTTTAAAAAGAAAATAATTAGTTCATTCTTGAATGGATATTCTTTTGACATTTTTGCACCAATCCATTTTGTCCGGATTGTGGCCCAGCATAAAGTATCTCATCCTCCCAACTATCGCTATTTCTATAATTGATCCTAATTCTAAGACTTTTCAAATCACCACTTGTTTTTTCTGATTACCTCCGAACATGGGGAAAGCTTCACAAAAAGCCTCTCTAAGGGTTCACTTATTGTGAATCGGGGAGGACAAAGAACGAAACGACTCTGATGTCAGGACAAAATAAATCATGCCTGGGAATGGCAGGAAGACAGCCTTTCTGGCTATGCCATTTCCATGCAGTGTACACTTTTTTATTGTTATTTTGTATTTATGCAAACTTTACATGAGTATGCTGCAAAATAAAGTTTCATTCATTCATTCAGTGAAGAATTTTCGCGAACGGACACAGGCAAGTTGTTCCACTGATCAGTAACATTAGGTATGAAAGAAGATTGGTACAGTTGTGTATTACGGGATGGAACTCGATGATTTTGACGTGACCGAAGATTAAGTGAAGGATTCATGGAAGAGATAAGCGGAGGAACTTTGTTGGAAATATAGGAGGGAGACAAACGGTGATGCATTTTGAAAAAAACAGAATTAACTTGTGTTTGCGGCGTCTTTCTTGCAGTGTCTCCCAGCATGTTGTGAATGGCCATACTGGCGTTTACAATTGCCTCTGTAATTATTCTGGCTGCAGCTATCTGCATTTTTTCCAAGTCAGCTATTTTGCATATCGTACAGTTATCCCAGACTGCATCCGCGTATTCGAGGAGAGGTCTAATAAAGGCAAAGTATATTTTTTCCAATACTTTGCGGTCGAGATTGAATTTGGTCTCCTCAGTGGGTCTAAACGTGTCCAGACTTTTGAGCATATATGGTCAATGTGATCGTTCCACGTATATGAACTATTTAATATCACTCCTAAGTGTTTGTGTTTGGCGACTTCCGTTATCTGGCTATTACCAAGAAGTAGTGGGGTGGACAGGGGGATTACTTTAACGTGAAATACGCATACCCTCTGTTTTATTAGGATTAAATTCAACCAACCATGTCTGGGCTCAATGTTCTATTTTGGCTTGTTCGGGGTTCTCTACAATAAGATATGGCGATGTATCGTCTGCAAAGAGCCTGATACTACTGTGTAAATTTTCAGTTCTATCATTGATATAAATCAGGAACAATAAGGGCCCGTGTATCGAACCTTGTGGAACTCCAGCGTTCATTGGTCTCCAGGTGGAAGACTCCAGAGCTTGGACTACCCTTTGTGACCTATCCGAAAGGTAAGACTTCAGAAACAATAATGGTTCTCCCGACACGCCAATTCGCTCTAGTTTGTGGAAGAGACCAGTACGCCATACCTTGTCAGAGGCCTTGCTGACATCACAGAAGACCACCCTTACTTATTTACCCTCATCAAGTGCTCGACAGAACTCATCATATATATCGGTCAGTTGAAGGACAGTTGAGTCACTTGGCCTGAAGCCAGGCTGAAAGTGACTAAGGGCATTAGTCTAGATCAAGAACTGCCATAAGCGCTTAAAAACACATTTTTCAAATACTTTACCAACACTGCCGAGCAGTGAGATTGGGCGGTAATTAGTGATTACATTCTAGGGCTCTTTCTTCAGAATAGGGGAGACATTGGCTTTTTCCACAACGACGGAAAGAATGAATTATTCGGCAATATGTTAAATAATACCGAGGGAGGCACACATAGTGAAGATTTACTTTCCTTAAGTAGACGAGGACTTATAAGATCTGGCCCGGACGCCTTAGACACCTTTATCGTCTTCATCAGTGCATCATATATTTCACTGCAGTATAAGGTAATACTATCAATTTTCTGTGAAGCTTGGATTGGTGTGTCAGGGCATTCGAGCCATCAACTGAAGAGATAGAAGAGAAGCATTCATTGAACGCCACTGCTTTCTCCGCCGATGAGGAGTATATATTGTTTAAGCAATTGATGGAACAATCAATGCTACATAGTGGTTATCGATGAAAGTCTTTAGGGTCTTCTACCACTGTGATGAGGATATTTCATTACTAGACGGGGTAGATTGTACTTTAGTTATGTATGAAGCTTTGGCGTTTCTTGTAGCTGTTACAACTTCGTTACGTTTGAGTGTGTATTTTGCCCAACAGAGTGGATTGTTTTTGCGTTTGGCTATTCGATATAGGCGTTTTCTTTGTCTTATCAGAAATCTTCTCTCGTTGTGAATCCATTTCGGTTGATGGGACCTGGAAGTAACAAGCTTGTTCGGTATATGCTTGGATGCTATGTCGAGAAGTTTATTTGTGAAGTTAGACACTATGGTATCAAGGCAAGGGTTGTCAGAAAGTGAGTCCCAGTCTTCGATGGTGCAGGCTTCATTCAATACCCTAAAAGTGTCCTGTGAACACAACCATATGCGCCTTTTAAAGCTAAGAGGTGGCGGTTTCATCAATTCGACTTCGATGGAAACTGGATAATGGTAGCTGATCATATCTAGAAAAATGGTCCTAGGACCGCGCACTCCTGAATGTGCACCGTGTTACTGATCGCAAAAAGTTCTATCAATGAGGCAGACGTGTCGGTAAAGCAAGTTGGATCATGTACTAGCTGCCTTAGGTTAAAACAAGTGATGATCTCAGAAAAGACCCTTCTTAACTGGTAGAGTGCAAGCCCTATTTTGGGCTTTACTAAAAGTGACAGGCAATAACTGCCTGTAGCTATATTTTGCCCGAGGAAGCCTTTATTGTCCCTCATATGAATAAGATTTTTTAAACAATACCTTGCTCTCAGACATTTAATTAGATAGTGCCTATAAGGCACTATCCAATTAAATGTAATAGACCAGTATATGATGAACTTTGATTTGTTGTCAGAAAAAAACTCAGCTCTTTACCGGTTAAGGGGGCAATTAGGTTGTCATTGAAGTCACCCGTAACAACAATATCTGAAATTTATGTATTTCGAGCTTTTTTCAATGGAGGCAATGCTGGTGGGCGGTAGAGTACTCCTAATAGAAAGGGGCTCTCTCCTTTTCGTAAATACTTCTGCCCATAGGCACTCAGTGTTCAACGTGTCGAGATCGGGTCTATGTCGGAATGGGGTCCCGTTTTTAATACAGATGGCAACCCCTAGTTGGACGGTCAAATCTCAATGGATCCTGGAAACCATGGAGCAAGATGTCTGGTGTGGAGTCTGTGTTGTTCAGCCGTGTTTCTGCGAAGGGGAGAACATCAGCGTGACGATTCACACTGACCAATATCTAATTCAGATTTTAAGCTGCGAATGTTAAGATGGAGAATTTTCAATGCATTGTGGTGATGAGCTGAGCTAACGGAGTTGGGGCTGGGGTTGCTTTCGATGTCACCAGACTTCAACAAAATTGTAACCGTAATGAAGAAGGCCACGAATACGACAATCAGTATGGCATACCCTCAAGGGCGAGTGTTGCATTTAGGAGATATTGAAGGCAAGTTGCGTGCAAAATGGCTTTGAGAGAGAGAGATAGTGGATAGGGAAACGTAAAGTAAAAGTGGATTCAGAACAGAAGAGTACATAAAATACAATAAAAACATAATGGAAAATAACATGTACAGGATTGCTGTTTTGCATTCTATTGATGTTGTGTGAATGCCTCTAGGCCGAGGTCAGGGGTTAAACAATAAAAATAACATTTATCTAACAGGAAATTCCATCTACTGGTATTCGTACCTGCGAAACTATACGGTTCTCTTACAAGCATGTTTGTGTGGTACATAAACGGGTAAAAAATAAATGGCTGACAGAGTGCTTAGAAGGTTTAAATTTGTATGCGACAAACATTTGGATGAGATGATTTGTTGGAATAAACTGTAGACCACAGAAGTAAAACTAAGACAGATATATGAGAAGATTATGATAAACGGGCCACAGGCACCTGAGCAGACAATGGGTGAGGCCAACACTCCATCTACTGTCTGACCAGGTCTCCTGGAAAGAGTGCATTATCATTAAACATTAGGTGCGTGTCATGAGTGGGTGTGTAACACAGGTTACACAGCGTGGACGGTTACACAGGAATCTTCATCTAGGCATGTAGCACTAACATAGGTTACACAACGTGGGCGGTTAAACAGGAATCTTCATCTAAGCATGTAACACTAACATAATGGCCTGTAGGTTACACAACGTGGATGGTTACACAGGAATCTTCATCTAAGCATGTAACACTAACATAATGACCTGTAGGTTACACAGCGTGGATGGTTACACAGGAATCTTCATCTAAGCATGTAACACTAACATAATGACCTGTAGGTTACACAGCGTGGATGGTTACACAGGAATCTTCATCTAAGCATGTAACACTAACATAATGGCCTGTAGGTTACACAGCGTGGATGGTTACACAGGAATCTTCATCTAAGCATTCAGCACTAACGTAATGGCCTGTAGGTTACCCAGCGTGGACGGTTACATAGGAATCTTCATCTAAGCATGTAACACTAACATAATGGCCTGTAGGTTAACCAGCGTGGATGGTTAAACAGGAATCTTCATCTAAGCATGTAACACTAACATAATGACCTGTAGGTTACACAGCGTGGATGGTTACACAGGAATCTTCATCTAAGCATGTAACACTAACATAATGACCTGTAGGTTACACAGCGTGGATGGTTACACAGGAATCTTCATCTAAGCATGTAACACTAACATAATGACCTGTAGGTTACACAACGTGGATGGTTAAACAGGAATCTTCATCTAAGCATGTAACACTAACATAATGACCTGTAGGTTACACAGCGTGGATGGTTACACAGGAATCTTCATCTAAGCATGTAACACTAACATAATGACCTGTAGGTTACACAGCGTGGATGGTTACACAGGAATCTCCATCTAAGCATGTAACACTAACATAATGGCCTGTAGGTTACACAGCGTGGATGGTTACACAGGAATCTTCATCTAAGCATTCAGCACTAACGTAATGGCCTGTAGGTTACCCAGCGTGGACGGTTACATAGGAATCTTCATCTAAGCATGTAACACTAACATAATGGCCTGTGGGTTACACAGCGTGGATGGTTACACAGGAATCTTCATCTAAGCATGTAACACTAACATAATGGCCTGTAGGTTACACAGCGTGGATGGTTACATAGGAATCTTCATCTAAGCATGTAACACTAACATAATGGCCTGTGGGTTGCACAGCGTGGATGGTTACACAGGAATCTTCATCTAAGCATGTAACACTAACATAGGTTACACAACGTGGATGGTTACACAGGAATCTTTATCTAAGTATGTAACACTAACATAATGGCCTGTAGGTTACACAGCGTGGATGGTTACACAGGAATCTTCATCTAAGCATGTAACACTAACATATTTGTCTGTAGGTTACACAGCGTGGATGGTTACACAGGAATCTTTATCTAAGCATGTAACACTAACATAATGGCCTGTAGGTTACACAGCGTGGATGGTTACACAGGAATCTTCATCTAAGAATGTAACACTAACATATTTGTCTATAGGTTACCCAGCGTGGACGGTTACACAGGAATCTTCATCTAAGAATGTAACACTAACATAATGGCCTGTAGGTTACACAGCGTGGACGGTTACACGGGAATCTTCATCTAAGCATGTAACACTAACATAGGTTACACAGCGTGGATGGTTACACAGGAATCTTTATCTAAGTATGTAACAATAACATAATGGCCTGTAGGTTACACAGCGTGGATGGTTACACAGGAATCTTCATCTAAGAATGTAACACTAACATAATGGCCTGTAGGTTACACAGCGTGGATGGTTACACAGGAATCTTTATCTAAGCATGCGACACTAACATAATGTGCTGTAGGTTACACAGCGTGGACGGTTACACGGGAATCTTTACCTAAGCATGTGACACTAACATAATGGCCTGTAGGTTACACAGCGTGGATGGTTACACAGGAATCTTCATCTAAGCATGTAACACTAACATAGGTTACACAGCGTGGATGGTTACACAGGAATCTTTATCTAAGTATGTAACACTAACATAATGGCCTGTAGGTTACACAGCATGAATGGTTACACAGGAATCTTCATCTAAGCATGTGACACTAACATAGGTTACACAGCGTGGATGGTTACACAGGGATCTTTATCTAAGTAAGTAACACTAACATAATGGCCTGTAGGTTACACAGCGCGGATGGTTACACAGGAATCTTCATCTAAACATGTATCACTAACAAAGGTTACACAGCGTGGATGGTTACACAGGAATCTTCATCTAAGCATGTAACACTAACATAATGGCCTGTAGGTTACACAACGTGGATGGTTACACAGGAATCTTCATCTAAACATGTATCACTAACATAGGTTACACAGCGTGGATGGTTACACAGGAATCTTTATCTAAGTATGTAACACTAACATAATGGCCTGTAGGTTACACAACGTGGATGGTTACACAGGAATCTTTATCTAAGCATGTAACACTAACATAATGGTCTGTAAGTTACACAGCGTGGATGGTTACACAGGAATCTTCATCTAAGCATGTAACACTAACGTAATGGCCTGTAGGTTACACAGCGTGGATGGTTACACAGGAAACTTCATTTAAGCATGCAAAACTAACACAAAGGCCTTTAGGTTACACAGCGTGGACGGTTACACAGGAATCTTCATCTAAGAATGTAACACTAACATATTTGTCTGTAGGTTACACAGCGTGGATGGTTACACAGGAATCTTTATCTAAGCATGTAACACTAACATAGGTTACACAACGTGGATGGTTACACAGGAATCTTTATCTAAGCATGTAACACTAACATAATGGTCTGTAAGTTACACAGCGTGGATGGTTACACAGGAATCTTCATCTAAGCATTCAACACTAACGTAATGGCCTGTAGGTTACACAGCGTGGACGGTTACATAGGAATCTTCTTCTAAGCATGTAACACTAACATAATGGCCTGTAGGTTACACAGCGTGGATGGTTACACAGGAATCTTCATCTAAGCATGTAACACTAACATATTTGTCTGTAGGTTACACAGCGTGGATGGTTACACCGGAATCTTTATCTAAGCATGTAACACTAACATAGGTTACACAACGTGGATGGTTACACAGGAATCTTTATCTAAGTATGTAACACTAACATAATGGCCTGTAGGTTACACAGCGTGGATGGTTACACAGGAATCTTCATCTAAGCATGTAACACTAACATATTTGTCTGTAGGTTACACAGCGTGGATGGTTACACAGGAATCTTTATCTAAGCATGTAACACTAACATAATGGCCTGTAGGTTACACAGCGTGAATGGTTACACAGGAATCTTCATCTAAGTATGCAACACTAACATAATGGCCTGTGGGTTACACAGCGTGGATGGTTACACAGGAATCTTCATCTAATCATGTAACACTAACATAATGACCTGTAGGTTACACAGCGTGGATGGTTACACAGGAATCTTCATCTAAGCATGTAACACTAACATAATGACCTGTAGGTTACACAGCGTGGATGGTTACACAGGAATCTTCATCTAAGCATGTAACACTAACGTAATGGCCTGTAGGTTACACAGCGCGACGGTTACACAGGAATCTTCATCTAAGCATGTAACACTAACATAATGGCCTGTAGGTTACACAGCGTGAATGGTTACACAGGAATCTTCATCTAATCATGTAACACTAACATAATGGCCTGTAGGTTACACAGCGTGAATGGTTACACAGGAATCTTCATCTAAGCATGTAACACTAACATAATGGCCTGTAGGTTACACAGCGTGAATGGTTACACAGGAATCTTCATCTAATCATGTAACACTAACATAATGGCCTGTAGGTTACACAGCGTGGATGGTTACACAGGAATCTTCATCTAAGCATGTAACACTAACATAGGTTACACAACGTGGATGGTTACACAGGAATCTTTATCTAAGTATGTAACACTAACATAATGGTCTGTAGGTTACACAACGTGGATGGTTACACAGTCGTCTTTATCTAAACATGTAACACTAACATAATGGCCTGTAGGTTACACAGCGTGGATGGTTACACAGGAATCTTCATCTAAACATGTATCACTAACATAATGGCCTGTAGGTTACATAATGTGGATGGTTACACAGGAATCTTCATCTGAGCACGTAACACTAACATAATGGCCTGTTTTTCTATCATCATGTCCAAGCCTGAAAAAAGCAGACTGTCGGCTGCAGAATGAGGTTCCTGGAGGGGGAAGTTGGTGATACTACCCAGTACAGCAGGGTAACATCACTAAATTTACCCTCTGTGAACCGTGGTTCTTTCGAATTGAAGTCCAATACGGTAACTACTAAACCACCGTGCTCCCGAAGTCGCCTTCTGTTATCGGGTCTACAGTACAGGTGAACTGGTGTAAGAAGAAGTGTTTACGAGGAGACACCTAGTGTCGGACAGTGGTGGAAGCAGAAGTACCAGAAGAGAGCCACCGTGCTGTTATCGGGTCTACAGTACAGGTGAACTGATGTAAGAAGAAGAGTTCATAAGGAGACACCTCGTGTCGGACAGTGGAGGAAGCAGGAGTACCAGTAGAGAGCCACCGTGTTGTTAAGGGTCTACAGTACATGTGAACTGATGTAAGAAGAAGAGTTCATAAGGAGACACCTCGTGTCGGACAGTGGAGGAAGCGGGAGTACCCGAAGAGAGCCACCGTGTTGTTAAGGGTCTACAGTACAGGTGGATTGATGTAAGAAGAAGAGTTCATAAGGAGATACCTCGTGTCGGACAGGGGAGGATGCAGGAGTACCCGAAAAGAGCCACCGTGCTGTTATCGGGTCTACAGTACAGGTGAACTGGTGTAAGAAGAAGAGTTCATAAGGAGACACCTCGTGTCGGACACTGCAGGTAGCCGGAGTACCCGAAGAGAGCCACCGGACAACTGTCAGCATTAGTATATGACCCCAAGTGGGCAATGGGTATGAAGTGCCTTTCCCTAAGACATAACGCATTTACCCCAGGAGGGGATCGATCCATAGATCTTTCGGTTTGATGTCCAGTACCGTAAGCACTTAGTCACCACACTCTCTCGTCTACTGTCATCGGATCTTCAGTGTAGGTGAACTGATGATAGAAGAACAGTTCACAAGGAGACAATCTGTAGGTCTTTGAGAACATGTCGACGATTCGAAAATTTCCGTTTAGCACGACTTGTATCGAATCATCGAGACGATTTCGAATCGAATGTCGAAGTCTAAATAACGCCTAAAGGACTTTCGGCAAATTGAAAGCACTGCGACTAGTCAGAAGAGACCAGAAGCCTAGGAAACGGTTTCAACAGAGCCTAGATAAAGGTTTCAACAGAGCCTAGACAAAGGTTTCAATAGTGCCAAGATAAAGATTTCTACAGATCCTAGATAAAGGTTTCAACAGAGCCTAGATAGAAGTTTCAACAGAGCCTGGATAAAGGTTTTAACAGAGCCTAGATAAAGGTTTTAACATAGCCTAAATAAAGGTTTCAACAGAGGCCCTGATACGACATGGAAAGGGTTCAAGGCAAATGGAAAGGATTGAGACGAATGAGGAGGGAACAGAAGTTTAGATAAAGGTTTCAACAGAGCCTAGATAAAGGTTTCAACAGAGCCTAGATAAAAATTTCAACAGAGCCTAGATAAAGGTTTCAACAGAGCCCCGAAAAAGGTTTCAACAGAGGTCCTGATACGACATGGAAAGGGATTACGGCAAATGGAAAGCACTGAGACGAGTGAGGAGGGAACAGAAGCCTAGATAAAGGTTTCAACAGAGCCTAGATAAAGGTATAAACAGAGGTCCTGATACGACATGGGAAGGGATTACCGCAAATGGAAAGCACTGAGACTAGTGAGAAGAGAACAGAATAAAGTGCCTCCCATTGGTAGGACCCACGGATCTAAATACGTAAATTCTGTGAACTACGAAATAAACAGTGAAACCTGGAAGTATTCCGTACATATAATTTTCCTAATTGTGTTATGTAGATTCCTCCAGCTACAGCACAGTCGCCGTAAAGTAGTCACGTTCCACGGGTGGGCAATATTTCCACGGACGCAATAATATTAGATTAGAAACACTAATTACAGGAATAATCATCAAAAATTTAATGAATGAAGCACCGGGTGCTTTTTAGTACCTGGTGCACTCATGCGCGGATATCACTGCCCACGCGCGGATTACGACAACTCCACGGCGACTGTATTGTACCTGGTTAACGCATTCGTGGACATCACTACCCATGCGTGGATAACGACCACTCCACGGCCACTGTACTGCACCTGGTGAAGCATGCGTGGACATCACTACCCACGCGTGGATTACGACCACTCCACGGCGACTGTATTGTATCTGGTGAAGCATTCGTGGACATCACTACCCACGCGTGGATTACGACCACTCCGCTACGACTGTATTGCACCTGGTGAAGCAGGCGTGGACATCACTACCCACGCGTAGATTACGACCACTCCACGGCGACTGTACTGTACCTGGTAAAGCATTCGAGGATATCACTACTCACGCGTGGGTTACGACAACTCCGCGGCGACTGTATTGTACCTGGTGAACCATGCGTGGACATCACTACCCACGCGTGGATTACGACCACTCCATGACGACTGTACTGTACCTGGTAAAGCATTCGTGGACATCACTACCCGCGCGTGGATTGCGACCACTCCGCGGCGACTGTATTGTTCCTGGTAAACGCATGTGTGGACATCACTAACCACGCGTGGATTACGACCACCCCACGGCGACTATATTGTACCTGATGAAGTATTCGTGGATATCTCTACAAACGCGTGGATTACCACCACTCCAGGGCGACTGTATTGTACCTGGTGAACGCTTGCGTGGACATCACTACCCACGCGTGGATTACGACCACACCTAGGTCACTGTACTGTATCTGGTGAACGCATTCGGGGATATCACTACCCACGCGTGGATTACGACCACTCCACAGCGACTGTATTGTACCTGGTAAACGCATGCGTGGACATCACTACCCACGCGTGGATTACGACCACTCCACCGCCACTGTACTGTATCTGGTGAGCGCATTCGTGGATATCACTACCCATGCGTGGATTGAAACCGCTCCACGGCGACTGTATTGTATCTTTTGAAGCATTCGTGGATATCACTAACCGAGCGTGGATTACGACCACTCCACGTCGACTGTATTGTACCTGGTGCACGACCACATTGTACCTGGTGAACGCATTCATGGGCACTGTATTGTACCTGGTGAACGCATTCATGGGCATCACTACCCACTGGTGAATTACGACCATTCCTTGACAAAACTACACACGCGTGGATTACGACCACTCCACGGCGACTGTATTGTACCTGGCGAACTCATGCGTGGATAGCACTACCCACGCGTGGATTACGACCACTCCACGGCGACTATATTGTAGAAATCACTCGACGATTGTACTGTAGGCATGAAAATACCTATGTACAAAAATGTTTTATTTCCTGCAACAATAAGCATTTTTTCCGACAAGTCGCTCCAGGTACATGTCCATCTTTGGGTCAATTTTCTGTTTTGTTTATCACGTGAAATTTAACTTACAATAACACGGTATTAGTCTGTTTGACACGCTTTATTATTCATCATATAAAATAACAAAGAGGAATTCTCATATTAGCTTGTTCTGGTGAATGAGAGAAAATTCACAAATTATAACAACTCAGAAGGAAGTTAATCAATGAACAAGTATTTATCAGTGCTGAACGTTGCTGTCTAGACTTAGTTTTGCCCAAGAATTACCGGACATATTCACAGATGAGGTGAAGTAAATTACTGCTTATCTTCCTGTACTTAATGGCACATATATATGACTACCTGACACTGTCTTCCAATCCCTTAAATTAGGATTCCATACATCCATAAACTGCCACTTTTTATTATTCTGTAAAGGTTGCCTTCAAGAGAATTCTTACAGGAGAACTCAACCAGCAGGGTCTTTTCTCTTGACAATGTTTTTGCATCATTGAACCAACTTTTTGACCAACGATTTCGTGAGTTCTACTTTGATGAATTTTTCATCAAATCTAGTCGTGGCTGCTTTGAAGCAGCCATGACTAGATTTGTTGAATTTTAAAAACAAATTAACAGTTAAGTGATCTGTAGCGGTGTATATGTATATGTATTATGTATATTTATATGTATATGTGGTAAAAATTAAAGTAAAAATAAATCTGAGGTTTTTAGGGTTAAACACTCATCCAAGGGTTGCGGCAGTTTTAAGGTTAAATATTCGTCCAAGTGTTGCGGCAGACGCTGTCGATTCTGATGTTGTGCAGCATTCAACTCTTGCACCGAAGAGTCTCCACGTATTCAGCTATCATGAATTCCCTAAGACTTTGCGATTCCAGGTCGTGGTTATGAGCTAGACAACCGAGAATTGAAATGTGCCCTTCAAGAAGAAAATCGATGGCAGGCAGAGAGCTTTGTGTGGTCAGACATTGTCATCAAAAACTGCAGACCTGATCTTTACCGGAAGATATTTAAAACAAGTTATCACTTCCAATGCCGTCTTTGTGTGTCTTCCAACGAAAGATTCAGTTTACGATTAAAAGAGGTATCTTTAAGGTGGACACGAAAGGCGTATACAAAAATTCCCAGAAAAAAACAATGAACCTTAAAAACATCTCCTGGATGAAACCGAAACGTTTCAAAGATAAAGTGGTAAATTCTATGAAGTCGATTGCGTATTCAGTTATTGCTTGTCTTAGCAATTGTCTTCGCAAAACAAACAGTTTGGTAACATGGAAAATATAACGACTTCTACAACAACTAAAACTTATTTTAATGGTACATATCCCCCAATTCCGAGTGATTTCTACAATACAGTCGCCGTGGAGTGGTCGTAATCCAGGCGTGGGTAGTGAGGTCCACGAATGCTTCACCAAGTACACTACAGTCGCCGTGGAGTGATCGTAATTTACGCGTGGGTAGTGATGTCCACGCATGAGCTCACCAGGGACAATACAGCCGCCGTGGAGTGGTCGTAATCCACGCGTGGGTAGTGATGTCCACGCATGCTTCAACGGGTACAATACAGTCGCCGTGGAGTGGTCGTAATTTAGCGTGGGTAGTGATGTCCACGCATGAGATCACCAAGTACAATACAGTCGCCGTGGAGTGGTCGTAATCCACGCGTGGGTAGTGATGTCCACGCCTGCAATCACCAAGTATATTACAGACGCCGAGGAGTGGTCGTAATTCACGCGTGGGTAGTGACGTCCACGCATGCGTTCACCAGGTACAATACTGTCGCCGTGGAGTAGTCGTAATCCACGCGTGGGTAGCGATGACCACGTATGCAATCATCAGATATAGCACAGTCGCCTAGGAGTGGTCGTAATCCACGCGTGGGTAGTGATGTCCACGCATGCTTCACCAGGTACAATACAGTCGCCTTGGAGTGGTCGTAATCCACGCGTGGGTATTGATATCCACGCATGAGTTCATCAAGTACAATACAGTCGCCGTGGAGTGGTCGTAATCCACGCGTGGGTAGTGTTGTACACGAAAGCTTCACCAGGTACAATAGAGTCGCGAGGAATGGTCGTAATCCACGCGTGGGTACTGATGTCCACGCAAGCATTTACCAGGCACAGTACAGTCGCCGTGGAGTGGTCGTAATCCACGCCTGGGCAGTGACGTCCACGAATACTTCACCAGGTACAATACAGAAGCCGTGGAGTGGTCGTAATCCACGCGTGGGTAGTGATATCCGCGAATGCTACACCAGGTACAATACAGTAGTCGAGGAGTGGTCGTAATCCACGCGTGGGTAGTGATGTCCACGCATGCTTCAACAGGTATAATACAGTCGTCGAGGAGTGGCCGTAATCCACACGTGGGTAGTGATGTCCACGAATGGTTCACCAGGTACAATACAGTCGCCGTGGAGTGGTCGTCATCCACGCGTGGGAAGTGATGTCCACGAATACGTTCACCAGGCACAATACAGTCGCCGAGGAGTGGTCGTAATCCACCCGTGGGTAGTGACATCCACGAATGCGTTCACCAGGTACAACACAGTCGACGTGGAGTGGTCGTAATCCACGCGTTTGTAGTGATGTCCACGCATGCTTCACCAGGTAAAATAGAGTCGGCGTGGAGTGGTCGTAATTCACGCGTGGGTAGTGATGTCCACAGCTGCTTCACCAGGTACAATGCAGTCGCCGTGGAGTGGTCGTATTCCACGCGTGGGTAGTAAAGTCCACGAATTGGTTCACCAGGTGCAATACAGTCGCCGTGGGGTGGTCGTAATCCATGCGTTGGTAGTGATGCCCACGCATGCTTCAGCAGGTACAATACAGTCACCGTGGAATGGTCGTAATCCACGCGTGGGAAGTGATCTCGACATATGCTTCACCAGGTAGAATACAATCGCCGTGGAATGGTTGTATTCCACGCGTGGGTAGTGAAGTCCACGAATGGGTTCACCAGGTGCAATACAGTCGCCGTGGGGTGGTCGTAATCCATGCGTGGGTAGTGATGTCCACGCATGCTTCACCAGGTACAATACAGTCGCCTTGGAGTGGTCGTAATCCACGCGTGAGTATTGATATCCACGAATAAGTTCATCAAGTACAATACAGTCGCCGTGGAGTGGTCGTAATCCACGCGTGGGTAGTGTTGTACACGAAAGCTTCACCAGGTACAATAGAGTCGCGAGGAATGGTCGTAATCCACGCGTGGGTACTGATGTCCACGCAAGCATTTACCAGGCACAGTACAGTCGCCGTGGAGTGGTCGTAATCCACGCCTGGGCAGTGATGTCCACGAATACTTCACCAGGTACAATACAGAAGCCGTGGAGTGGTCGTAATCCACGCGTGGGTAGTGATATCCGCGAATGCTACACCAGGTACAATACAGTAGTCGAGGAGTGGTCGTAATCCACGCGTGGGTAGTGATGTCCACGCATGCTTCAACAGGTACAATACAGTCGTCGAGGAGTGGCCCTAATCCACGCGTGGGTAGTGATGTCCACGAATGGTTCACCAGGTACAATACAGTCGCCGTGGAGTGGTCGTCATCCACGCGTGGGAAGTGATGTCCACGAATACGTTCACCAGGCACAATACAGTCGCCGAGGAGTGGTCGTAATCCACCCGTGGGTAGTGACATCCACGAATGCGTTCACCAGGTACAACACAGTCGACGTGGAGTGGTCGTAATCCACGCGTTTGTAGTGATGTCCATGCATGCTTCACCAGGTAAAATAGAGTCGGCGTGGAGTGGTCGTAATTCACGCGTGGGTAGTGATGTCCACAGCTGCTTCACCAGGTACAATGCAGTCGCCGTGGAGTGGTCGTATTCCTGGCGTGGGTAGTGAAGTCCACGAATGGGTTCACCAGGTGCAATACAGTCACCGTGGGGTGGTCGTAATCCATGCGTTGGTAGTGATGCCCACGCATGCTTCAGCAGGTACAATACAGTCACCGTGGAATGGTCGTAATCCACGCGTGGGAAGTGATCTCGACGTATGCTTCACCAGTGATCGTTTTCCACGCGTGTGTAGTGATATCCACGAATGCGTTCAGCAGGTACAATGGTACAATACAGTAGCCGTGGAGTGGTCGAAATCCACGCGTGGGTAGTGATGTCCACGCATGCGTTCATCAGGTACAATATAGTCGCCGTGCAGTGGTCGTAATCCACGCGTCGGTAGTGATATCCATGAATGCTTCACCAGGTAGAATACAATCGCTGTGGATTGGTTGTAATCCACGCGTGGGTAGTGATGTCCACGCATGCCTTCACCTGGTACAATACTGTCGCCGTGGAGTGGACGTAATCCACGTGTGGGTAGTGATGTCCACGAATGGTTCACCAGGTACAATACAGTCGACGTGGAGTGGTCGTTATCCACGCGTGGGTAATGATGTCCACGCATGCATTCACCAGGTACAATATTGTCGCCGTGGAGTGGTCTAATCCACGCGTTGGTAGTGTCCACGAGTGCTTCACCGGGTACAATACAGTCGCCGTGGGGTGGTCGTAATCCACGTTTAGGTAGTGATATCCACGTATGCGTTCACCAGGAATAATACGGTCGCCGTGGAGTGGTCGTGATCCACGCTTGGGTAGTGATGTCCACTCATGCTTCACCAGGTACAATACAGTCGCAGGGGAGTGGCCGTAATCCACGCGTGGATAGTGATGCCCGCGTCTTTCTTCACCGGGTACAGTATAGTCGCCGTGGTGTGGTCGTAATCGCGCGTAGGTAGCGATCTCCACTCATGCTTCACCAGGTACAATACAGTCGCCATGGAATGGTCGTAATCCATGTGTAGGTAGTGATATCCACGAATGCGTTCATCAGGTACAGTACAGTCGCCGTGGTG
This sequence comes from Pictodentalium vernedei, assembly GCA_031216915.1. Taxonomy (NCBI): domain Eukaryota; kingdom Metazoa; phylum Mollusca; class Scaphopoda; order Dentaliida; family Dentaliidae; genus Pictodentalium; species Pictodentalium vernedei. Next base: position 455,326,976 of record CM062289.1, read on the forward strand.
TGGTCGTAATCCACGCGTGGATAGTGATGTCCAGGAATGCTTCACCAGGTACAATACAATCGCTGTGGAGTGGTCGTAATCCACGCGTGGGTAGTGATATCCACGAATGCTTCACCAGGTACAATACAGTCGCCCTGGAGTGGTCGTAATCCACGCGTGGGTAGTGATGTCCACGAATGCGTTCGTTCAAAGGGTACAGCACAGTCGCCGTGGTGTGGTCGTAATCCCCGTGCGGGTAGCGATACCCACGCATGCTTCACCAGGTACAATACAGACGCCGTGGAATGGTCGTAATCCACGTGTGGGTAATGATATCCACGAATGCGTTCACCAGGTACAGTACAGTCGTCGTGGTGTGGTCGTAATCCACGTGTGGGTATTGCTGTCCACGAATGCTTCACCAGGTACAAAACAGTCGCCGTGAAGTGGTCGTTATCCACGCGTGGGTAATGATGTCCACGCATGCATTCACCAGGTGCAACATTGTCGCCATGGAATGGCCGTAATCCACGCGTGGGTACTGATGTCCACGAATGGTTCACCAGGTACAATACAGTCGCCTTGGAGTGGTCGTAATCCATGTTTAAGTAGTGATATCCACGAATGCGTTCACCAGGAACAATGCGGTCGCCGTGGAGTGGTCGTGATCCACGCTTGGATAGTGATGTCCACTCATGTTTCACCAGGTACAATACAGTCGCCGGGGAGTGGTCGTAATCCACGCGTGGGTAGTGATGTCCGCGAATGCCTTCACCAGGTACAGTACAGTCGTCGTGGTGTGGTCGTAATCCACGTGTGGGTATTGCTGTCCACGAATGCTTCACCAGGTACAAAACAGTCGCCGTGGTGTGGTCGGATTCCTCGCGTAGGTAGCGATGTCCACGCATGCTTCACCAGGTACAATACAGTCGCCATGGAATGGTCGTAATCCACGTGTAGGTAGTGATATCCAAGAATGCGTTCATCAGGTACAGTACAGTCGCCGTGGATTGGTCGTAATCCACGCGCGGATAGTGATGTCCAGGAATGCTTCACCAGGTACATACAATCGCTGCGGAGTGGTCGTAATCCACGCGTGAGTAGTGATATCCACGAATGCTTCACCAGGTACAATACAGTCGCCCTGGAGTGGTCGTAATCCACGCGTGAGTAGTGATATCCACGAATGCTTCACCAGGTACAATACAGTCGCCCTGGAGTGGCCGTAATCCACGCGTGGGTAGTGATGTCCACGAATGCGTTCGTTCAAATGGTACAGTACAGTCGGCGTGGTGTGCTCGTAATCCCCGTGTGGGTAGTGATACCCACGCATGCTTCACCAGGTAAAATACAGTCGCCGTGGAATGGTCGTAATCCACGTGTGGGTAATGATATCCACGAATGCGTTCACTAGGTACAGTACAGTCGCCGTGGTGTGGTCGTAATCCACGCGTGGGTAGTGATATCCACGAATGCTTCACCAGGTACAATACAGTCGCCCTGGAGTGGTCGTAATCCACGCGTGGGTAGTGATGTCCACGAATGCGTTCGTTCAAAGGGTACAGCACAGTCGCCGTGGTGTGGTCGTAATCCCCGTGTGGGTAGCGATACCGTAGCATGCTTCACCAGGTACAATACAGACGCCGTGGAATGGTCGTAATCCACGTGTGGGTAATGATATCCACGAATGCGTTCACCAGGTGCAGTACAGTCGTCGTGGTGTGGTCGTAATCCTCGTGTGGGTATTGCTGTCCACGAATGCTTCACCAGGTACAAAACAGTCGCCGTGGAGTGGTCGTTATCCACGCGTGGGTAATGATGTCCACGCCTGCATTCACCAGGTGCAACATTGTCGCCATGGAGTGGTCGTAATCCACGCGTGGGTACTGATGTCCACGAATGGTTCACCAGGTACAATACAGTCGCCTTGGAGTGGTCGTAATCCATGTTTAAGTAGTGATATCCACGAATGCGTTCACCAGGAACAATGCGGTCGCCGTGGAGTGGTCGTGATCCACGCTTGGATAGTGATGTCCACTCATGCTTCACCAGGTACAATACAGCCGCCGGGGAGTGGTCGTAATCCACGCGTGGGTAGTGATGTCCGCGAATGCCTTCACCAGGTACAGTACGGTCGCCGTTGTGTGGTCGTAATCCTCGCGTAGGTAGCGATGTCCACGCATGCTTCACCAGGTGCAATACAGTCGCCATGGAATGGTCGTAATCCACGTGTAGGTAGTGATATCCACGAATGCGTTCATCAGGTACAGTACAGTCGCCGTGGATTGGTCGTAATCCACGCGCGGATAGTGATGTCCAGGAATGCTTCACCATGTACATACAATCGCTGCGGAGTGGTCGTAATCCACGCGTGAGTAGTGATATCCACGAATGCTTCACCAGGTACAATACAGTCGCCCTGGAGTGGTCGTAATCCACGCGTGAGTAGTGATATCCACGAATGCTTCACCAGGTACAATACAGTCGCCCTGGAGTGGCCGTAATCCACGCGTGGGTAGTGATGTCCCCGAATGCGTTCGTTCAAATGGTACAGCACAGTCGCCGTGGTGTGCTCGTAATCCCCGTGTGGGTAGTGATACCCACGCATGCTTCACCAGGTAAAATACAGTCGCCGTGGAATGGTCGTAATCCACGCGTGGGTAATGATATCCACGAATGCGTTCACCAGGTACAGTACAGTCGCCGTGGTGTGGCCGTAATCCACGTGTAGGTATTGCTGTCCACGAATGCTTCACCAGGTACAAAACAGGCGCCGTGGATTAGTCGAAATCCACGAGGGGTCAGTGATGTCCACGAATGCGCCCCAGAGGTACAGTAAGTCGCCGTGGTGTGGTCGTAATCCACGCGTGGGTAGCGATATCCACGAATGCTTCACCAGGTACAATACCGTCGCCGCGGAGTGGTGGTAATCCACGTGTTGGTAGTGATATCCACGAATGCGTTCCCCAGGTACCATACAGTCGCCATGGAGTGGTCGTAATCCACGTGTAGGTAGTGATATCCACGAAGGCGTTCATCATGTACAGTACAGTCGCCGTGGTGTGGTCGTAATCCACGCGCGGATAGTGATGTCCAGGAATGCTTCACCAGGTACAATACAATCGCTGTGGAGTGGTCGTACTCCACGCGTGGGTAGTGATATCCACGAATGCTTCACCAGGTACAATACAGTCGCCCTGGAGTGGTCGTAATCCACGCGTGGGTAGTGATGTCCAGGAAAGCGTTCGTTCAAAGGGTACAGTACAGTCGCCGTGGTGTGGTCGTAATCCCCGTGTGGGTAGTGATGCCCATGCATGCTTCACCAGGTACAATACAGTAGCCGTGGAATGGTCGTAATCCACGTGTGGGTAATGATATCCACGAATGCGTTCACCAGGTACAGTACAGTCGCCGTGGTGTGGTCGTAATCCACGTGTAGGTATTGCTGTCCACGAATACTTCACCAGGTACAAAACAGGCGCCGTGGATTAGTCGTATTCCACGAGTGGTCAGTGATGTCCACGAATGCGTTCCAGAGGTACAGTAAGTCGCCGTGGTGTGGTCGTAATCCACGCGTGGGTAGCGATATCTTCGAATGCTTAACCAGGTACAATACCGTCGCCGTGGAGTGGTGGTAATCCACGTGTTGGTAGTGATATCCACGAATGCGTTCACCAGGTACCATACAATCGCCATGGAGTGGTCGTAATCCACGTGTAGGTAGTGATATCCACGAATGCGTTCATCAGGTACAGTACAGTCGCCGTGGTGTGGTCGTAATCCACGCGCGGATAGTGATGTCCAGGAATGCTTCACCAGGTACAATACAATCGCTGTGGAGTGGTCGTAATCCACGCGTGGGTAGTGATATCCACGAATGCTTCACCAGGTACAATACAGTCGCCCTGGAGTGGTCGTAATCCACGCGTGGGTAGTGATGTCCACGAAAGCGTTCTTTCAAAGGGTACAGTACAGTCGCCGTGGTGTGGTCGTAATACCCGTGTGGGTAGTGATACCCATGCATGCGTCACCAGGTACAATACAGTCGCCGTGGAATGGTCGTAATCCACGTGTGGGTAATGATATCCACGAATGCGTTCACCAGGTACAGTACATTCGCCGTGGTGTGGTCGTAATCCACGTGTGGGTATTGCTGTCCACGAATGCTTCACCAGGTACAAAACGGGCGCCGTGGATTAGTCGTAATCCACGCGTGGTCTGTGATGTCCACGAATGCGTTCCAGAGGTACAGTAAGTCGCCGTGGTGTGGTCGTAATCCGCCCGTGGGTAGCGACATCCACGAATGCTTCACCAGGTACAATACAGTCGCCGTGGAGTGGTGGTAATCCACGTGTTGGTAGTCATATCCACGAATGCGTTCCCCAGGTACAATACAGTCGCCGTGGAGTGGTCGTAATCCACGTATGGGTAGGGACGTCCACGAATGCGTTCACCAAGTACAATACAGTCGCCGTGGAGTGGTCGTAATCCACGCGTGGGTAGTGATGTTCACGCATGCGTTCACCAGGTACAATACAGTCGCCGTGGAATGGTCCTTATCCACGCGTGGGTAGTAATGTGTACGCATGTTTCAACAGGTACAATACAGTCGCCGTGGAGTGAACGTAATCCACGCGTGGGTAGTGATGTGTACGCATGCGTTCACCAGGTACAATACAGTCGCCGGGGATTGGTCGTAATCCACGCGTGGGTAGTGATGTCCGCGAATGCCTTCACCAGGTATAGTATAGCCGCCGTGGTGGGGTCGTAATCCTCGCGTAGGTAGCGATGCCGACGCATGCTTCACCAGGTACAATACAGTCGCCATGGAATGGTCGTAATCCACGTGTAGGTAGTGATATCCACGAATGCGTTCATCAGGTACAGCACAGTCGCCGTGGTGTGGTCGTAATCCACGCGCGGATAGTGATGTCCAGGAATGCTTCACCAGGTACAATACAATCGCTGCGGAGTGGTCGTAATCCACGCGTTGGTAGTGATATCCACGAATGCTTCACCAGGTACAATACAGTCGCCCTGGAGTTGTCGTAATACACGCGTGGGTAGTGATGTCTACAGTCGCCGTGGTGTGGTCATAATCCCCGTGTGGGTAGTGATACCCATGCATGCTTCACCAGGTAAAATACAGTCGCCGTGGAATGGTCGTAATCCACGTGTGGGTAATGATATCCACGAATGCGTTCACCAGGTACAGTACAGTCGTCGTGGTGTGGTCGTAATCCACGTGTGGGTATTGCTGTCCACGAATGCTTCACCAGGTACAAAGCAGGCGCCGTGGATTAGTCGTAATCCACGCGTGGTCAGTGATGTCCACGAATGCGTTCCAGAGGTACAGTAAGTCGCCGTGGTGTGGTCGTAATCCACGCGTGGGTAGCGATATCCACGAATGCTTCACCAGGTACAATACAGTCGCCGTGGAGTGGTGGTAATCCACGTGTTGGTAGTGATATCCACGAATGCGTTCCCCAGGTACAATACAGTCGCCGTGGAGTGGTCGTAATCCACGTATGGGTAGTGATGTCCACGAATGCGTTCACCAAGTACAATACAGTCGGCATGGAGTGGTCGTAATCCACGCGTGAGTAGTGATGTCCACGCATGCGTTCACCAGGTACAATACAGTCGCCGTGGAATGGTCCTTAATCACGCGTGGGTAGTGATGTGTACGCATGCTTCAGCAGGTACAATACAGTCGCCTTGGAGTGATCGTAATCCACTCGTGGGTAGTGATGTGTACGCATGCTTCAACAGGTACAATACAGTCGCCGTGGAGTGATCGTAATCCACGCGTGGGTAGTGATATGTACGCATGCTCCAACAGGTACAATACAGTCGCCGTGGAGTGGTCGTAATCCACTCGTGGGTAGTGATGTGTACGCATGCTCCAACAGGTACAACAGTCGCCGTGGAGTGATCGTAATCCACGCGTGGGTAGTGATGTGTACGCATGCTCCAACAGGTACAATACAGTCGCCGTGGAGTGGTCGTAATCCACTCGTGGTGAGTGATGTCCACGAATGCTTCAACAGGTACGATACAGTCGCCGTGGAGTGGTCGTAATCCACGCGTGGGTAGTGATGTCCACGAATGCTTCACCAATTACAATACAGTCGCCGTGGAGTGGTCGTAATCCACTCGTGGTGAGTGATGTCCACGAATGCTTCAACAGGTACGATACAGTCGCCGTGGAGTGGTCGTAATCCACGCGTGGGTAGTGATGTCCACGAATGCTTTACCCGGTACGATACAGTCGCCGTGGAGTGGTCCTAATCCACCCGTGGTGAGTGATGTCCACGAATGCTTCACCAGGCACGATACAGTCGCCGTGGAGTGATCGTAATCCACTCGTGGTGAGTGATGTCCACGAATGATTCACCAGGTACGATACAATCGCCATGGAGTGGTCGTAATCCACTCGTGGTGAGTGATTTCCACGAATCCTTCACCAGGTTCGATACAGTCGCCGTGGAGTGGTCGTAATCCACTCGTCGTGAGTGATGTCCACGAATGCTTCACCATGTACGATACAGTCGCCGTGGAGTAGTCGTAATCCACTCGTGGTGAGTGATGTCCACGAATGCTTCACCAGGTACGATACAGTCGCCGTGTAGTGGTCGTAATCCACTCGTGATGAGTGATGTCCACGAATGCTTCACCAGGTACGATACAGTCGCCGTTGAGTGGTCGTAATCCACTCGTGGTGAGTGATGTCCACGAATGCTTCACCAGGTACGATACAGTCGCCGTGGAGTGGTCGTAATCCACTCGTGGTGAGTGATGTCCACGAATGCTTCATCAGGTACGATACAGTCGCCACGGAGTGGTCGTACTCCACTCGTGGCGAGTGATGTCCACGAATGCTTCACCAGGTACGATACAGTCGCCGTGGAGTGGTCGTAATCCACGCGTGCTGAGTGATGTCCACGAATGCTTCACCAGGTAATAAATATCATCAGCAGCAAAACTTTAATTAATGAAGCACCCGCGGGTTATACCCGGTTCTTCATTAATTAATTTTTTGATTATTATTTCTATAATTAGTGTCTGGAATCAAATATTATTGCGTCCGTGTAAATATTTCCCACCTCTGGAAAGTGACCAGTCCACGGCGTCTGCACTGTATATGTTTTGCATATTGGCCAAAATAATATTTTGGTGTTTCTGTAATAATTAATACAAGTGTTTTTTTTCAGTAACTCTCTTTTCCTTGGACTAAATAGATTTGTGCAATAGTTGCTTCACTGAAGCGTGTTTAACTTTAGACATGCCTTATGATAATAAATTTATTTATTTATTGGAGTTTAACGACACTTTCGACAACGAGGGTCACCTCTTGACGGTCAGTTTTACGAGAAGAGGAAATCGGACCACCCGGAGAGAATGACCCAGCAACTGCGAGCAACTTTCAGACTCCCCAACGTACTAACTCCAAACGAGCATGGTTAGCATTGGCTAAAGACAGGTGCACTATCGACGTGCAGTACACTTAAGCCTATGTACACAGCGCAACACCCCCTCCCCCCACGTGGGCAATCGGGTTGTAGTGCCTTGCCCAATGAACTTCTCGGTTTGAGGTTCAATGCCGTAACCACTGAGTAACCGCGATCACATGAATACAAACTGACCACAATTGTCCGCTGGTAGAAATTGAGCAGAAAGACTTCACTGATTAAACAAAAAGAAAAAAAGGAAACAAAAAGAAAACGCGCCTTTCTTAAAAAGATGGAAACAAAAAGAAAACGCGCCTTTCTTAAAAAAGATTTATTTTTATTTCAGCTGCTTCAATTCTTCTAGCTTCTACCCATTGAACACGTTATATGCCTTGAAGAGCGATTGAGCTGTGTTATGATTAACAACATTATTCCATAATGTTTTTCTTGGGTAATAGCTTCGTGAAAATTGTTGAATAAAGCATTTTCAAACAGATCTTGAATGGAATGTTTGTCCCGAGTGTGCAACGCAACGCCACTCGAGTTTTTATTTTGCGTTTGTAGAATTGTAGCCACCTTATTCTGCACACATCGTGTGAGTCGCGTTTGAGATAGAGGTGATATGAATTTGGAAAAGTTGAGACTGAAATTTTCCGGCGATCCAGAATTGATGGGCGAACTTCGGCAATACTGTGTTCGGTATAATTTTTTCTTATTGTTATAAAAATCATTTTTGGTATCTGTGGCAAAATCTTACCTCCTACAAGTATCTGGGAATTTCATTGGTTCAAAGACGTCACATGAGACGGCATATAAAACCATATACTGCCTGTCAACATCAATATACGCTGACAGCTATGGATAATCTCCCCTTTGTTCATTGATTATTCAAAATAGCGGCAGCCGATAAACGCTTCAAGTCGAAAGATTGAGTGTTGGAAGCCCATATTTGGTCTGAAGTACAGGTTAGGCAACTTAAAAGGCTTCATTTTCTGTGGATGTGTGTCATGTTACCTTCGAAATGAAACTGTTTGGTATGTATGAATTTCCCTTGTTACAATTTATGGGAGAGTGCCTAAATTGTAACAAGGCAAAGATACGTGAACACATTGTGAGGATTCTCTCATTTAATTTTGATCGCTGTTGTTATTAGTTCTGTGCATCGATGCAGCAGTCGGTAAGATATATTCGTTACACAGTTTGTCGGTGGACTGATATGGTATATATGGTGTCAGTTAATGCCATATTGGACTCGAGCAAAGCTCGAGTCCAATATGGCATTAACTGACACCATATACACCATATCAGGCCACCGACCGACAAACTGTGTAACTAATAATATCATCACAGTACAAGCATAAAGTCAAGTTTAACCAATCTTTATACAGTAAGGCTGCCGTGGACTGGTCACTTTCCACGGGGGGGGGGGGGGGGGGGCTAATTTTCCACGGACGCAATAATATTAGTTTCCAAACACTAATTATAGGAATAAGGATCAAAATTTCAATCATCGAAGCATCGGGTACAATCCGGTGCAATCCGGTACAATCCGGTACAATCCGGTACAATCCGGTACAATTCGGTGCTTGATTAATTAACATTTTGCTGACGATGACTTTTATTACCTGGTAAACACATGCGTGGACATCACTGCCCACACGTGGATTACGACCAGTCCACGGCTGTACTATGCATATTCTTAACATTTTATAGGATTTGTACTTCAGACATTGGTTACGGCGTCCTATTATACGAATTGAAAAACTTGTTTTCCCCGGGAAACAAGCACCACGCCACTCCCCAGTGTTCTACCTGGAGGTAGTAGATATATACGAAATCCCAAGCGCATAACAGACCGTGTTTTTTTGCCTCCACACTAAAAGTTCATGGATAACTCGGATCAATAGACGACACAGGTGATCTAACTTCCACCGTGCGTGTCCTCTCGCAGTTGGACCTGACAATCAATCTGTGTTAGGACAAAACGGTGGATGTCAGGTTAGTACGGACGAGGAATGAGCACGCAAAGATTAACTGTCACAGAAATGTTCTGTGAACGTTCCTTAGCGGCATTAAACTAAATTTAGAATTGGATAAATCGTGGAGGGGGGGGGGGGGGGTCATCATCACTGGAATTTCTGTTGTATACTGTTGTTTTTTTTTTGTTTTGTTTTTTTTTTTGTTTGTCTACTTTGATTTCAATCTGCTTTTACCCGTCTCTCTCTCTCTCTCTCTCTCTCTCTCTCTATTCTCTCTTTCTTTATTTCTCTCTCTCTCTCTCTTTTGAGTTAACTTCTTTTGTGTATAATGTTTACATATTGTTATATTTTGTTCTGCTTTTTGTAATCTATTAGTCTTTGTACAGGAGCGGAGGGTTTTCTAAGTGGTCAGCACTTGTCCTCCAATCCTGATTTGCATTGTTGAATGGCAAATAAAAATATGTTTAATCTAATAGACGAGACATTTATTTTACAACAAATACTCTTTACGACGAAAAGACAAATTCCAATGTTTATTGCTTCAACAAAGCGAACAAACTTGGCTCTGACAACGTAATAGGCATTAGCAGGTCGTCGAGTTGAAAGTACGTGTAGCACCAGTAGTGTAATAATCACACAGTAATGGAAATCCAAGATAAATAGAATATTAGTATAATAATCAATAATAAATGATTACATTATTGGTTGATTATTACACTACTGGTTGATTTTTATTACATTACTGGTTAATATTTACACTGTTGGTTGATTATTTCGCTTCTGTTTGTGACAGACCATTTTTTGTTGAGTTTTGTCTTGCCCAGTCATACCTGATAATGTGATAATGGACGATGGATGTTTCTGTCTTTCCCTGCTGCCTATAGTACGAGTGGTTTGTTGTGCGCGTCTTGTTCTCCCCCGTAATTGTTATTCGAGGGAGTTCTCCAGATGTCGAAAAGAAAACGAACTGGTAATTCACAAACTCACATTAAAAATGCATGTGATCTTATTCATATTCCTTCTTCTTAAATTACTTGGCTCAAAGCCATTTTTTTTCTCAACCCAAGAGCGAAAAATCTCTATTCTAATCTAAATATTGACTCCTATTTTCAAAACTCGATAGCTGATTTTCAACCGGACAACAAATCACAATTTTGTGACCCACCACCCACCAAAAAACCCCCAACACCCCCCCCCCCAAAAAAAAAAATATGTAATTAAAAAAAATAATAAAAATAAAATATACGGAAACAAAACAACACCAAAAAGCACAGACAATGTTTGGGTTTACAACTCCGTGTTTAGTTGATTCGTGAGTTTAACGTTGGTGGAGGATAAATGTTACTGAGTATATAAATGTCAGATAGCTATACTGTTTTGTTTGACGATGAAAACTGCACAAATCCGATCGAAATGTTCTGCTAGTTCAGAACCAACATTGCAGCATGGAAACGGGGATCTACCACGAACTTTCCGACGGAGACTTACAAAGAAGGCTGCGCTGCCTGTCATTTATGATGCGCGGCAATGCTTTGCATTGGTATAAAAAAAATCCTCCTTCCTCTCTCCCATGTCTGATGACGTATTGTGGAGACGATCTCCCTATTGAGTTTTATGGCATGTATACCGACAACAGCTCAGTACATCCATCTTGTAATTCGATTAATTCCCGAGATGTAAGGAGATTGAGACTTGAGAGTTTTGGAGGTGGAATCCCAAAAAGGCTTATTCCGAACTGAACTAACGTCGGAAGTAGTAGGAGATATTTTGTTATTTCATACGCCTTACAATTTGGGGCCGTAAAACTAGTCTCCTCTAGTCGTGTACCTGTAACGTTTTCTCAGGCCAAATCGCCTCTGGTCAGTATATAGAAATCAGTGATAAATGAACAAGAAACAGAAGCGAGCACTACGCAAATAAGATCTAGATTTCAATGTTTTTGTAAATTATCGACAATTATACATAAAGCCAGTACTCTAACCTCGGGATCTTGTCGACCTGTGATATTAACAAGACATAGCCGAAGTCAATATGGCACAAACCAATCTCGGGCATTAATTATTGGATACTTCATTGACATACGATACGTGCAGACGTGTACAATATCTGTATTTGCTCTTAAAAAGCTATATTCGCCCCAAAGCCCGCTTCAAGATATCGTCTTATGTGCTCCACTTAGCGAGTAAACACATTCGTTATTTGACATCTAAACATTCGCTCGAACAGTAACTAGGTGTATTAGGAGACGAAAATCGACGAAAATAATATGGTCTGAAAAAAGCATAGAAACTTTCCACTGCAATTACATTTGCCTCCCGGTTACCCATTAGAAGCCGCGCTTTTGACACTTGTGAATGACAGGCAAATGACATGATTTGAGCAGACCGAAAACACCCATGAAAGCTGGACAGGCGTTAGGCAAAACCGGGTAAAATAAACCAACTGATACCAGTTAGAGAGCGCTGATCATATACGTAGATCAAGTAATATCCTACGAATCACGTATCGGATGAGGGTCTGGGCTGGATGAGGGATAAGTACATAAGTCATCATCGTTTATTTAGCACGACTGGAGGACGTCATCTTATCCCTTTGCACCCTGGTGATATGATCCACGCCTGTCCAGTGTCATCAATTGGAAGAGTCTATTTTCGTTACTCTGGGGAAGACCAATCAATATTTTTAACGTGCAGCCTTGGGGCTGCACGTTGAAAATCTTGATTGGCCTACTGTACAAATTCACCGGACAACTATCTCCTTAATGATGTCGGGCCATATCACGACCCTGGTCCAGAAAAGCTGTCTTTCGGGTTTAAAGGGTTAAAAAAAAATTGATTAACAGATTATGATCCCCCATTGTCGGAACTCAAAGAGCTCGTTTCGATGGGCCATCATTAGCTATGCTGTAGGGAAATATTACAGAAAGAAAATAATGAAATTTGAATTGTCGATTTTTGAGAATTAGGCTAGACGGTTATTGGTGCTGCGTTAAGTAAAGTGTTAAGAGTTGAGTCGATGTATATCGACAACAAAAATATATTAGCGTTTTCTCGTTTTTTTCGTGAGAGAGTATATAAATTGAATTAGTTTATACTCATTTCACGCGGTTGTATTATTATCTCTGAACTCTTGATTGGTTGACGTTATGAAGTTATTTTGTGTCTTACCAATACTGACTGAATATATATTAGAACTTACCGCCAACAAACTTATAATTCAACTGGATTCAAGATGTCACGTACAATTTATTTATTTATTGTTGCTTAGCGCCACAACAGCAACTAAGGCTATATCGTGGCGATAGAAAGCGATATATACCAAACCATTCTATCATAAAGTAAAATATATGAGAAAAACATGAAAAATGTGCATGATCGTAACATTGAAGTAAATAGCAAGGACAGTAATAAATTATATTACCAACACTCGAACGAATACTTTGTCAATCAACCAAGTGATAGGACAACGTTTCGAAAAATAAGATTTGGAGAAAAGATTAAAAGTAACTAAAACTTATTAAAAAGGTTGATTTGTTTGAGAAAAAAGAGAATATGGTGAGAAGCGATTAGTGAAAAATAGTTCTCTAAGAGTCGGTACAATAATATAAAATCGCTGCCTGATGTCATTAAGACCAGTACAATCTAATAGAATGTGTTCAATTATCAACGGACATTGACAGGGAACACATTCTGGTAGCATATTACACTCTAATAAAAAGGAATGTGTAGGTTTTGTATGACAAGGAAGATATCGTGTCAGATACAAAGGTTACTAGACGGATACTTGTCAGTAATAGTAGTTTGGAGGCGATGGAGCTTATTATCTGTCACTCCATCCCATTTAGCCTGCCACACAGATTTGATGTACTTATTTTTATCTATTGACTAAAGTGAATTTTTTGATTTCATTGGTTGATAGATATGTGGTATGAGACCATATTCATTGAAACCCACGATACGTCCGTCCAGCCACTGACAAATTCCCCATACCCAGTGGAAGCCTCGTTCCGAAATCTACAAATTGTCCATACCCCGTAGAAGACCCTCCAATGTGGGGTTCATAAGCTATGTTTTTGAGACAAAAAAGAAATGCAATAATTTGTTTATACTAGTCATATCGGCATATTTTCACAAAAACTCTTTTGCACAAAAATTCCACAGAAACCTGTATGGCTCAACAATGGAAGATTGTCAGGGACACCTGAGGCCCCGTAAGGCCTGGGCTGACGTGGGGTTATTTAGTTCCGCTGATGAAGTTGCGGGAAAATTAGACCAACCTGGAGAGTCAGAATCCAAGTGTCGCGAACTCGGCGCAGGGAGCTGAGTTAGACCGACGCCGTGATTCCTTCTCTTCCAAATTGGCCTGAAATAGGTTCGATTTCCGTTAGGTGTGATTCCTAATCACTTCAGGCTGTGTAATGGAAAGAATGACTTAAAGTAACAACGATTCTTTTATTTACACATAAAAATAAAGCCGTTTCAATATTTCAACAATCAACAATTCGATCCTTTTCACAGAAATTTGGTTGCTAGAGTTAAATAATTCTCAACAATCATATAGTCATTCTATAGCCCTGTACTGGCACTATAGTCTACACACTGGAAATGTTACTACCGTGAGCTCGCCATAAGAGCTTCACAAATCTGAAATGTTATTACTGTGAGTTCGCCATAAGAGCTTCACCCGCTTAGGCTCAAATGTCAACGTCTGCGCGTAACTGTACCTCTGGCTGTCGAAGGGTTCCGACCAGCAACGTTCGTCATCTATGAAGCCACCGTACTTCAGAGTTGGGTTAGATATTGTCTACTCATACCTTATGTGCCTTTTGAAAGTCCTCCGTGAAAGTCCTATTGAAATATTCACTGTTCCTGGTTGAATTCACGATTCACAAATGCCCCTTTTTGTGCCAGGGCGAAATTGTCACTCACACCGATCTCCAGTCGGTATTACGATGCTTCGACAGCAAAACAAACTACTCAGAACGCAATCAGTCTGACGCTTCAAAGGGTTAATACGCACAATACAATTAACCTACACTTCTGACTATTGCAGGCTGATACCTGCTACTCGACAATCTAAACTTTAACGTTTCACCTTGGGTGTTCCTTCTCAGGAATTCGGCTCTGTAGCCGCCTATCAACCTTAAGCTAAATCAATCGTGGAATGCCCTCTCTGGCGATTCCAGCCGTTTCAGGGTCCTGTGATCGAAAGTACCCCTATGCCAGGAAACAGAGTCCGCCTGTCCTGGACTTCACCAAAGTGTGTGTGACCCCAAGTGTGTGTCTAATGCTCTGCTCTTCAAGGTATATATACTTTTTACCCTAAACTGTCAGGTAGACGGACGCTCATTTGTCCATCTGTCAAAACGGTGGGAGATGACGTATATCGAGACAGAATCAATACAAGTCATCTCGCGCGTGAGTTAACGGTGATTTCACTTGTCGAGAAAACCGATTTGTTCCTGCCACGCATTGCTATTACTAATGATGACACGACATTTCTATCTTTTAGAATTTCGTTTCTCAATTGGCCGTGACGATATCCTGCCACCAACCGATTACGTCTCGTAAGACTCGCGAATACTGTATAAATTAAATGAGATTAGACCTTATCTAACATACCGTTTCTCCCCTGGGTCCCTGCGCTGAAGCTGGATATACACCACGTGTGTTTTTTCCATGTCCAGCTTCACAGAGAAGTGAAATTCACGTAGGTTTTTCGCCTTGATGCGGAATATCATTTGAACTTACAATATCTCTATATATGAGGCCCCTTGCCCCTACATTTAGGCTGGCTTTGCCCTGACAAAGATAAAAGATCTCATGCTGTGTGTGTTCACACATGAAATAGATTGTACTTCTAAAACGGAAAGTCAATAGATAAATTCGATACCCCGTGTCTGATCACGTGGTACGGGTTTTTACCTACCCGAAGCCAGCCGTATCCCATTCGGCCTCATGGGATACGGCTGGCTTCGGTTAGGTAAAAACCCGTACCACGTGATCAGACACGGGGTAACTAATAATATGTGGTTTAAAATCACTGAAAGGAATTTTAAAACCAGCGAGAGGCTTGTTTAAAGGTTGTTTTGCTGCACTGTCTGTCTTAGTGTTACCGGAGATGCCAACATGTACAGGTAACCTGGAAACACGATGTTATATTGGTCAGACATGAGAGTATTCAACTTCTCACGAAGTTTTCAAAATGAAAGGGTTCTTCAACTTGTGGTAAAGTAAAGCTGGCAAAGAGGAAAGAGAGTCGGAAAAGATAATCGACTTTCTGTCCTACATTTTCTTTATGTGTTCAAGTGCTAGGTGTACAACTGCAGCCGTTAAATTGGAAATTATACTAGGTATTCAGGCTGTAGTGACGTCACCAGTAATAACAGCTGATGATAATGGGTATTCTGAATAAGGTCACGTGATTACAGTAACAACAACTGATGATACTAGGTACTCTGACTGGGGTCACGTGATTACCAGTAACAACAGCTGATGATACTATGCACTCTGATTGGGTTCACGTGATTACAGTAACAACAGCTGATGATACTAAGTATTCTGACTGAGGTCACGTGATTACCAGCAACAACAGCTTGGTGTACAACTTCGACCTCAGCCGTGAAATTGGAACTTTTACTAGGTATTCAGACTGTAGTGACGTGATTACCAGTAATAACAGCTGATGATATTAGGTATCCCAACTGAGGTCACGTGATCACAGTAACAACAGCTGATGGTACTAGGTATTCTGACTGCGATCACGTGATTAGTAATAACAGCTGATGATAATAGGTATTCTGACTGAGGTCAGGTGATCACAGTAACAACAGCTGATGATACCAGGTATTCTGGCTGAGGTCACGTGATTACAGTAACAACAGCTGATGATACTGGGTACTCTGATTGGGGTCACGTGATTACCAGTAACAACTGCTGATGATACTATGCACTCTGGTTGGGTCCACGTAACACCAGCTGATGATACTAAGTATTCTGACTGAGGTCACGTGATTACCAGTAGCAATAGCTGATGATATTAGGTATTCTGACTGATGTCACGTGGTTACCAGTAACAACAGCTGATGATACTTAGTATTCTGACTGAGGTCACGTGATTACCACAACAATAGCTGATGATACTAGGTAATCTGACTGAGGTCACGTGATTACAGTAACAACAGCTGATGATACTATGCACTCTGATTGGGTTCACGTGATTACAGTAACAGCAGCTGATGATACTAAGTATTCTGACTGAGGTCACGTGATTACCAGTAACAACAGCCGATGATACCATGTATTCTGACTGAGGTCACGTGATTACCAGTAACAACAGCCGATGATACCTGGTGTTCTGACTGAGGCCACGTGATCACCAGTAACAACATCTGAAGATACTAGCTATTCTGACCGAGGTCACGTGATTACCAGTATCAACAGCTGATGATACTAGGTACTCTGATTGGGTTCACGTGATTACAGTAACAGCAGCTGATGATACTAAGTATTCTGACTGAGGTCACGTGATTACCAGTAACAACAGCCAGGTGTACAACTTCGACCTCAGCCGTGAAATTGGAACTTTTACTAGGTATTCAGACTGAGGTGGCGTGATTACCTGTAATAACAGCTCATGATACTAGGTATCCTGATTGAGGTCACGCGATCACAGTAACAACAGCTGATGATACTAGGTATTCTGACTGAGGTCACGCGATTAACTGTAACAACAGCTGATGATACTAGGTATTCTGACTGAGGTCGCGTGATCACCAGTAACAACAGCTGAAAATACTAGCTATTCTGACTGAGGTCACGTGATCACCAGTAACAATAGCTGATGATACTTTGTCACCATCTTTGACTCACCTGCATAGACCCGTTTATATGTATTATACGTAGACTTTGTTTCGACATAATTTTGTTTAAACTACAGAGAGTTTGTCTCAAATTTTTTTAAAAAAGAAAGATTCAAAATGATCGAAGTTTGTATGGGATGCCAAGGTGGAATATATGGTCCACAGTTATCTTTTTTCGAATCAGATTCAAGAGTGATGGAGTCCATAGTGGAGGAGGAAAGGGGGTGGGGCGGGCGCGGGGGGGGGGGGGGGGTAATTCAATCGCCCAATGTAGGAATATGTTTCTGGTGTATGTTGAAGAATTCAACACTTTCAGGGTCTGATACACAATCGTAAGCAGGGTTTGGTGGACAGGCAACATTTTATAAACTTATTGGAGTGAGAGTTTAATTCTCTGCTTCTCAAGAGAAATCTCCTCTTTAACGAGTATCGAAAATACTGATGATGTTCTAAAAGCAGCAAGGCTAATTGTAATACCATTATTATGAATTGCATCAAGTGACTTTATGCCATGTCGCGTGCAAATAGTGTATTAAGATTGTTCAGATCTATACACGGTGATACACCAGAGTGATCTCCCCTTGTTTAGTTTTTTTTTAAAATGGCTGCAGATGACTTCTTCCGAAATAAGTGAGACTTCTACTGTTTATAATTTATTGTATTTGCAAGTTTAGAAAAATAAATTCTATTTCTTACACATTTGTCAGTGGCCTAGTATGGTGCATACTAGTAAATTCCATACTTGGTCAATAGAAAGTCCTACAACTAACATTAATGCAATTTTCTGCATCTATGGCTAAATCATAACTGCAACAAAAGTATGAAGTTAACGTTAGGTAATCGTTTGTTTACCTGTGCTGCTCACTTAAAAGTAATCTCTTCCCAGGCGATGATTGCGTGTAACTAATAGAACATGTTTGACATGTTTGCTTTCGGCGGCTCGTGTGATCCGGAAATCCGATCTCGTCAACAAAATGAAATGCGACAAACCAGATCACTTTGATCTGTTTATTATATGCCGTTATGGAAATTCACCTTTCACACGAGATATATAATTGGTTAAGAAAAATATTAGAAATTTACTTTATTCGATAGTGTTTATTTACAGAAATGAAACGTAACTAGAAAAGGTTGATAACCTGGGCGGACTCGACTAACGTTCTCCAGTGCCGTCCTCGTTCTGAGGCCAACCACCCCTACACGGAATCGGAAAACCACTCCGTGTGATCCGGCGCTGGGGGTTCTATTGGTGAAAAACGTATCATTGATATATATATGATAATTAAACATACTAGCATGTGAAGAACATCGTGGATTTCCACAAAAATCCAAACGCTTTTAATTATGTGCCTGATAAAAAGTGGATTCATTACGAGGACTTTTCTAATGTTATCTAGATTTATTTATGTATTTATTTGTTGTTTATTTGACGATACTTTGGACAGCAGAGCCATCTAACCGTTTCACATGTGGAGAAAGACGGTGTACCCGAAGAGGACCACCTACAGTTAAAACTAGAAGTCCTGTCACGAACTGAGCGCTTATCTAGGCTTAATTGCGCGTAGGAATTGCGCGCAATTGCCATATCGAATGGCATCCAAAGCACGGCAGGTTCTCCTGGTTACTCATTGCAAACACAGGCAATGTTTCTGCCAATGGACCTCCGGGTTACCCGGAGGTCCATTGGCTGAAACATTGCTTGTGCACAGGCCACATGTACAGAATTTGATAGCCTTACGGTGGTCATAACGCGTAGAATAACGCGCAGATCGACGTGCTATTTGTACGCATTTCTTGACAGGACTTCTAGTTTTAACTGTAGTTACCGCTTGTTAAGATCCAACCACTGACCTTTCGGTTTGAAGTCCAGTGCTCTAACCAATGAGCCACCATGATATATTATCTAAACACAATCGATAAAGTTGAAAAAATCTAGCGAATGTTATCATTTTTATCGTCCAGTGACACGAACTGCTGCTTTCCAGGTACCTCGAGGTCTCTATACCAACCTTGTTGCGTTTGTGTTGACGTTGGGCGAGCATCTGTCATTCATTACTGTGGAAATGTATAATGCTCTATCGCATTCTACGCAGAGCTGGGTCTGAACATTGAAGTTATATATAGCCCTGAGGCTGATGGAAATATATAGCCATGAGGCTCATAGATCACGTTCTTGATGCAACAACTCAGTGTCTGATTAAATTGTCTTCATCGATTTGACATAAAAAAATCAGAGTATTGCTTATAAAAATGATTCTGTGAGAGTGGGACTAGAAAATAAACAGTTTTTAGAACGCTGCAGAAACGGCAGTCAACGATGATTGTATCTTAATGGGATGTACAAACTAATTTCGGTCAAATTTCAGGTAATTTTCTTCAACGTCCAAAAAGGCCCAGAATTAATAACCCCAATAAATTATATACCAAAATGCTTGCTTGAAATGAAACATAGAACATGTGGAAACTGGAATTTGCCATGGAACTGCTGCCGTGTGGTAGATAGCACTGCCTGAAAATCTGCTATGCCATAGGTAGGAGAACAATTGTTTTACACTAAAATACCTTAATATAAAATAACAGCTGTATTCTAGAAACATTCAAGTGCATACTCGATGAAATCTTTTCATAATTCGCGAAAGGAATTAAGAGTGAGACCACCTGTTATGAGTGGATAGCTCACTGACTGAATACTGGCATTTTCTTCTGTTTATTTTTGGATTTGGAGAAGTTCAACAAAGGTCAACTTGAAGGAGTCCACTAGAAGAAGTATGGAAGGACAAAAGAGAATCTGCCCATGTAAAGATGTATGTGTCATTGTGTGGTAGTTTGGAAAGAAACTATAATCTTCTCTTAGGTAGAATGTACTGCCGAGCCATAGCTGAACACAAAATCAAATATATTTACAGGCCTCTTGCACTTTAACCCCCTTTATCTCATGTATCAAGATGATAGTGATTAATTTGTTAAATCTGTCTAGTTTATCTAGTTTAAATAAATTGTTTAACTCTTACTCTAGGACACCAATATATTTATACAATTGGAGAAGAAATAACAGCAACTGTAACTCTTCACTATAATAAACCATCAAATGTACATACAAGTACATTGTTATTTAATACATATCAAATTAACTCTACATAACCATTATCGCCTCTACTTCTCTACTTTTCAAAAAGAGGCTTATTGGCATATTGAGAGCGACACATCCAGCAGGTCTCCCATTTATAGGTGTTGCTGGGGGAAGGGGGTGTGAGTAAACCCCCTTTTACGTTCTGCCAAGAACAGAGCATGCAAAGGAATCCTCAAAAGTCCACCAGAGAGCTCTATTTGATAGAAAATTTGAAAAATGCCCCCTCCCTAGTATGATTGTGCCTTCAGCACTTGTGGCATATGCCTTTTTCCTCAAAGTTGAAGCTCTTTTGAAAAATACTGGCGACGCCCATGCTTCCAGATAAAATTCTGCAAAACCACCAACTGCTATCCAACAGGTAACACTTCAAACAAATGTATCTGCAAAAGTTATATTACATTGAAAAACATTCTTTTTCATACATTAAGCACTAAACTTTTCATGTCTCTTTTTCCATGTATAACACTCAATTTACCGATTAATGGTGTAAATAGAAAAACCCTGTCATTATCAACTTGTTGAGACCAAGAAGCCTCCTTAATAACGCCACTGAAAAGGGCCAAAAGCCACTTTGGTGGCTTTATACAACATTCATTAGCTAGCTGCTTGATAAGTAGTAGGAACAAATAATTCACTAAATTTATTTCGTTGTAATACATTGGAGGGTGCCAGCAGGCATTTGTTCCCATTGCGGGAAGAATGGTATCTTTGGAAAAATTATCGGTTCAAATTCCATTCGGAAAATAATTTAGAACTTTACCAATTAACCCCTTACCCAATGCACACAGTATCACAATTGGTTATTTTTTCAAATTTTTCAAAAATATTAAAAAAAAACATATCATGGGACCCAATGAGCTCGT